>JAIFGZ020000224.1:1200000-1675117 GCA_019925245.2 Oryza australiensis
TGTCCTTTGGATTGACCAATGCCCCCGCATACTTTATGAATCGATGAACAAGGTATTCATGGAATACCTGGACAAGTTCGTGGTGGTGTTCATCGACGATATACTTATCTACTCCAAGAACGATGAGGAACACGCAGAGCATCTACGACTCGTACTAGAAAAGTTACGAGAGCACCAACCGTATGCAAAATTCAGCAAATGCGAGTTCGGCTCAAGGAAGTCGCTTTTCTTGGCCACGTGGTTTCAGCCGGAGGAGTAGCCGTAGACCCCGCCAAGGTCGAAGCCGTTACGGGATGGAAGGCGCCCAAGTCGTGACGGAAGTTCGGAGTTTCTTGGGCTTGGCCGGTTATTACCGACGGTTTATCGAAGGGTTTTCCACTATAGCCCGACCTATGACTCAACTTCGAAGAAGGAAAAGAAGTTTGAGTGGAATGAGAAGTGCCAAAAAGCCTTCGAGCAATTAAAAGAAAAGTTAACCACGCCCAATCTTGACCTTACCCGACAACCAGAAGGACTTCGTGATGTACTGTGATGCATCCCGGCAAGGATTAGGAGGAGTATTAATGCAGGATGGGAAGGTCGTAGCGTATGCCTCGCGATAGTTACGACCCCACGAAGAGAATTATCCCACACACGACCTGGAATTAGCCGCGGTTGTACACGCATTGAAGATTTGGAGACACTATCTAATCGGGAACCACTGTGATGTGTATACCGATCACAAGAGCCTAAAATATTTCTTTACTCAGCCTGATCTCAAGCTACGACAGAGGCGATGGCTGGAGTTGATCAAGGATTACAGTCTAGGAATCCATTATCATCCCGGCAAGGCAAATGTAGTGGCCGATGCGCTGAGCCGCAAAGCCCAATGCAACCACATGGAATTGGGAGGTATGGCCAGCGAACTTCAAGAAGAAATGGCCGACTCAATCGCACCCGATTCCCCACGGAGAAGTGAACTCACCGGAAATCCAACCCCTACCGAGAACTCAAATAGAGGAAGCCCAAAAGGGAATGAGGAAACCCAGGAAATCAAGGAACGCATGGCGCTGGACGCGCCAGAGTTTTCGTGGATGACAAGGGAATCGTGGTACAAGAAAAGAATCTCGTGTGCCCGAACGAGGCGGTTTGAGAGGATTGATCTTAAAGGAAGCCCACGAATCGGCATATTCGTTACATCCCTAAGCACAAAAATGTACCAGATTTGAAAGGAGAATACCTGGTGGCCCAATATGAAGAGAGATGTAGCCGAATACGTAGCCGTGTGCGATGTGTGCCAAAGGGTGAAAGCCGAGCATCAACGGCCACGCGGCTTGCTGCAGCCACTCAAGATTCCCGAATGGAAATGGGACGAGATAGGCATGGATTTCATAGTGGGATTACCCAAAACTACGACGGCTACGATTCCATTTGGGTAATAGTAGATCGGCTCACCAAGACCGCGATTTATACCAGTGAAAACTAACTACAACAGCGCCAAGCTAGCGGAACTATATATGAGTAGGATTGTATGTCTTCACGGTGTACCAAAGAGGATCATATCGGATCGTGGTACCCAATTCACATCTCATTTTTGGAGTAAAGTCCACGAGGCACTCGGAAGTCATCTCGCTTCACCGCCTATCATCCACGCACCGATGGGCGACGAAAGGATGAACCAATCTTGGAGGATATGCCGAGAGCTCGTGCATTGGATTTCACCAAGGATTGGGAGAAATGCTTGCCGTACGCCGAGTTCTCTTACAACAATAGCTATCAAGCCAGTTTGAAGATGTCACCAAACGAAGCTTTATTTGGTCGCCGATGTCGAACCCCATTGATGTGGTCAGAAACCGGTGAACGAACCGTATTCGGGCCTGACATAATCAAGGAGGCTGAGGAAAAGGTTCGCTTGATTAGGGACCGACTACAAGCTGCTCAATCACGACAAAAGAGCTACGCGGATACCCGACGAAGAGAATTGGAATTTAAAGAAGGTGACTACGTGTATCTAAAGGTCTCACCACTACGGGGAACACAGAGATTCAAAGTCAAAGGGAAACTCGCACCACGATACGTGGGCCCATTCCTGATAAGCGCTAGGAGGGGAGAAGTGGCTTACCAATTGGAACTGCCCGAGAATCTCTCCGATGTCCACCCAGTATTCCACGTATCGCAGCTGAAGAAATGTCTGCGGGTACCGGAAGAGCAAACCCCGTTAGAAACCATCCAAGTCCACAGTGATCTTACCTACCCAGAACATCCAATCAAGATACTAGACGAAGCAGAAAAGAAGACACGAACCAAGTCGTGGCGCATGTACAAAGTACAATGGAGTAATCACACCGAAGAAGAAGCTACCTGGGAGAGCGAAGAATTCCCGAGGACAGAATACCCACACCTATTCAAGAATGGTAAGAAAATCTCGGGACGAGATTTATTGTTAGGGGGTAGGTTTGTAACATCCCGAAAATCGAAGGAGTAGAATTCGGAACGTGAAAATCGGAACTCGCAAAAACTTTTGGAATCATTGCTTCTTATCGTGTTTTTCAATTTTATTTGCCAATTCAGTTGCGTAAGAATTTCTCTCGGAATTGCTTTGATGTGAAGTTGAATAAAATCCCTAAGCTTTGAGATCCCTTTTGGGAGAAGTAATTCAAAATATATATTTTTTTTTGAAGAAGGGTAAACATATTAATTTTGGAGATTTACAAAAGATTCTTTGAAAAGAATATATTTGGTTAAAACCCTAACGATGGAAGAAAAATAATAAATATTTGAATGATAAAAATATATTTAAGAAATTAGAAACTTATATTAATCAAAGACCCCAAATTATTGATTTTAAAAGAAGAAATGGAAATATGAAAATATATTTTTTGGAAAATAAAAAGTGAGGGGAAAAGTTTGAAAATATAATTTCAAAATTATTTTGGAAATATTGAAATTTATTTTGAATTTTTAGAGTGAAAGGAAATGGAAGTAGAAAATAGGATTTCAAAATTCGGAAAAAGAGAAAGCGCACTGTTCATTAGCCGCCAGTGTTCGACGCCGGTCATACCGTACCACGCGTGCATTACCGCGACGCCGCGCGGCGCGCGCGTCCCGTCCCGCGCCCGCGTCAACGTCGCCGTACGTTCGCCGTCGCGTCGCTCCGCGCAGGCCGCTGCCGCCACGCACGCCGACGCGCGCTGCAACGAAGCCGCGCCATGCATGCGCTCGCCAGCCGCGGGCAACGGACACGCACGCGGTCCACGCCGTATCTGCGCGCCATGCCGTCGCCGCACTCGCCGCGTCACGCACGTCCGCACCAGACGCGTCCTCGCCACGTCGCGCACGCACGCTCCGCGCCACACGCACACGTCGGCCACAGTGGGCACAACGCGCGACGTGCGCACGCACGCGTGTACGGGCAGCGGTCGACGCCGGACGTTCCCGAGCACCCCGCGCAATATAAATAGGTCCCAAGTTTCTTCTCACCCTCCCACACCGTGCCAACACCACTTCACCCCTTTCCCTCCTTTGCCGCCACCGGAACACGTCAAAACGCCACCGAGTGCGTCGGGTTTTGCCGAACCGCGTCGCCGCCGTGTTCACCATCGCCCGACGATCACCGGAGCCCCGCCGCCGCCGCCGGTTAGTCACTACCCCATGATTCCATTTTTGGCCCTAGCTCGTGCCGCCGAGGTCGCCGTTGGCCGGAACGCCGCGCCATCGCTGCCCGCTCGGCCGGCGCGCCAGTAGAAGGGGGTAGACGAGGGGTAGAGAGGAGAGAGAGAAGATCTTAGGCTAGGGAGAGAAAAAAAAGGAAAGAGAAAAGAAAAGAAGGGAGAAAAATTAGAAAAAATAGGGAAAATTCTAGAAAAATTGGGGAATATTTTTAGGGAATTTTGGGGAATATTTGTGCAAAAATATATAGTTTTCTCGATATTTTTCCTCGTAGTAAAATGATTTTCTATATACGATTTTTGGAAACTTTCGTTTCGAAACTTTTTTGAAGATTTAATATTACTTTTCTTTTCCTTAAACTATACTTGACCATTGGACTCGCAAAGATATATCAACGAACCTCTTGAACAACATTCGCAAGATTTCCGCTTCGTCGTTTTATCGACCCCCTTTTTACAAAAACCCTAAAGAGTCGAAACTCGTCGCTACGGCCGACTTTGCTATAAAAATCCTCCGTAACTCGAGTAGGGTCATAGGGGGAAATAGTTTGGAGAGTTCTTTATGATTTTTCATGCTTCTTCGTTCGTTCTTATCGGATTTTAACTGGAATCCATTTTTCTTTTTCCTTTTCGCTCGTATGATTAGCGACCGAGGAGGCGAACACTGACCCCGCAGGAAATCCCACTCAAGAAGCGTGCGAACAAGGCAAGTCTTCACACCCTTTGAACATATTGATCCCAATTGCGAAATGATGTTATTTTAAACTCTAAACATGCATGCTTTACCGAGTTACCTATACTTGTTATGCCATACCTTGCTATTGACTACCTTTAGAATTACTCCTTGTAACTCGCGATGTGATACAAATAACCGGAGCATAACTTCGGTAAACTGCTTAGCCATGCTATACTTAGATTTATGCATACTCATGACTTTATGAAAAAGCTTTGTGCTTGGGCAACTACCTTAGGGAAGGTAGTTGAGATTCGGCATGTGGAGACATGAGCGCCACATGGCCATGATAAGTTAAGTATGATGAAAATTGAAAGTACTATACAAATGTTTTAGACTGGGGCGGCCGGATGATTTGGGTGGATTCCGGAAAAGGCAAGTGCCGAGCCTGGTCGAATTAAGGACCGAGCCATGAGATAGCCGGGAAACGAGCCAATACAACCGTACTTCTCGAATAGGTATAGACCTAGCTGACTAGATAGCCGAGCGGAGGCAGTATCCTTGCATAGATGGTTCTCTATGATGTGGTTATGGGATGAGAATGAGGCTGCGGCCTTCGTTATGAATGGTGGAATTAAACTACTGTTAATTAAAACTTGAAGATTGGAAATGTTTTCCCTTACCCCGGGTGCGCCAGAACTCCTCTCACTGCTAGAAAAGGATGGCTAGAGTGTATGAGGGCATAAGTTCATGGAGCGGGTACGCCAACGTGAGGTTATCGAAAGGCTTTGCCGTGACCGTCTCATGTGTTGAGGCGTAGGCTCATTTGTTGGGTGTCGCGGAGTACGGGTAAAAGTGTACATCCACTGCAGTGTGAATGAATCAATCTATTCGAATAGCCGTGCTCGCGGATATTGAGCATCGTGACAAGACTTTCGCTTGGCTAGGCTTTGAACTTAAAAATGCTGGGACGGGTTTGCATGATGATTTTATTCGCTGGTGGATCAACTTCTCGAGAATGCGAGAAGGGGTGGACTCCCGTAAAATCATGACGAACCGGAGGCGGGAAGCCATCCTTGGAATCACGATGGATGGTAGACAGAACCGTCGCCGGGTTAATGAACTATGAAATTAAAACTGGTTTTGGCTAGTCTATAGGCTTGTGAAAAGAATTGTGAAAACTGGCTTTTCGCAAAAACAACCCTAGCCATGTTCTTTGAATAACCTTATCATATGCATCAATCCTGTGTTGGCTTGCTGAGTACGGTTGGTACTCACCCTTGCTATACGCACAAACCTCCAGCTGATGGAGTTGAAGAGCCGGAAGATCCATACGCTTATCACCAGGAGGACGAGGGAACTGACGGCGCATATTATACTTTAGCTCCGGTCGTTGCCTGTGGCAATGGACAAGCCGCTGCCTCTTTCCGCTGCCTTATCTAGACTCTGTTTTTATGTTGTATTCGGACCATAAGGTCCTGTGGGATGAACAATGCCTTCGGGCCTATTTATGTAATAATGGTATTGTAAGACTATTCGTGCATGCGCACTTGATTATCCAGTACTGTATTCGTGGGTACCAACTACTTGATCCAGGGAAATGGTACTATGAACACGAAAGATTCCCGACTCAAAATCGGGGGTCCACAGATGGTGTCCTCCCGATCGCAGTCGCAGTGTCTTAACACGCGGCTCGCACTCTCCATGACACGCAAAGGAGATCTCAGTGTGTCAGATTATATCAGCAAGATGAAGACGCTGGCAGATGAGTTAACTTCTGCCGGCACTCGATGACGAGGAGATGATGGGCTACATTCTCGCCGGTCTCGATGATGACTACGAACCTGTGGTCTCCAATTTGGTAGGCAAAAGTGAGCTGGTTTCAATTTCTGAAGTTTACTCACAACTCCTGAGTTTTGAATCTAGGGGAAAACTTCGTCAGATGGCATCACATCATATGTATTCCTCTTCCGCAAATGTCGCCAAGCGCGGCAGGGGCGGCAGCCATTTTAACAATGGCGGCTTCAACCGCAACGGTGGCAGCAGTGGTCATGGTGGTGGCCCTGGCGGCCATGTCGGCCGCGGTGACCGCGGCGGGTTCCGAGGGCGTGGACGAAATAGCAACTTCAATGGTGGACGCACAAACAGATCTCGCGCAATCTGTCAATTGTGTGGCAAGCCAGGGCATGTGGTCGTCGACTGTTGGCACAGATATGATGATTCCTTCGTCCCCGACACAAAAGTGGCAGCTGCCGCCTCCTATCAAGTTGCTCCAAACTAGTATATTGATACCGGTGCAACGGATCACATCACGAGCGAATTGGAGAAGCTAACAATCGTGAGAAATACAATGGCAAGGACCAGATCTACACAACAAGTGGTGAAGGTATGGAAATCAAACATATAGGCCACTCTATAATTCGCACACCCACTCGGAATTTGCATCTCAATAATATACTTCATGTTCCACATGCACGAAAAAATCTTATTTTCGCTCATAAACTTGCCCTTGATAATCATGCCTTCATTGAGGTTCACTCTGGTTTCTTTGCCATTAAGGATCAGGTCACGAAGAATCTTCTTCTTAGAGGACCACGTCGCAACGGGTTATACTTGTTGTCGCCACCATCATCTTGTTCATCCAAGCAAGTTCTTGGAATTGTCAAGCCCAGCTTTAAACAGTGGCATAGTAGATTGGGCCACCCCTCTTTTTCAATAGTTCAGAAAGTCATTAATAATAATAGTCTTCCTTGTTTAGGAGATGTTCATGAGTCAGGAGTCTGTGATGCTTGTCAGAAAGCCAAGAGTCATCAACTCCCATATCCCAAGTCTACTAGTGTGTCAAATGTGCCCCTTGAATTAGTCTTTTCAAATGTGTGGGGTCCTGCCCCTAAATCTGTGGGAGGCAGACAGTATTATGTGAGCTTTATTGATGATTTTAGTAAATTTACTTAGGCGTATTTGCTTAAGAAAAAATCTGAGGTGTTTCATAAATTCCTTGATTTTCAACAACTTGTTGAGAGACTCTTTGGTCGCAAAATAATTGCCATGCAAACCGATTGGGGAGGAGAGTATGAAAAATTAAACTCTTTTTTTACCAAAGTTGGCATTAGTCATCATGTATCATGCCCACATGCTCATCAACAGAATGGATCTGCTGAGCGCAAGCATAGACATATTGTTAAAGTTGGTCTAGCTCTTCTTGCTCATGCGTCCATGCCCTTAAAATTCAGGGATGAAGCCTTCCTAGCTGCAGCTTACCTCATTAATCGCACTCCATCCAAAGTTATTCAGTTTACTATGTCATTAGAGCACCTGTTAAATCAGAAGCCTGATTATTCATCCTTGCGAACCTTTGGATGTGCATGTTGGCCCAATCTTCGACCGTTCAACACTCGCAAACTTCAATTCCGTTCTAAGCAATGTGTTTTCCTTGGTTATAGCAATATTCATAAAGGTTTCAAGTGTCTATCCACCGGTAAGATCTATATTTCACGGGATGTTGTGTTTGATGAACAAATTTTTCCGTTCTCTCAATTATATTCTAATGCCGGTGCTTGCCTACGGGCTGAAATCAATCTCCTGTCACATACCCTCTTGAATCCAAATTTTTTCAGTGGGGGTGCGTGTGTAACTGGCCATATGTTTGATTCTCCTGAATGTACTAATGCCACTGCTGATCTTAGTGCAGAAAATTTGGAATTTAATGATGCAGATTCGGCTCAGATTGGTGGCGATCCGCATAATGTCTTCACAGAGGATCCCACGGGTGACGTAGACTTCCGTGCGGACACTGACTCCCATGCGGCGCCATCCCCTGGCTTCTCTGGCGCTAATGTTCCTGTCTCTGCTGTCGGCCAATCAAGCAGCAGCACCAGCGCCACTCAGCTGGAATCGCCAGCAAGGGGGAATTTTACACAACCTGATGCGACAGGCTCTAATGACGCTGATGGTACTAGCGACATGACAGCTTCCGGTGGTGGCGCCCATGCCGGTACACAACAGCAGCAGCTGGCTCGGCCGGTTACGCGTGCGCAGAGGGGAATTCGAAAAGAAAGTCTACACTGACTTTCTTACTACTAGTGAAGAACTCCGAGATTAAGAAACTTTTTTAATCCAAATTGGAAAAATGCAATTGATAAAAAATAAAACTTGGTATTTGGTATCACCTAGTAAAATCGAAATATAATATGATACAAGTGAGTCTATAAGGTCAAACGTAAATCAGATGGAACCTTGGATCGATATAAGGCCCGTTTGGTAGCAAAGGGATTTAAGCAAAGATATGGTATCGATTATGAAGATACTTTTAATTCTGTTGTTAAACCTGTTACCATTAGGACTATTTTATCTATTGTTGTGTCATGCAAGTGGGTCTATAAGGTCAAACGTAAATCAGATGGAACCTTGGATCGATATAAGGCCCGTTTGGTAGCAAAGGGATTTAAGCAAAGATATGGTATCGATTATGAAGATACTTTTAGTCCTGCTGTTAAACCTGTTACCATTAGGACTATTTTATCTATTGTTGTGTCTAGAGGATGGTTCCTTCGCCAACTTGATATTCAAAACGCATTCCTCCATGGTTTGCTTGAAGAAGAAGTTTATATGGCACAACCGCCAGGCTATGAGGATAACGGTAAGCCCAACTATGTTTGTAAACTAGATAAAGCGTTGTATGGTTTGAAACAAGCCCATAGAGCTTGGTACTCCAAACTCAGTAGCAAACTTTGTGACCTTGGTTTTAAGTCCTCGAAAGCAGATACTTCACTATTCTTTTATAGTAAAGCAGAAGTAATTATGTTAGTTCTGATTTATGTTGATGACATTATTGTGGCAAGTTGTACGCAGAAGGCTACTGATGCTTTACTGAGTGATCTGAAGCAAGATTTTGCTCTTAAGGATTTGGGAGATCTACATTATTTTCTTGGCATTGAGGTAAATAAGGTACGTGATGGTATATTGCTAACACAAGAGAAATATGCTTCAGATCTGTTAAAAAAGGCTGGGATGACAAATTGTAAACCTGCATCAACTCCTCTTTCAACGGTAGAGAAACTTTCAGCTTATTATGGGTCTGTACTAGGAGAAAATGATGCAACAAGATACAGGAGTATAGTAGGTGCCCTTCAGTATTTGACCTTGACTAGGCCTGGTTTTATCTTTTGTTGTGAACAAGGTTTGTCAGTTCTTGCATAGCCCAACAGTTCAGCACTGGATGGCAGTCAAGAGAATTCTCAGATATGTTAAGTCTTCTGTTGGTGTTGGACTGAAAATTAATAAGTCTGTTTCTACTCTTTTAAGTGTATTTTCAAATGCAGATTGGGCTGGATCTATGGATGACAGACGATCAACTGGAGGGTTTGCAGTGTACTTGGGATCAAATCTGGTGTCATGGAGTGCAAGAAAGCAAGCTACAGTATCCAGATCCAGCACAGAAGCAGAGTATAAAGCAGTTGCCAATGCTACAGCTGAAGTAATGTGGATTCAAACTTTGTTGAAAGAAATTGGGATTTCTTCACCTCAGGCGGCATGTTTATGGTGTGATAATCTAGGAGCTACATACCTATCAGTAAATCCTGTTTTTCATGCTTGCACTAAGCATATAGAGGTAGATTATCATTTTGTTAGAGAAAGGGTTGCTAGGAAGTAGTTAGAAATTAAATTTATTTCGTTAGGTGATCAAGTAGCAGATGGCTTTACTAAATCTCTCCCTATTCAACAGTTTCAGAAGTTCAGGTACAATCTTAACTTGGACAAGTTATGATTGAGGGGGAGTGTTAGATGGTATATCTCGTGTGTGTGTGTGTGTGTGCCGATAGGCTGTTCGGCTGTTGTGTGGGTTGCAGCATGTGGTATTGGCGGCGTGCGTTGAGGCATGCGGTATTGGCACGGAAGCGTTGCAGCATGCGATATTGGCGCACGGCTAAGGCTGCGGCATTGGCACACGCACACGTCGTTGCCGATCGGTTGCTTCACACGTGATATAGCGTCCCGGCCGAATAGATTGGTTCGGCTGAGTTAGTTTGAGTCCGATCTTTTAGAGATAGATCTTATCTGATGTAAGCCTCATTGGGGGCTATTCCCAACTCGTATTAATATACGTGCGCGGCCTCGAGAGAGGTGATAACGCTTCCTAAAAGTTAACAGGGCCTCCAGGATGAACTCTCTTCTTGCCATCCGTCATTTTAGCCTTCATAAGGGTGCCCTGGAATAGAGAGAAAATATGTCTTTTTAGTTTGAAAAGGGTCAATTAATTGGATCTTACTATATATATATACCTCTTTCAAATGCCCCCATTTCTTAACGTCTAACAATACTATCAACTTCTGCAAGAAAATAAAAAGAAAAAGAACAAGAGGATGAGATGTCTTATTCTGATATGTTGAACTACAACAAATATTTCCATTGCAGATTAGTTCTATTTACACTTTCAAGTGAACAAGGTCCACTAAAAACTACCATCAGTATAAAGATCATGGGCGAGGTTGAGAGGCAATATATCCAGGATTTGTTCTCTTTTTGGCAGATGAGCTTAGGGCTCGTTTGGTAGGGCTCCTGATTATGTGATTCTCTGATTCTAGATTCTGATTCTCCTGAATCGGATTCTAGAGAGAATCTAGTTTTCAGGTGATTCTCACTCCCTATGTAAAATTGTTGAATTACTTGAAGTGATTCTTCTCAGAATCAGTTGCAAAATAACCCGTTTGGCAGGGATTCTACTGATTCTGTTGAGAATCAGGGTGAAGAATCCCTACCAAATAGGGCCTTAGTATAGTAGGACATGTTTGCACAGAAATCATATTGTATTGCATAATTATTTAACTTTCTTAAGGAAGAACGAATCAATATATTCAGACAATGAAATAATGTAGCTGCAGAAGTTCTGAGGGCAAATTGCCACCCTGAGATATAGCTATGTCATCCATTGTTAGAAATCTACGGCCTACATATAAGTCAACGAATTGAAGAAAATGAGGTCCCTATGAGGAATATCAAAACTTAAGCCTAATAAGATCATTTAGATGGCACTAGAAATTATTAGAGTTTGTGTCATATATATGTACATTGTCAGTTATATTTTAGAACTTGGAGTTGTACTATGTATTAAGAATAGAGTAAGAGTCGGACTCTATCATAGAATCTCTCTTAAATAGACAGACGGACCTGTTGTAACCGTATGAAGACTTAGCATAGGCGAGAGGGAGCGGTTGTCAGAGGCATTCGGCCGAGGGTCATTGTAACTCTAATACGCTGTAATATGCTGGATCGGAGAGGAGCGCCCGAAATCAGTGCTATATGAACAGAATCGACAATAAGACATAAAGGTTTCAAACTCATCACACTTGTCCAAAAAGAAAAGTCTGAACATGCCAATAAATGAAACTTAGGCAATATAGTTTGCCCATTACAAGTCCATACACAAAAAGATATCTAGAGGAGTGTCAGGTTCCTCCTAGCTCACCGGAATGGGTCTGCCACATCGGGGCCTTGGAACAAGCGAGCGCACCAAGCACGCAAGCCAAAGTACACCAATATCAATGTTATCATCGGTTCCGTGGGTGTCAGCATTGGCTTAGGGTGGAAGTTGGTATTGGCCTTGTCCCCATGGATCACCCTCGTCACCGTGTCGTATGCCCATGCCACCTCCCCTATGGTATCAAACGTCCCTAGACACAACCACTCATGGCCCTTTGTCCCTTCCCCAATGGATTGTGGATCTCGACAATACCTCCCCCAAGGCCTTGTTCTAGTGCCATGGTACTTCCTATTCCTAGCCGCTGCCACCATCGGTGCTGCCAAACCCTCGTCCCCATCCACCACCGGTGCTGCCAAACCATCCCCATCCACCGCCTGAACCACCAATGTTCAATGTTCAAGCCCTCTCCCCCACTTCTGCCAACCATTGGTCCTGGTCCGTCTTCCCTGTTCCTCCCTAGCCTAGCCACTTCCCTCTCCATGGCCTATGCTGCTACATCTTGTTTGAATTCCCTAAGCTTCTCAACCAGCAACGTCATGGTCTAATCTTCTCTTCCCATGACAATCTACTCTGGTGGCCTAACCCCCTAGCTCTCGCTGACGGCTCACACTATACCTGGAGGATTATTTTACCAAGATGGGGGCGTCATCAATGCACATCAAGTTATATCCAGCGTGATGCTTCCCTCACCCTAGTAATAACTTCGTTGAACCATCAGTGGTTGCTAGAAAGTGATGACCTCTTCTATGGTAGTGAGTGAAGATTGTAAGTGTTCTTTTTGTGAACTAGAGAACGAAAGGAATGAAGATATTCTAGGCAACGCCTATAGAATTAACGCATAGCCACAAGGACAATGTTCATATGGCATAACCATATATAAAAATGCATTCTATGGTCATCTTTGTCAAAAACATTGGCTTAATGAGGTGGAGTGTGTGTGTGGCACATTTACTTCGCTACATCATTGATCTCTCTTATATGTGCGTTAGTGTTGAGTACCTAGTGTTGATTTGCCAAAGAGGACCAAATAATTGTTCATGCTAGATCACTAATGGTGAGAGAAGGATTTTTATAGTTCGCCACATTAGACGCTTCGAGGAGACCCAAGCATGAATGCAGAGGTCGACTCTTTATGGATAATGGAACATATCATCCATCTTGATGCATTGCTCTAGGAGGAACACCCCATGATTTGTTTACAAACCACCACAATCTCATGGGCTGGTAGTCCGGTGCCATATATATCTCTTCGCTGCAATAATAGAAAAAATATCGATAAGTATATTATTCAGATTATCCACGTCAAATCAAATAAGAAGAAATATTACGGGCTGATGGCGATGTTGGCTCTAGGGGTGTATGCTTCCGCATCGTCCACCACATCGTGGCCTTGGAACTAGTGAGCGCACCGAGGGCGCGAAGCCGAAGTACACTAGTATCGACCTCATCATCGGTTCCGTGGACATCAAAATCGGCATAGGGGGAAGTTGGTCTGGACTGTCCCCATGAATCTCCCTCACTACCATATAGTACGGCCATGCCATCTCCTCTACGGTATCAAACTTCCCTAGCCATGCCTGCTCCTGGACTTCCTTCCCCTTCCCTGTCAAGTTGCCTATCTTGGCAGCGTACTTCACCCATTGCCTCATCCTAGCACCGCTATACATCCCATTCCCAACCGTTGCCACCATAGATGCCGCCAAACCCTCATCCCCATGCACTGTTAGCACTGCCAAACCCTCTGCATCCACTACCGGCGTCCCCAACCCTTAAGTGTTCTCGCCCTCCCCCTCTACTGTCGCTTCCGCCACCTCGTTCCCCCAGCCTAGCCCCCTCCCACTCCATGGCCCATGCTTCAGGGTCTTGGCTGAAGTCCCTAAGCTACTTAACAAACCACATCATGGTCTTCGCCTCTCTCCCTGTAACGGTCTTCTCTGGCATCCTAACCCCCTAGCTCTCACTCACAGTTCGCACTTCGCCTAGAGGATTATTTTACCGAGATGAAGGCGTCGTCAATTTGTGACCATCTATAGGACGTTTCCCCCACCCTAGTAATCACTTCCCCAAACCGACAATGATGGCTGAATAATGATGGTCTGTTCTATGGTAGTGAGTGAACACCATCACTGTTTTTTTTAACTAGAGAACAAAAGGAAAGAAGATAGTCTAGGAAACACATATAAAATTAGCACTTGGCCATAGGAACAACATGGAAATGCCATAACCATATATAAAAATACATTCAATGGCCATCTTTGTCCAAAACACTGGGCTGAATGAGGCGGTGTGTGTGTGTTTGGTGCTTCCAATTGGCTAGATCATTGTTCTGTCATATATGTGTTAACACTGAAATTTGGTAACAGAATCCCTAAGTCTGCAAAGGCGAAGCAGAGCCGAATCGGCTGGAGATAGGGGTCGCGTCGGCTGAGGAGTGATCGGCTGCGAGGTCAATCGGCTAAGGTTGGATCGGACAGGGGCAACCGATAGCCAATTCCAGGTCCGGAAGAGATGAAACCGTTTCTGATGCAACAGTTTGAAGATAAGTAGAAGACTCGGTTGTTAGTAGCGCGTTAAATGATATTGCTACTTATGGATAGAGTCCTGTAACGGCAATTGTATCTGTAATTTAGGGGTTTGTTTAAACTGTTAGTTGTAACACGGCATGGGTCCTGTTTGGGATAATGTTGTGTTTTAAATAGTAGTTTAGATAGAGTCCAGGGTTTGTACAGATAATTGTATCTTGGGTATAAATAGGACCCGAGACCACCTATAAAAAGAAAAGACATAATCAATCAAACCTTCGGCACATCGCCAACTCTTTTCTTCAGACGAGCACTTTGTTTGGCTACGGGCTGCATCGTTTCGATCCGCAGATCTAGGTAAATGCTTGTCATTAGTAGTATAATTTATTGCTTCTAGTGCTTCCATCGTAATGACACATTAGAGTCAAGAATTTATACTGCGTTATTTATCATATAGCGCATATAAATTAGATCAATGTTTAGATCTGTTCTGCCATTTGTTAGTTCTATTAGGAACTTGCAGCCAATAGGGCTAGATCTAAAGGTTGGCTGGTTTATATACGGTATCCACCGTCTTGAGAGGTATAAATCGGCTACAACAAATCAGGTTTTCTTTTGATACTTAATGTTGCATCGGGTTCAAACTGTTAAGTCATTTTTAGAACTATCAATGATCTGTTCGGCTGAAATTTATATTATTTAGAGACAGCGTCGAGGTTTCAGCCGGTCTTATCTGCCCTGATACGTTTCTTTTAGTATATTTATTATTAGACTTGTATTAGGACTGCCTCTTATGTTAAGATCGCATTCTTGTCGGACGTTGCCAGCCGAAATCGGCCTGCCATCAACAGCCGATGGCCGATTTTTGGGTTGTGCATCTGTTTCAAGAGTGATATCTTTCTATAAGATTCATCGGAGTACTAGTCGATTCATTGTTAGCTTTCCAGTATCGGCTAGGTTATCGATCCATATATTTATTATTCTTTACCGTGTTTGGGTTAAGCGGCTGATGCTGTCTGGGTATAACCGATCCATTCCAGTCACTTAGCTTAAATATAGTTTAGAATAACATATATATGTTCATGGATTCCCTTAGCCGATCCCATGGGGATCTAACCTAACACTTAACGCATATTCCTTTGTTTTTCTTATTGATTAATAGATCAAATCAACTGGCACGCCCTGCACAGCGTAGGCAGCCGAGAAGGACCTGCACTGGAGTTAAGCAGATCTCCCAGGCCAGCGCGTGAGAGAGATTTTTCATCAATAATATGTGAGTTCAATGTTGAATACTTAGATTTGGTAGTGTTAGTTTGTAAAAAGAAGGGACTAATAAAGGGTTCCTGCTAGCTCAAGAGTGATGAAAGAAGGGTTTTGTTGGTTTGCCTCATTAGATGCTTTGAGGAGACACAAGCCTGAATGCAAAGGTCGATGCTTTTTGGATCACGGAACTTGTCGTATGGTTTGATGCATTGCTCCAGGAGGAACTCCATGATTTGTTATTAAACTGCACCAATCTCATGGTCTCTATATATATATGCGTTGCAATAAGAAAAAAAAGATAAGTATATTATTTAGATTACCCAATCAAATTGAATAGGAACAATCAATGAGTACTCAATAATAAGAAAAATGGCGTTGCCGACACTGGGGCGGGGCATGTCACATGTGCAACTTGCTATAGCCGGCATGACACATCCCTCACCCTAGTAATTGTTTCCTCGAACCGGTAGTGATGGCTAGACAATGATGGCCTTCTGTGGTAGTGAGTAAACACTCTAAGTGCTTTTTTTGTTTGGACTAGAGGATTAAAGGAAAGAAGAGATTTTGGGCAGTACCTATAATATTAACACTTGGCCATAAGAACAATGTTTAAAAGCCATAACCATATATAAGAATACATTCAATGGCCATCTTTGTCCAAAACACTTGGCTGAATGAGGCAGTGTGTGTCTGACACTTTTAATTGGCTAGATTATTGATATCTCTTACATATGCATTCACTATTGAATACTTGAATTTGGTAGTATTGGTTTGTAAAAAGAGAGGACTAAAGAAGGGTTCATGCTAGCTCATTAGTGGTGAAAGAAAGGGTTTTATGGTTTGCCGCATTCATGCTTCGAGGAGTCACGAGCATGAATGTTGAGGTCGACGCTTTTTGGATCATGAAACACACCGTTCTACTTGATGCATTGCTCTAGGAGGAACCTATGATTTGTTGTTGAATTGGCACAATCTCATGGGCTAGTGGTCCAGTGCCATCTGTATTTGTTTGCTGCAGTAAGAGAAAAAACAAATTGATAAGTATATTATTCAGATTACCTACGTCAAACTCAATATGAACGCTCAATGAGTATCAAAAAAGAAGAAAGATGACGACGTTGATGCTTGGGTGTATCTGCTTACGTGTCATCCTCCATGTCGTGGCCTTTGAACCGATAAGCGCACCAAGCATGTGAAGCCAATGTACACCAACATTGACCTCATTATTGGTTTCGTGGGAGTCAGCGTTGGCGTAGGGGGAAGTTGGTCTTGGCCTTGTCCCCATAGATCACCCTTTCTGCCATGTTGTACGCCCAAGCTACCTCCTTTGCACTATCAAATGTCCCTAGCCACAATTAGGGGCAGATTTGGTGGTGGAGATGGGGGGCTTTAGCCACCCTACCCCCCTCCTCCCGGAGTAGTGAAGCCCCCTTAGCCTCTCCATCAATTTTTAGGTTCATATGTGTTGCAAGAAGGGGCTAGAAGTAGAAGAAGATGGCTTCAGCCCTGACTATGAAATATTCCTAGGTTTGCCACTGGCCACGATCAAATGTCCCTAGCCACGCCATCTCATGCACCTCCTTCCAATTCCTTATTATGTTGCGGATCTCGGTAGCGTACTTCTGCCATGGCCTCCTCATAGCGCCTCGGTACTTCCCATTCCTAGTTGATGTCATCACCGGCGTGGCCAAATCATCGTCCCTATGTAGTGCCGGCGATAGCGCTGCCAAAGCCTCCCCATCCATGGTCGGCACCCCAACCCTTCAGTGTTCTTGCCCTCCTACTGCTAACAATTTGTCCACTTCTCTATTCCTCCCCAGCCTAGCTCCCTCCTGTTCCATGGCATGTGCTGCAACATCTTGGCTGAACTCCCTATGCTTCTCTAGCAACCACATCGTGGTCTTCATTGCTCTCCCCATCACGATCTACTCAAGCTGCCTAACCATCCAACTCTGGCTCACACCTCACACTTCACCTAAAGAATTATTTTGTTAAGACTGGGGCATCGTTAATGCGCTTATGCACAACCAGCTATAGCTAGCATGACGCTTTCCCCATCCTAGTAGTCATTTCTCCGAACTGATAGTGATGACCTGTTCTGTTGTAGTGAGTGTACAATGTCATTATTTTTTAACCAGTAGACAAATTCAACAAGAGATTCTAGGCAACACCTAAGAAATTAACACTTGGCCATAAGAACAACATTAAAATGTCATAACCATATATAAGTATACATTTCATGAGTGTCCAAAACACTTGGCAAAATGAGGTGATGTGTGTGTCACTTCAATGGCTAGATCACTTATATCTCTTATATGTGCGTTCAATGTTGAATACTTGAAAGAGAGAGGACTGAAAAGAGCACATAGATTTAGCAAATATGAGGTCGGTGTGCCAATTTAGGCACTTGTCAATGAAGGCAAGAAGATGTCATTGGCAGACAGACCAACATGGCAAAGAGCTTAGAGACATGCATGGCTGTTGAAGGTTTTGAAGGTACTTTACACAATGAATTTGACTGTTGAAGGTCAGTCTTCGTTCGAAAGATGAATATAGCCCATCTAGTTTGCACCAACGATTTCATGCCATGAGGGAATACGACCTACCTATAGCTCGTTATGGTCCACAAGTGAATTTGGCCCAGTAAGTTGCGTCGACGAATTCGACTGACAAGTGAATTTGACCTATATCTAAGGATGAAAATGAGTGAATTCAGAAGGATAGTAGCCATATTCTATCCTAAACCGTTTTTCCTTAGTGGATTCAGATATGGATGACATGGGATGAGGCCATGTGAATGTGAAGCAAATTATTTCGAATGTCGAAAATGACTTGGAGTCGAAGCGAACTCAACTAAAACAAGATTAGAATAACCAGATAATACATTCTTATCAAAATAGTAGAAAAACACCCAAAAATCATGATGGGGATTTTTGGATTTTCAACAAGATAGTCAACTAATAGCAATGATTAGTGCAGCAACAAGATAGCACGCCACTAATAATTTATTGGCTCAAGGCAAGTATAGAGGTGGACTGCATGCTAAATTTTTAGCATTTTTAATTTTTTTATTAAAAGTTTTTCAAAACTAATTTTTCGTTTTGAAATTTTGCGGAACTAATCGCCTCCCGCCCTCTGGGAGGGCGAATTTTAAAAAACGCCCTCCCAGAGGGCGTCTACGTTCACGTGGCAGACGACCGTTGACCGCCGTCTACCGCGCAACGGCCAAATTTGCTAAAACCCCCTTCCCGTCCTTGGGAAGGACGGTTTATTACTGTTCACCAGGGGGCCGCCTGCAAAAAGGGCGGCCGCCCTGGCTTTTTTGCAGGCGGCCCCCTTCCCGTCCTGCGCTAGGGCGTTTTCGTGCCTGGGCCGTTTGCAAAAGGGCGCGGCCAGCCTGGCAAATTTGCAGGCGGCCCCTTCCCGCCCTAAGGAAGGGTGATTTTTGCCCGGCCACATATATAAGCCGATTCGGCGATTTCAAACTCATTTGCAACCTCCCGATCCGAAAAAAGAGAGAGAGAGAGGGTGAGGGAGGAAGGAAGTGGCGAAGCCTGTCGGATTGCGTACTCCATTTCGTGCAAATCCAATATCTCGTATGCACTTTGTAAATGCAATATTAGGAGAAATGATATTTTTTAGTATGTGAATAGTTATTTAATATTTAGTTGTTGATTTATTAAATAATGATTTAATATAGGTGGTTTGAACTAGATTATTTAATTCAGATCAACGTAGATGATTTAATTTAGATCAACTTAGGTAGAATATTTAGATCAACTTAGGTAGAATATGTTCGGATCTGTGTATATTATGTGAATAGATGTTAAGCACTATAATTTAGATTTTGAAATGAGGATATGATTAATTTTAGCTAATGTGACTTAGGACAAACCCTAAACCCTAAATCTAAACCCTAAACCATAAACCCTAAACCATCAACCCTAAACCCTAAACCCTAAACCCTAAACCCTAAACCCTAAACCCTAAACCCTAAACCCTAAACCCTAAACCCTAAACCCTAAACCCTAAACCCTAAACCCTAAACCCTAAACCCTAAACCCTAAACCCTAAACCCTAAACCCTAAACCCTAAACCCTAAACCCTAAACCCTAAACCCTAAACCCTAAACCCTAAACCCTAAACCCTAAACCCTAAACCCTAAACCCTAAACCCTAAACCCTAAACCCTAAACCCTAAACCCTAAACCCTAAACCCTAAACCTTAAATCTAAGCCCTAAACCCTAAGCCCTAAACCCTAAACCCTAAAACCCTAAAACCCTAACCCTAAACCAGAATTAACTTAGGCACATAATTATTTTGGCAACATATTCATAGTACAAAATAAACTCAGTTTTAATTTCTTTGTCAAGCACTATGGCAAGTAAGCTCATATTTCAGATAGTTCACAGTGAAGGCAACGTTAGATATGGTCCAGAAGGTGTCAATCTGTCAGAATTTAGGATGAAATCGAAGGGCATCGATAGGCCAGCCGATAAAACATTTGAGTCAGTCTATAGTTGGTTGCTACCTGGATTTAAAGTGGATACAAGAGTGAACACAATGTCTCTATACGTTGTAGTAAGTCATGCAACAGAAGAATATTATTGGGAACTGATGCCTGTAGATAACACTGAGTCGTGGAGACGCTATGTGGACATGGCACTTGAAAGGTCCTCGCCCCTTGTTATTTTTGTGGCATTGCACGAAATCGATAGCAGTAATACAATGCAAACAGAGACTGGTGAAGGTCCGAGCAATGAAGCAAGCTTGAAGCAGGCGACTGGTGTGGCGAACGAGGGAGAGAGAATCGATTCTGAACTGCATTCTTTTTTTAGGCTGCATTTATTCCTTCTACAGATGACGAATATAATACAAGTTATTTTGCCTGCCGTCGCACATGGGACGATCAAGTGAATGTAGCCTCTAACAATTATGACAACAGAAGTGAAACTAGTAGCATGAGTTGTGGCAGTAGTCCACACAGTTGTGATTATGAGGAAGATGTATGCTAGATCAATCCCTCTAAAATTCCCCTTCTGATTTAGACATCCAAATCATTATGTGGCCCACACCTCATACCTCTAACTTTTTCTAAAAAAACGTTAACAGGCGGATGAATTTGGTAGCATGGAAGAATTTGGAGCTCCATCACTGTCAGTGAAATATTCTTTCAGCAATTTCTCATTCAAGGTAACCCTCATCTGAAGTTCCCACGATCTTTGAATCTTTCCCTCGGTTATTAAGTATTTTGCTTTTCCTTTGTAAACAGAACATTTCTCAGTTAGCATCCATGAACTATGATCTGATCACAAAGCATAACGAAGATCCCCTACAGTCTTCAAAATCTTGAGAGTAATGTCTCATTGCTGAATTGGTGTATCTTCCTTGATACCTTGATCCCATGTACAAAGCCCACAAATCAAGTTACTAACTTAGTATCTTGGGATTTGTTAGGCAGGCTGCAGGAAAGAGCTTCCTCAGCAGTGAACTCCCACAGTTTTGCTACAATGGTTTGGCCGATGACAAATTGATAATAGGAATTTCCTCAGCAAGATTGGTTCGAGTAAAAATTGTTCGCTTCAGTTTCTCTCCAGTGAGCAAAGAGGTGCATTTCTTCATGGCAAATGCAATCTGTAATCATTGAAGAAGAATGGATAGGTAGGACAGGAATCATAGGAAAGATTGACACCCACTGTTTTGGCAAAAAGGTATACATACCTTTCTCAAAACTTGTGAGTGGTGCAAGATTAAGTTGTTTGGTACTTTTGGTGCAGTGCTTTTTGCATCAATAGTAGAAAAAAGTTTGTAGCATATTTTACCCTATTGTATTTACTCTCATCTTTATTTTATTGCTGTTGAGCCCCATTACTAGCTAAATGATCAATGCCCTGATTTAGTCCAATGTATGTGCCAAAAAATGCTTTGCTCTGATTGGCAAATGAAAGTTGCAGATCTTACTCCAATACTCAGAAAAGGCATGTACCTGAAGAACTCAAGGATGAATTCAGATTAGGAAAAATACTTTACAGCTAATTACCAGTCTTTCACCTCAACACCATCCATGCATAATCAACTACAAAAGAAGAGAATTCAAATGAGCCAGAAATCACACACAACAAAAATTTCTCTCTACGCACATGTCGCAAATACCATAAGCTGAGACACAAATCAGAGACATCACGGATCACTCGAAGTAATCAATTAATCAAACTCAAGCTAGGCAGCAAAGTAAAGTAAACTTTTTCGCGAACGCGTAAGAAGATTGCACGTCAGTATATTAGAAGAGAAGACAAACCGGTGGCGGGGGGAGGGGGAAACCCAGATAGACGGGAGGACTTCTAGGAACAAACACTACTTCAAACACGGGAGGGGAGGCAAGGCCCTCCTAATCTCCCAAGAAAACTCCAAAAACAGCAGAGCCTGCTAAGGACCACAACCGGCCCTCCGCCCCGATGGAATCCACCAGCACGAGAACAGAGAAGAGGGGCGAATTGAACACCCTAGAGTTACGCTTCCTCCACAGGCTCCAGGAGACGAAGAGGAGCAAGGAATCGAAACCCGCACATAGGTGGTCCGGCAACCGAGACCTAGAGATCGGCCACCAGTCCTGAAGCCGGTTGCCACACGAGGAGAGAGGGACGCCCAACCGGATGGGGAGAGGACATGGAGCCGACCGCCGAGAAAAACGCAGCCAAGAAGGATGTGGTCGGGCAATTCAAGCTCTTGCGCGCAGAAGGGGCAAGCTGAGTGAGAATCAATACCACGCTTCGAAGAAGATCTCGCCATCCAACCGCCAAGTAAAGTAAACCGAATCGGAATATATTCCATACAAGTAAATTAAAACCAAACCGATCAAATTCGAAGCTGAGGGTTTGCTTATTAATTTATTATTATCGCAGCATTGTAACTCTACTGCTAGCTAGAGCGAAAGCTAAGATACAAACAGCTAGTGATCATCTAGCTGCCACTGCAAACTCTGCAAGCTTCGTCTTCTTCCTGCACATCTGGGGCTAGCTAGCTAGGTAGCGAGTTAGCTGGGTGATTGCATGACGCGTCGAGGCCTAGCGAAAGGCCTAGCCGGTGCTGAGGAGGAGGAGGAGGAGTTGCCCACGCTAGTGAGGGGCGGCCAGCGACGTACCGGCGACGGTACTCATCGTCGTTCGACGACGGCTCCACCACAACGGCGGTGAACCGCACCCTCCTCGTCCTCGCCCGCCACTGCGGCTACTCCTGCTGCCGCTGCCGCTACTGCGCTCGCGCTAAAAATGGAAAAAGAAAAAAACAAGTCGAATGCTATTGATTTCGATTGGTATATATATCATATATCTATCTATCTATGGTGATTTTGGTTGGAGTTCGATCGATCTCACCGATGGCAAGCTTGAGGTCGGCGTGGAAGCGACGGTGGAGGGCGTAGGATATGATGATGCCAGTGGACGCGAGAGCCAAGGCGATGAGCCCCATCGAGCCGCCGCTCCGGCCGCCGCCGTGGTCCATGCAATGCAATGCAACGCCGCCCTCCGACGAGTCGGCAATGGCTGCTGCTGTTGTGACTATAAGAGGAAGACGTACGAGGAAAGGAGGGAAAAGTCGTTTTTAGAAGGAACACACACATGGGGAATGCAACATAAAAAACTTTTCTTTTAGAAAAAGAAAAAAATAGACACGCCGAGCCCTGGATGAAGCTTGATAATGGGTTTTTTTCGCAAATACGTAAAAGGTGACGATGGCTTTTGGTGTATCGGCGACGACGTGTAAGGATATATGGTGGACATGGTATGCGTTGTCATCTTTGTTGTTGTTGACATGGACATGCCAGTTCTAACTTGTGTTGGTGTATATGTATATTCGTTTTATTGATATGGACATGAGGACTTGTGATCTTTTACAACAACCCTTCTAAAGTTTTCATGAGTTTAATTTGCTGCTTAAGAAAGATCTTAACATGCCCTTCACCACCCTTCTAAAGTTTAACATGTCCTTCACCACCGTTCATCTTCTCTCACGGAGCTCACCTGGCTGCTCTGGGGGGACTGCCTTTCTTGGCTATGTCTCACCACATTGCCGCCCTCCCCGCGCTCTACTGCTTCTAGAAGATGAGAGAGGACGAAAAGGGAAGAGAGAGAGAGGGGCGGGGAGAGGTGAAAAAGAAGATGAGATGAGGAGGAAGGCGATGACGTGTGGGTCCCACCTACTGACTCAGCGAGTTAACCTACCACGTTGGTAGAAAACGTTTTCTAAATCACTAAAGGAATCGATTTGCATCGTTTTTCAAAGATTTGGGGGATGTTATATCAAGTTTTGTGATTGAGGGAGACGATTCAGCTTAATATCACAACCAACTGGCTAACCGCATGCATCTGATCGATCTCCTGGTTCCGCTCACGCCTCCCTTTTTCTGATCTCATACTTGTCGAAGAACTCCAGGGGAGCTGCTGGTTCCAAAGAGTGGAAGCGGCGGAAGGGACTCCAATCCTCCACGGCAGCTGCGGCACCGACGAGGAGAGGGGGAGGTTGAAACAAAAAATAGCCCAGACATGTGGAGCCCACATGGTCCGTTCTTCATGTCAGTCAAAATCGGAGAGTATACTTATAGTTGGCCATAAGGCCCGAAGCCCGACGGCCTGGCCCGTAGCATGGCGATTTGGTCGGGCCGGCACACTAGGCCGGCCCAGCACGGCACGGCGGCCATTCCCACCTCGCGCCCCCATATATATATATATATATATATATATATATATATATATATATATCGCCACTCCACCGTCACCCCAGCAACCAACCCTAAGAGCAACTCCAACAGCTCCTCTATTTACTTAACAATCACAATAATTTAGAGTTTTGTTCAAAAACTATTGTCCAACAGACCCTGTATAGCCATTATATTTTTACATGGCCTTCTATCCCGGGTATTCCGCTGGCGAGAAGAAGCGGGCGGAGCGGCCTCGCTATCGCTTGCGTCCGCGCGCGCGGGGGCGTTCGGCGCGAAAAAAATTTCACGTACCCGTGCACTTGACCGCGCAGGAGGTCGCACCATCTCCAGATCTCAGAAAATCGTGCGCTGCACGCCGTTCTCTCCAACAACTCTTCGTTCCCCAAATCGTGCCGTTCTCCGCTCATGACGCCGTTGTGACCTCCTGGACGCGCGTCGCCTCGCCCTCCCGGTCTGGCGCCCCTCTCGCGATCGCCACGCCCTCCTGGTGCCCCTCCGTCCGACGCCGCACCCGCGCTTTGCCGCGCCACGCCCGCCCTCCGCCGCGCCGCGCCCAACCTCCGTCGGCGCGCGCGCCCGCAACTCCGCCGGCGCCGCGCCCTGCCCCTCCGCCGGCGCCAAGTCTTGCCCCTCCGCTGGCGCCAAGTCTTGCCCCTCCGCCGGCGCCAAGCCCTTCTTGTTCGCCGAAGCCGCGCCTATGCCGCTTCAGCGAAAGCCGCCGGCCAAACCAAATGGCAGAGTCAAGTATTGGCTCTCAAGAGGGCAAGGCAAGTATTTCTGCAAGCGGCTTCAGCGAAAACATCGATATTGGTTCTCAAGAGGAGTCATGGTATCAGGATTATGCCGCCAGCCTCTACGAGCAGGAATCAGTTTTCGACATTAGTGGTTTTGAAGCTGATGATTGCAACCAAATGGCAGGTATGATTGTATAATCAGTATGTTGATGTATGTTCCTTGTGGTGTATTTGGTGATGTGCAGTGATTGAAACTGAAATTATTTGTAGAATGTAGGATGTGCACGAATCAGTCTTCTGTTAGTGAAAACAGTACTGAAATTATTTGGTGATGTGCAGGAATCAGTCTTCTGTTAGTGAAAACGGTACTAAAATGAACATGCTTAAGAATACCTGACGTGTTTGCTGCAATGCTCAGCTGCAAGGGATTCTTCAAACTTGCTTGCCCATGAGGTTGCATTTGCACTGGGACAAATGCAAGATGCTAAGGCTATCCCTGACTTTAGATTGTTCTGAAACAGATAGTCATGAGTGAATTAGTTCCTTTGGTCATCGAATCTAGGTTTTTGATAGTTTTGTTCCAATGTATTGATATCAGTCTATCTCGCTTTCCTCTCAAAAATTAATCAGCAAATTAACAGTAAACCTCATGATGTACAAACCTCATGGCTTTTTTAGGACATGATGTACAAATTGGAACTATAAAATTCGGTTTGCCAAATTTGTTGGTGTCATAAACAGTGGTAACAATCATATGAAGTTCTCTCACATATTCCCTTGTTTTGCTCACCCCTAGTCCAATCTGAAAACTTATGTAAAGATGTATGGTGTTTTATGAAAAAATTGTTTGGAGCCCTTGTTATATAATTCTTGATTTCTTTAATCTCCGATTTTCTCAGTAAATTTATGTCAGATTTCTGTAAAAACCTGTAGCATGTTCTTGATTTCTGTAAAAACCTGTTTTAGCTTTCCCTGTAGCATGTTCTTGAATTTTTTTGAATTAACAAATTTCAGGCTAAGTAAATTACAGCTGAACATAAGCAGATTTACAGTGTACACAACACCCTTTGGAAACAAACTATTAATAAAATGATGATTATTGTGCAGTCAAGTGTTCAGAGTTCAGATTCAGAGTTCAAGTGTACACAACATCCTGATTCCTAGAAATATTGTATGTTCTGTTCTTAATAATATAATCACTCATGCATGTACGGTTTTGTGGCAGAAACTAATGGATACTTCACAAACCTTTTGGATGTCAGTGAGACACAATCAAACAGTGAAGAGGCCACACTTGCAATTGTGCAAGCACCTTCAAATGCTAACCAGAAAAGACATAACCAGAAAAGGACCAAAAACTTTAGTGAAAACAAGGACAAGCTTTTGGTCTCTGCATGGCTAAATGTTAGCCTTGACACAATCCGAGGTGTTGATCAATCGAGAGAAGCATATTGGAAGAGGATTTGCAATTACTACCATGCAAATAAGGATTTTGATTCAGACCATACCGAAGGCTCTCTCTCAAACCGTTGGTCATTCATCCAAGAAAACGTGAACGGTTCTGCGGGTACATTCGCCAGATTGAGAGGAGAAACCCAAGTGTAGTCAATGAACAAGACAGGGTATATTTTAGAGAATAAACATTCAACTTACATCTTTTTACGTATGACATTCATGTTAATGTTTTAAAGTACATAATATTTTTGAACAGGTCATGCAAGCACGCACAATGTATAAGGCGAAAGACAAAAAGAACAAGTCATTCACGTTGTTACATTGCTGGAATCTTCTTCGGCATCACCAAAAATGGTGTGAGAGGTGTTAGTGATATGGCCTAGAGGCAACATGGAGATGTTGGATATCATGGTCAATGTTTATGTATTTATGAATAAAGTGTTATTCAGTTCCATGAAATAGACATCTTGTATTGATCAATAAGTACGTGACTTATTTATGAGACTCTATATGTATGAATCTATTTCTAAATGATCCCTGATCATATATCATATTATTAGAACTAATATGATTCTAAGATCGGCATGTTTATTGATTGATGATCATGTCTCATAGATCATGGGTATGGAGATACCAAATCAATAAACATGAACATATGTGTTAGAGAACACATTGTTGGATAGACCCACCATGAGACACTACAGGAGTTAATGTGCCATTAGTTGGTCTCAGGTAGTGTTGGTACAAAGTCCTTAGACCTGAGATCACCATGGATTCCAACATGTGTAGTAGCCTACTTTGGGACTACCAAACGCTATTCCGTAACTGGATAGTTATAAAAGTAGTCTTCGGGTTTGCTATGAAACATGGAGTGGGATGTGAGTGATCAAGATGGAATTTGCCCCTCCTTTGGAGAGATATCTCTGGGCCCCTCGAGGTAATGGATTATGGAAATGCATGGCCATGCTAAGTTGATTGAGGAGTCGATCAACAGACAAATAATTCAATACGGTTCGAGTGAATGATTAAGCTATTGAAGGGATGACACACATCTTGCCTATAGCTTAATTGGTATCGTGAGGCAAAGATTTGTGTACACATTACAGGTTCAGAGCCGATATTATATTCTTGTATACTATGGTGTCAATATGTGCTGCTAGGCGCCGCTGTTGACAGGTCAGCTGAGTTGGACTCGAGCCGACGATCGGCTAAGTTAGACTATAGCCGAAACCGAGTATACCGAACCTAGTGGTCGCACGCTTAAGGGGATAAGAACAGGCATTCAAGTTGGACTCGGATACGGCTCGGTCGGATAGGGATCCGATCGGATAGAGTCCTATGGGCTTACGACGTATGGGCGGCCAACTCTGTGAGATTCGGATAGGATCCGATTTAAAATAGAGTCCTGATCGGCCACTAGTCCCAGTCGACCAACTCTATATAAAGGGGCGAGGGGTGGAGAGTTGTAGTATCGCTTTGAACCGAATCCGCAACAGAAGTCGCCGAGATCAATCTCCACGGAAACCCTCCCCACTTTCGAGTCAAACCCTAGCCTTGCATCGCGTGCTAGCACACGGGTGTTCGACATTCTGTCCCCGGACGTGTGGATACCGGTAGAGGCGCTGCTACGTTGCGCGCCCGTTCATCACCGTGGTACTTGAGCAAGGCGGCTGCAGAGACGGCTGCGGTCGAGCGCATCGGAGCGAGGCGCGAGAACGCGGTCAGACGACTCAGCGAATCGGCTACATCTGCGAATCGGCTGATTGGTGAATCGGCTGTCCCCGGGAATCGGTTGTCGGCTTGCGGGAATCGGCTACGCTTTTCCGGATCGGATAGTCCTGATTGGCTATTTCCGCTGCATACTCCAATCGGTAACGATCTATCGGCCCTTACTTGCAAGTGTTCCTGGTTTGCGCGGTAGAAAAGTTTTTGTTTTCAGCTAGCGTAGCTTCCGCGTAACCCTTCAAGAGGAATGCTAATGGGGCACCCAAAACCTCCCACAAGAAGTAGAAGACATCTCCTACGCCTGATGCTAGTCCGACAGATGAATTGCCTGCTGATGGTAGTCTACAGATGGAGTAGATGAAACATCTCCAGGGTACAGTGTTGAAAGGGGTAGGGGCAGGAAGTATGAGAAAGGAAAAGGAAAAGGTATTGTGACAGTGGATAGATATTGGGAGAAGAAGGACGAGTCTGACATGAAGAAAGATCACATCAAGCAGGCTAGAATCCAAGAATTCTTCAACATCCAACGTGAGAAGATGACAATAAAAAGGGGTGATCAGGATATACAACGTGAGAAGGTGGCAATAAAAAAGAATGCCCAGATTGTGAAGAAGATGCTAGAAGAAGAGAGAATAATGAATATGGACACTAGCTCCATGGATGAAGCTCGACAATTATACTACAAGAGCCTTCAAGACGAAATCTTGGATTGCCGTTTTAGGGGAACTTGAGAATCTTTATATGTTTTTTCCAGTTTGGTGTGCTGAACCTGTTTGTAAACCTGTTTAATTCAGTTTGTGAACCTGTTTAATTCAGTTTGTGAACCTGTTTAATTCAGTTTGTGAGCCTATATGTGTGTTGCCTTGAATTCTGAGATCTCATTATGCCATGCTATATGGTACTGTCAGCAGAGAGTTCATTGCTTGATAATTTTGGGTCTTTAAAGCATACATATGACCACACATGGGTCTTTAAATATATTTGGTGCAATTAAAAATAACATTCTCCAAATAGTTTTTGTAGAACTAAACTACTCTCCAAAGTGTTCCCAAAGGTGCTCCACTAGGTCGTTCTGAAGTTGAGAGTGGACTTCCCTATCCTTAATCCTCTAATGATTTAAAATGAACTCATTTAACCCTAATGTGTTCTCGCGGGACACCTCCACTGGTTCTTCAACTTCGTAGAAAGTTAGGTCGGTCACTTCATGTTGTTCATCCTCAACGATCACATTATGCATAATGACACATGCTTTCATTATATAGCCGAGTGTGACTTGATCCCAATACTGAACTGGACCTTTCACAATAGCAAACTTGGCTTGCAAAACTCCGAAGGCGCGTTCTACGTCCTTTCTTGCAGCTTCTTGTTGTTGGGCAAAATATCTCTTCTTGTTTCCTTGAGGCATCGGTATTGTCTTTACAAAAGCTGCCCATGTGGGATATATACCATCTGCGAGGTAGTAACCCATATTATAATCATGGCCATTAATAGTGTAATTAACCTCAGGGGCTTGTCCTTCTGCTAGCCTGGCAAATAGCGGAGACCTTTGTAGCACATTTATGTCATTGTGAGAGCTAGGTAAACCAAAGAACGCATGCCATATCCATAGATCTTGTGATGCTACGGCTTCAAGAATTAGTGTCGGTTTGTGAAAATGTCCCGTAAACTGTCCATGCCATCCCGTTGGACAATTCTTCCAAACCCAATGCATTCAGCCAATGGAGCCTAACATCCCAGGAAAACCTCGTTTCTCATTCATCTCAAGCAACCGGGCAACATCAGCTTGGGTCGGGGCCCTTAAATATTGCTCGCCAAATATCTCCACAACTGCTTTAACAAAATTTCTTAAACTCTCTAGTGTTGTGCTTTCTTCGATTCTTATATATTCATCAGTGGAATCAGCAGGTACTCCATATGCAAGAATTCTAAGAGTAGCAGTAACCTTTTGAAGCCCACTAAGTCCAAGTTTTCCGGCCGCATTCCTATTACGAACAAAATATTTTTTAGGATGATCTTCTACAGCTTGTAGAATGCGGAGAAATAATTGCCGACTCATTCTAAACCTGTTCAATGGCAACAAATAAATATCACAAAAAGTTATCAAACAATACACTAAGAAAAAGAACAAGAAAGACGTCTTATTTTCGTACCTACACCTGAAATACGTAGAACCATATGTCGGATCATCTGAAAAATAGTCGTCATACAATCTAAAATGGCCTCCTTCTCTATCACGATCAATTATACTTTATGCCCCATAACAGATAGCGTTTGGCGAAGGATCTATCACGATCTGATAGCGTTTGGCGAAGGATCTGACGAAATTGATAGCGTCGTCGAACTCCCGCACACACGTGCCACGATGCAATGACGGAATTGATAGCGTGCGGCAGGAGAAGTCATGGACCTGGATGCCGATCAAAATTCGTGGATGGCACCAGGAGCATGAGTCTGTTCTTTTTTTCCCCATAATTAATGCAGGCCCAAGGTTTAAATTATATGGAACCAAAATTTAAAATATGGAGAGGATATCATCTAAATAAAAAGACTTTTTTTTTCAAAGCCTCTTCAAAACCGAGATTATACATATTATGGATACAATAGGAGTTGCTCTAACCCTAACCCTCGCCGCCCCCTCTCCATCCCCGCGAGGTCCTCGCCTCCCATCGCCGGAACCGCAAAGCTCCTCGCCTCCCCTCGTCGGAGCCGTCGCGTGCTCCTCGCCTCCCCTCGCCGGATCCGCCGCGTGCTCCTCGCCTCCCCTCGCCGTATCCGCGACCTCCTCGGCGTCCCGCCTCCCCTTGCCTCCCCTCGCCTGATCCGCGACCCCCTCGCCTCCCCTGGCCGGATCCGCGACCTCCTCGCCTCCCCTCGCCGGGTCCGTGACTCCGGTGCTCTTCGTCTACCCTCGCCGGTGATCCGCAACTTCGGTGCTCTTCGTCTACCCTCGCCGGTGATCCTCAACTCCGGTGCTCCGGCAGCGCAGTTACATACAGTCCCTAACCCTTGCTTGTTCTTTTTTTTTCTTTTTTTTCTGTGGATGGGATAGGATTTGTTCGTATGAGCTAGGAGGTGGCATGGGCAGACAGTGACATCCTACGAAATTTCCATGTTGACATGCATTCCTCTATGCTAAGCATAAATGCTCAATTCTTACAGAGAGTATTTATTACTGTCTGCTTCACAAAGTCTTAGTGTTTCTTTCTGTTTTATGATTAGAGGAATAATTTGTATGATACATGCGATTGTTTAGATTATGCACATGATGGGATAGTTCTTGCTGCTTTGTGGATGGGATAGGATTGTTGTTGATGACGGAGCTAGATTATATGATGTTAGTGTTTTTTAGCTCCTGCAAGAATGCACAGATCACTGAATAGCATTGAAGTTTCAAGCAGAAACTACTAGGTTATGGTTCATTTTCTGCTCTTTTTCGGCACTATATTTGCACTGTCAGAAAGCTTCTTCAGATTTTACTGAAATTACAGATATCTAAGCTCTTAACTGTGTAGAATACACACTGAAAAATTGGTTCGTTTCTGCTTGTAAATTTCAGAAAGAAACAGAACTAGTAATAGCCAGCCTCTCTTTATTCTTTACATGCATGATTTGTACTACTGAAATGTTGTTTCATTGCAAAGTCAGTACTACTGCACATTTATCTGTATAATTTTGTTCATTTTACATATTATCTGTTCTGGTCCATCTTAGTAAATTTCAAAAGAAACATATTATCTGTTCTTTACATGCATGATTTGTACTACTGAAATTAATTTGTGAACCATAGTTTGGCTCCAGATCATGTTACAGAGAGTACAGAACTAGTTCCAGTTCCTTTTGTGCAGATACTAGTTTCAGCCCCATAATTATTGCTATGAATTTTATCAAATGATCCTTGTGTGCAGATCGTCTTGTGTGCAGATATAACTGTATACTGCTTGGGATCTCATCTCAACAAGAGTTATATCCGGTATTATGGTTTGAGGGTGTATTTGAAACTCAAGGCATCCAGATAAGGGATCCAAAGTGAACTTATATATGTCAAAGTGAAGGTGAATGTAAATGCACGCGGTCGTCGGCCCGCATGGTCAGACAGGCCTAATTCTGGCCCATATCCGCACGCAGTCGTCGGCCCGCATGGTCAGACAGGCCTAATTCCGGCCCATATCCCAATTCAGTCCGATGCCATTATGGCGGGATATGCCAACCTGGCGTGAAATTTTTTGCTCCGTCCCTCGCGAGGGTTCAAACTTCGCCAAAATTTTTCCCCCTCCCCAAATGAAATCCCAACCCTCAAAATCATTTCGTCTCCCCTTCTTTTCAAATCCCCTCCCCCTCGCCCTCTCCTCTCGCCGCCGCCCATCACCCCTCTCGCTGCCACCCACCACCTACCTCCGCCGCCGAAAGCTTCCCTGGAGGCTTCCACCACCCACCTCTGTCTTCAGGTGAGCGCCCGCCCGCCCTCTTCTCCACTCTCCATCCGGTTGAGATTGACCCATCGCTGGTGAGCCGAGCCGACCGACGCCCATATGATGCCACCCGCCGCTCGCCGTGGAGATCCCAGTTGCTCGCCTCCTCGGTCGCCCAGCCGCCAGATCGGGGTTTTGTTTTGTTTTGTTTTTTTTTGCATGCCAAATGCGGTCATGGTTAGGTCTAATGCGCAATGGCGCACACGGTTTGATTCGAGGGCACTGCTCTGCTGCGATTTACGACTCAAATCCAGTCCTCGCTTCACTCGTGGGATTTTATGAATTAGATCCATACCCAACCTGCTAGTGTAACTGCTAAAAATAAACATTAATCCTTTTTTTTGGTCACATGGTTCTTCCTTCAGGGGTGCAAGTTGAGGGAGAGGGAGGAGGTATGGTTTGGTGAGGCACAGGAAGGGATGCGGAGCTAGAAGATTGGATGCTACAATGGCTCGAGCTGCTGTTCAATCTTCTCTCAATGGTGACTTGTTGATTAGGAGGGCTATGGGAGTTCCGAGGATGAAGAGGAAGACCCCCTCTGAACTCAGAGTAATTAGCTTTGTTTTGCCTTTAACCTTACTGTGTGTGATATTAGAGGCCTCGAAATGTATGTGCGGTTTCACGAGATTTCCATTTGATAAAGTATCCTCTATTACTGTTCTGTTCTAGATATCAAGATTGCACATTAACTATACTGTTGTATAAACACACCGCACTATTTAGCGACAACTCATCTCCTTGTAACTTGCCATCTGATGATGATGCTAGGTTATGCCATATGGAAAGACTAAAGACCATTGCCAAAGCATCTCACAAAATTACTAGGACATTGTAATGCATCAAGTGATGTTACTTAGCTAATGCTAGAGAAGAGCAATAACATGGTCACTCCAAACTGCATTTATAATAACTACTCTTGTATATGCTTGTTTCCTTTCCATGGTTGAATTGTTAATGATGATGAGTTCAATGGGGGACAGTGTGACCACACACATTATATTGCTGCTACCCTAGTGCTGCTTTAAGCATAAAACAGTCGGTTTTCAGATGAATGCTAAAAATGTTCCAATAATTTTGTTGCAGGGAGAGCAATTGAAGCGACGTGCTTCTGACAAGCCTGCTAATGACCAGTCACTCCATTCTGTGGCATTTGATAGGTAGCTAATCTGCAATCTATTTTAGTGATGTTCCTCTTTGCTTGTATGAAATACTTAATAATTATATTATCGGTGTAGGGCAAGCAATGAGTTTCGGAACCCAGAACAACCAAAAATAGCGAAATACATCAGTACTCATGTTACAGAGGTGTTCCCAGTAAAAAAATCTAGAAACCTTGGAAAGGAAAACTTCAAGGTCAGGCATTGTGACATCATTCACTTTTATGGACCTTAAATTGTTCAGTGCTAAATGCCTCATCTTGAAACTAGGATGCTTTGCAGAATAATGAGAAGGCTCCCAAGTCTGCTGATCCTGTGACAACTTCTGATTTGCCATCATCTTCACTCCCATGGTAATTATTTGACTGGATAATTTCATGTACTTGATGTTTTGCATTGTGTTTATGTTCTTATGTGCATTGTTTTTATGAAAATTCAGTGGTTATGGTGACTCTGCCAAGTTGGACTCTGCTGTTCCATCACATACCGAGGCAGCTAAGCCAAGTTTTAGGAAAGTTGAGAAATGCAGTGAAAATGCTTTGCGGAGTGTATCTGGGCTCCATATTGGTGATGAGCAGCAGTCTGGCGCTAATAAATTTGATATGGTAAGGAGCACCAATCTATCTAGAGCATCTTAGATGTTGTTTTGAGTGCTAATATTTCTAATTCTTTTTGATAGGAAAAAGTACTCAAAAGTTTTGGAGCTCGTGATGCTTTTGTGGCCTCTAAGCTCACTGACCCAAACATACAAGTTGGTGTTGTACCCTCGAAATCTTTGGATGTGTGCCCTTCTGAGATTGCTGTTCCAGGAAAAAGAGCTCCTTTGGATCTCACCCTGAAGACTACTTTGCAATTTGTTTCATCATCTTCTGTAAAGTGGTGGGTATTTACTCTTTCTTGCCCTTTCAGCTTGTCAGTAGATGGCATATCCATCTCAAAGTAACAGCTGTCTGTTTGCTTGAATTGGTAGCATATCTTAAACCTGTAATATAATCTCCTTGAAAACAGGTTTCATTTTAGCTCTTAAATATGGCATGCTAATATACACATAGAACGAGGAATAACAACTTGGTTTTCCCTTTTTGATTATGCACACATAAATCTAACACCAGTGTCTATGAAACAATTTTAGCCAAAAAAAACAAGATGACAAGCATTTGCAAAATTGAAATTATATTTTGAAAAAAAGCATCTGGTTTGAACTGGCGCGAGTATTTGGCAAATGGTTACGCACCATTATAATACCTCTAGTAAAATTACATCTATAGTAGTCCCAATAGATGGAATCGAAATCAAAACTTCTGCTTTCAGAGTGTTATGATGAAATGTGGCTGTTTTCTTTTGAGGTTTTCTGCATAGAAGTGAAATTCTCCTGTCAATAACTCTTGTATGTTACAGGTGTCACAAGTTAAGTACAAGTTTTGGTAGGAGCAGCATTGTAGGACCCATTGCCCAGAGTTATCATCATGGAAGTCAAAATTCAGGATGCTCAAGGCCTGAGAGAAACAAGGAATTCTTGTTCTCAAAGGCACTACAGTCATGGGTATATCCACAATCCTTGTTGCCTGCTTCCATCATATCTGCAATGGTATCGTCAACTGTACGAGGAGGTAATATCAGAACCTGAAACACTCCTGTAATGTTTTGTGGATGTAATTAAAATGATCTATTCCTCTGGTCATGTAGAAAGTGATTTTCTCCTCAAAAGGCAGCAGGACTGGGAAGATTCATTTCAGAATCTTTACTACATGCTCCGGAAGAATCTGTTGAATATTTTTTATGGTATTTTCTTGCTCCTCGGATCTAAATGGTCCATAATAAGCCACATAGTTGGAAAAAAAGTAATATTATGGCATTTGTTGTGTTTCACAAGGTCTGCATGTTTGTGTGCTATTGTGCATTAAAAAAATGCTGCTGCAATGTTTTTCAGTAGTACAAAAGAATGTACTATTTGGACACTGTAGTTTATACAATAAGTAAAATGTCATCTATCTAGTGAAAACTATGAATTAGTACTTCCAGCATTTTTAGATCGAGGGAAATTTAGTGCAAGTACATGTGTCTTTTGTTCATGCCTTCATTTGCATTTCCATTTTATGTGTGGTGGGCTGTGGCAGTTCAAATCTTAATGTTTTGTTATACTCTCTGAATTTCTTCTTGTTAATTACAATGAACATTGCTTTTATTGTTCTAGTTTTTACGCCACAATTTGTTGCTCTCTTTATTGGTGGAAATTGTTTGGACAAGAAGCAGACCTGTAATGCCTACCTCTCACAATCTACACGTGGGATACGATCATTGCTGCGAAGACATGTGAGTTCTTTCTGTCTTTTATGCGACTATCATTTGCAATGCATGCATTCTCTTTTTCATACTTAAAGACAACCTACGGTACTCTGTTGTTGCTGATCAACTGCTATGTGAGGTGTGGTTTGAGTAAACTGTAAAGCCTCGATCCATTATGCGTAGGCCTGGTCTGAGTAAAGCATTGATATCTGCTTGTCCTTTTCTTGAAAGCAACTTCAGTAGTTTGGTTTGTTGTTTGAACTGAATTTGCTTTTTATCATTGTTTAGTGGAGTGTAATTATGAACTGAGATATGATCTTGGTATTATGGTCACTAAAGTCAGCAACTGCTGGAGACAATCCAATCTTAAGATAGCTTGCCTTTTCAGCTTTGTACTAGCTTTTAAGAATTGTTGGCTACGCAGTATCATTAACCATATTACCTTGCATTATTGTAGGGTGTTTGTTTTTCTATGCCTCTTTGCAACACTGAAGTGGAGCAGGTTACGGAGGATGACCTGATTGAACTTTCAGAAATCCAAAAGCGCAATCTAGGCCAGGTTTCGTTTGCTCCCTCATCATTTCCATGTTTGTGTTAGTGGGGTTGCAGCTACTGACTGGTTATCAATAAAATTGTCAAACTTGCAGGCGCTCCACATTGACGCTATGTCTGAAGTCGACAACACCACACAATCACTTCTTTCATTTACGGGCAATAAGAGTGTTCATGGTTTATATGACTTCTTGCTGAACTACAAGTAGGTTGCTTAAAAACCTTTGCTAATCATCACATCACATTTCTCCCATAATTTTCTTGCTGTATAATATGTTCTTGTTGTTTTCAGGTCGTTCTTAAATTCTCTATCTGCCACAGATGTCCCAGTTTTATATTCCCCGGTGCCGTTTCAAAATGGCTGCCTCCATATCCCAGAGGTAATTTGACTCATTTCATTTCTGTTGATTTAAAATTTCTCCCTGCTATCATATGCCAAGTTTCCGTATTCTCATTTTTCAGACCAGTTCACTTCAAGTATTTTCATTAAAATGTTTCTGAAAACTATGTGTCTAACCGCCTAAGGTTGCCCTGTACAATAGTAAAGCTGATTTAGAGGTCTGAGCTTTTACAGGTGAAATGCAAGGAGATGAGGAAGGCAGATATTGGCCTGGTTTCAGGTGGGTTTGATGCAGAAGAGCCTGGATCTACTTTCGCTTCTGTAACAGGCAATATCTGCTACAGCATGGAAATCAAGGATCCCGTTCTTCCTCCATGGGTTGTTTCTGGAATCTGCGCTGCAATGCGCTCTGATGCAAATAGCTTTGATTTAACGTACGTGCCATCATCTTCCCCGATGCAGTTTCTCCACTCATTGCCATGCGTTAAAATAAATCATTCTCATTTCCACTCATTGCCATGCGTTAAAATAAATCATTCTCATTTCCTCTTTCAGGATGGCAACAGAGCCTTCATCAATGGGCTTAAACGCTGCCATCAGCTGCGTAAGCTCAAATTCACAACCGAAGGCACATTCCTCTGAAGGCTGTGAATCATTGGGCATCCCTGAGGCCACATTGGTTCCCTCCTTGCGATCTGCATCTTCTCTGCGGCGCCTCAATTACAAGGATGGCGAGTACATCGCATATACAACAGTGTGAGCTGACAACGCGACACCTCGTGTCAGCTCACACCTCGAAGCCATAGCTCGTGTCAGCTCACACCTCGAAGCCATAGCTGGGAAGCAAGACAAGTGCAGCCACTTTTGATGTTCTATCTGTTTGAGCCCCTCCCGTCAAGAAAGCCTCGATGCCTCGTCCATCAGACAATGCAGGCAGGCAGAGAAGCTGTTAGCTGCTGTTTACTTGCTAATTATTACTACTAATACTTTCTTGGGTTAAAATACATCATAGACAGCAGCATTTGGCTCCATCTCTTTCGTTAATTGCTAATTATTACTACTAATACTTTCTTGGGTTAAAATACATCATAGACAGCAGCATTTGGTTCCATCTCTTTCGTTAATTGCCTTAGGTTGATTCAGGCTTGATGATCTTAGGTCGATTTTGCGGTTTTGCATCTGCGTTTTTGGATTTCTGGGAGACATTTCTAGTTCTCTCTAATCCTAATTTGACAGCTAAACACTCGCAGTATGAAACTTGTCTGATCTTTTGTGATGAAATGCATTGACCGCTTCTGTGATTCGTGATTGGGGGGTATTTGTAATGTTCAGATGGTGAACTGTCCATGTTATGGTTCAAATTTTCAGTTCCTCACAAATTTCATCTGAAATTTCTCTTCGAATTCATCTGTTTCATCTATACTAAATGTACCATGTACCAGTTTTATCTAAATAATTAGTAATTAACAATCTGTAATTTTTTCATCTCACTTCGTTTAAAATTAGGGCACCTTAGAGCTGGTTAGGTGGGTCGGGCTGATCTCAACCTCAATCCGTTGTGTTATCTACGCTCCTCGTTGTTATCTTCAACCTCAATCCGTTGTGTTATCTACTCCTCGTTGTTATCTACGCTCCTCGTCATTTCTCACTTTGTTTAAAATTAGTGCTGGTTAGGTGGGTCGGGCCGATCTCAACCTCAATCCGTTGTGGCACCTGTGCTCCTCGTCTTTTTCTTTTTGCTCTTATCTTTTTTTCTTACTTCATGGATTATATTTTAGGAAGCCAATCGAATCTTACATGAAATGAAATGAAAAGGTTGTTTTGCCCTCTTTTTGCAAATAAATAAAATAAAAAGGTTGTTTTCATGTTTTTCAGAATGCTTCTTATTGGGCCAAAATGTTCGGCCCAGAATAATACTGGAGGCCCATGGCGTTCTCTGTGGGCCCACTTTTGATCGGGGCCCACATGCCAGAAACCACGAAACTGCCCGCCTCGCAATTCGGAATTTTTGGCTTTTTTAATTTTTTTTTAAAGATTTAAAAAATAACTTTCGAGTTCCAAAAATTAAAAATTGTAAAAATAATCTCCTCTCGTCCTCCGGGAGGCGTGAAGGGAAAAACGCCCTCCCGGAGGGCGAAATATCCGACGTGGCGACGGCCGTGGGGGCCGTCGTCGTCGTGGTGGCATATTTGCGGGCGGCCCCTTCCCGCCCTGGGAAGGGCGTTTTTCACCGTGCACGGGGCCGCCGCAAAAGGCCGGCCGCTCCGGCATTTTTGCAGGCGGCCCCTTCCCGCCCTACCAAGGGCGTTTTTCATTGTGCTTACGAGAGGGCCTATTCCCGCCCTTCCGAGGGCGTTTTATGCCCAAACCCTAATTGCCCCGATCGACATCGACCCTCTCTTTCGTGTTGTTTGAGATGTAAAATGTTATCGTTGTATTTTGTGCTAATATAACAAATCCATTGGATTTGTGGTATTGTTGCAAATGTAACCGTCTTTGTGATTTGTCGTATTGTTTGAAATTTAAATGTTATCGTCGTAAGGATGCAAATGTAAATATTGTTGCAAGTGTAAATGTTCGAGGTATCGTACATATGTTGTTTGCATTACCTGTGAACATATTGTTTTAACCAAGTTAACTTAGTTGCAATGGTTAAACAGTTGTTTGTCACAGTGTTACATAACCCATTAGGTACGGATGATACAATACAACTAACTCGTCCCCGACGAGTGAAGGCTCGGCTACCTACGGAACCGTTCAAGGGCGATAAGCTTGTCATCAATTTTCTCTTTCCTTCTCGGCGTTGTACTCCTTTTGAGTTTCACATTCAATTACTTTTAGGCCGTTACATTGGGGAATGACATTGTCGATCCACCTAGTGAATCCACACCTTCTTTGAATGCCCTGGTAAAGAAACACATGTAATCAGTTAGAGAGCCACTAGAGCGAAGACGTTTGCATAATTGATAAAATGAAAGACGTACAACGAAGTCGTTGTCTAAGTTGAGGCAAATGAAATATCTCCGACCATATGTTCGTGGTTCAAATGAGGTAGCCATCTTGCAACGATCCCTACAACCGCACATAGGACGCTCCGACCATTTAGGGAAATCCAGTGGGTTGTTCCTCCAAGCTAAGCTTGCGATTTCGACGCGACGTTCATACTCCATCCAAGCCTCGAATGAATTGTTCGGTCGACTCGGTTGTGTTACCGTCGACCGATCGAAGCGGGTTTAACCGTATCGATCCAATCTTTGTATGCACACCGACGTACATCCTCCTGGTTGCACATTTTTTATGGTGGGAGTTAAAAAATGGAACAAGCGAAAAGGTTAAAGAAAGAAAAATTATACTAACGACAAAATCGTCATCCGCAATCTCGGGACACACGAAGCATCTTTGTCCTCTAGTTGCTTGTCTTATGGATCTTACCACTGGCAACGTAGACCACGGTGGCATTCGGACGTTCCCGCCATGTGGGTAGTGCCGGTGATCCATAGGCCAGTCCAAAGCTTCGGCGCGAACTCGACGTTGGTACTCGGCTTTCCGTTGAAGGTAGTCGACCTTGTTTCGCTAAGTAGGTAGTAACGTGTTCCGTCGGTTCGTGGGTTCTCCGTATCTATCCACTCAACGAAGTTGCACACCCGACGATATGCCCGCATGAGGTGTTAACACGATGTACAATCAAGTTAGCGTTTCTGCGTGAAGATTTTGTAGATGAAAGCGGTGCGGTTAAGCCATACCGATTAATGTTGGCGCATTGGAAAAATCGTCTCCCCGGTTTCGGCGAGGAGGGACGACATAAGTATGCAGCCATCTCCACAATGACATAACGGACGGTCACACCATGGTGGAATAAAACCGCTCGAAGGATGGAGTCGCCAGTGGAGACGCTCAAGGAATGGATGATATGAAGATCTCATTGCAGGAGTAAATGTAGAAAAGAGAATGCAGATTTGAAGAGCTCGTATTCGGATCTTGGCAATATATAGTGCAGGAGGTGAAGGTTCACATCTATGTATCGTTTATGTCGTCACGGCAACGGTGATCGAGACGTATCGTGTAGGATTGTCACGGGGCAAAAGTTGATAGCGACGTATCGTGCGGGACTATCACGGGGCAAAAGTTGATAGCGACGTATCGTGCGGGACTATCACGGGCAAAAGCGATAGCGATGTCTCGCATGTGTCTAATCGGGCCGAAAGTTTTTGGTCGTTAGTATGAGTATCATGCGCGAACGATACGGAAGGATCTTGTGACATGTGAGTGCGACAAATGACATAGATATATACAAACATCAAACACAAAATAAATATTTACAATTTGTACAAACGTTGCACACACAAGCAGCCTACGACGAGGCCTCTTACCCCTATCCTCCTAGGCGTGCTCGACGTGCCCCCGAGAATACGTCGCTGTCTGGGGCACGCCACGACTAGCACGGACATCCGGCGCGGCGTCTCGTGTGGCGGGTCCCGGCTCGTGGTAGAGGTGCTCCACCGAGCCGAGAGGAGGCGAGTACGTCCCGATCTGGGTCCTCCAGTCGTCGGGTCGTCGCCCGTACCGACCCCCTCGTCGCCTCCCCGGACCCGCCCGCTGCGTCGACGAAGTCCCCGACCGGAAAATCCCCGCCGAGTAGAATCCTCCCGTATGTAAGCAATGTGAAGCATCGGTGACTTAAACTAACACGTGTGAACTAATCATCGGACGACGCTTGCTCACCTCTCTACTGAGTGAGGGGCGAGGAACAGAGGATCCGCTCGCTCAAGCAAAGCTCGCAGTCTTGGGCCGAGTAGCGAAAGGCCGAGGATCGACGATCCACTCGCGCCCGCCGTATCCCCCTCGTAGCGTCGGACCTAGGCGACATTCGGTTTGTTAGATCACGTTGTAGGGTTGACACAATGAAAATGAGTGGAACTAACCGGGCGGCCGTGGCAATTTTACGGCGGCCCCCGTGCATAGTGAAAAACGCCCTTGGTAAGGGCGGGAAGGGCCGCCGCAAAATGCCGGAGCGGCGCCTTTGCTGGAGCGCCCCGTGCACGGTGAAAACGCCCTTCCCAGGGCGGGAAGGCCGCCGCAAAACGCCGACCGCCCGCATTTTTGCAGCGGCCCCGTACACGTGAAAAACGCCTTCCGGGCGGGAAGGGCCGCGCAAATATGCCACCGCGCGCAACGGCCCCCACGGCCGTCGCCACGTCGGATATTTCGCCCTCTGGGAGGACGTTTTTTCCACGCCTCCCGAGGGCGAGAGAGATTATTTTTGCAATTTTTAGAACTCGAAAGTTATTTTTGTAAATCTTAAAAAAAATAAAAATGCCAAAAATTCTCGCAATTCGAACGAGTCGACAAAAAAATTGGAAAAAAAATCATTCCGAAACCCTCTCCGCCGTCTCCGGCGAGCCCTTCGCCGTCGCCGCCGCCGCCGCCGCCGCGGGTTCCACGTGGGAGCGAAGCGAGATGGAGGCGAAGATCTCGTCGCTTTGCAGTGCCCTCTCGGCCGTGCTCAACCACGCCGACGACTCCTCCCGCGCGCTCTCCGACGCGCTCTCCCGCCGCCCCATCCATCTCGGTAACTATCACCACACCACCACCACCTCTCGTCCCGGCGTCGCCGCCGTTAGGGTTTTTGGAGATCCTATGCTCACGCGGTGGGTGTGTGTGTGGGACTGTGCCTGCCTGTGCTGCAGAGTCGGCGGCGAGGGGGTTCCTGCAGGGGCTTGAACGGCGGGCCGAGGCGGCGGGCGCCGACCTGTCGCGCCTCGAGTCGATGGCGTTCGGCACCGTTTCCTTCGAGGAGCTCCTCGGCCACTGCGGCGAGGCGCTCGCCATGGCATCCCGCCACGCCGACGCCATCGAGTCCCGCCTCGTCGCCTTCGGCTACGTGCCACCCGGTAGCAAGCACCAACTCACTCACCCATCGGAAATTCTGAACCCAATCGTGTCAATTGTTGAGAATTGCGAGTTGCTGTGCTTCTTGTAGAGGAGGAGGAGGCGAGCGAGGATGTGGAAGAAGATTGGGATGTCGAGAAGCTTCCCGGAGTCCCTGGGAATGGGTGCTTTGGTGGAACGAGTGGGGTGCTGAGGTCCAGTAGAGAGATGGTGGACGACGACGATGCCTTGTATCCTTTTGTTGGTTTGATTGTTTGTCTTCCTTTCTCTGTTCAGGATAGTCTGCTTTGGTTGCTTTGGCTTCTGCATATGCTTGATCTGATGGAATGGTTAGATACAGGACGAGCTTACATTCTGCGGCTAGTTTTAGTAGGTTCGTGCGCTGCAGTTGTAATTGTGATTTGGGAGATTTGGTCATTTAGGACCTTAGCCTGTTTAATCATATAGGAGATGTGCAACACCATTATTAGCTGTGGCTCTGAGTATTTGTTCCTCCTGTTCTATAAAATCTTCCTTTTTTTTTCATTTTTCCATACATTATTTGAGACACGCAGTACATCGTAAATTGGATTGATTAGGGAGCCAGGGGCTCGATGTTTCTGATTATATGAACAATATAATACCGAATTACCAAGAACTCTGATGTCTGAGGGGCTTTATTTATTCTTGGCAAAAGGGTGCAATAGCTACAGTTCTAGTTTATATAGGGTAAGCTATCTTTGTCCGCGAGATCTGCCGAACTGCACCACAGCCATTTAGCATTAAAATTTGTGCTTACATATTTTTGTTCAACGGCTTTTATATGATGAAAATGAGAAGTGTCAAGTTCTTTCTTGACCACCAGTAAGATTTGAGAACTCCATGTCACTAAAGAACCTTGGCTTTTCAGATGCTTGTCTAGCTACCTTGTCCTCTCAAGGTATGTCACACTTGAACAATATTGTCGTTACAATTGTTTGCATGGTACGCTTCTTCGTTGACATCAATAATTTGCTTAAATTTTGCAGACAGTGGTTTATCTGGAAACGCAGAGATACTTCATAGGAAACCTGAAAGGTGTCTTATGGAATTGAAAATACATAAGAGAAAGAATTGACTTGCTGAAGAAGAGGATATTAGCTAGAGCCAGTTTGTCATTTATTTACTACAATGTCTCGAAGCTTACAGTCTCTCAAAGGTCTTCCAGCAGTAACATAACAATTTCTACATACAGATAATATTTGATAATATAATGAATCGGGAAATACCTTGGCCACAAGTACCAGAGGAACTGAGTTTTGAAGCATATGACTTGATTGACAAGTAAGTCAGAAAATCATTATTTTGGAAATAAATAATTGCTTTCAACCGTTTATTTCTGCTCATCAATATTTCTTGGTGAATCTATAGTGTTAAGTGTCCAACAAATCTGCACTCTACACATGCTATTTTAACTCATTTAACTTTCATGTTAGGTTTGCTAATTGAAAACCCTGTACAAAGATTAGGAGCGACTGGCGCTGGAGAGGTACTCGTTTTCCTTTTTCGTATTCCAGTTATACCTCTTATGTGCACACCACTAACTGAAATACGCTATTAGAGCAGGTAAAGGCTCATCCTTTCTTCAGAGATATAAATTGGGATATGATTGCCAGGCAAAAGGTTAGGAGCTAAACTAATGGGCCGTCTGAAAAACAGGAACCTCAAAAAACTGCCTCCAAAGAAGTTTCTGAACTGCATTCTTTTTTGTAGGCTGCATTTATTCCTTCTACAGATGACGAATATGATACAAGTTATTTTGCCTGCCGTCACACATGGGACGATCAAGTGAATGTAGCCTCTAACGATTATGACGACAGAAGTGAAACTAGTAGCATGAGTTGTGGCAGTAGTCCACACAGTTGTGATTATGAGGAAGATGTATGCTAGATCAATCCCTCTAAAATTCCCCTTCTGATTTAGACATCCAAATCATTATGTGGCCCACACCTCATACCTCTAACTTTTTCTAAAAAAACGTTAACAGGCGGATGAATTTGGTAGCATGGAAGAATTTGGAGCTCCATCACTGTCAATGAAATATTCTTTCAGCAATTTCTCATTCAAGGTAACCCTCATCTGAAGTTCCCACGATCTTTGAATCTTTCCCTCGGTTATTAAGTATTTTGCTTTTCCTTTGTGAACAGAGCATTTCTCAGTTAGCATCCATGAACTATGATCTGATCACAAAGCATAACGAGGATCCCTTACAGTCTTCAAAATCTTGAGAGTAATGTCTCATTGCTGAACTGGTGTATCTTCCTTGATACCTTGATCCCGTGTACAAAGCCCACAAATCAAGTTACTAACTTAGTATCTTGGGATTTGTTAGGCAGGCTGCAGGAAGGAGCTTCCTCAGCAGTGAACTCCCACAGTTTTGCTACAATGGTTTGGCCGATGACAAATTGATAATAGGAATTTCCTCAGCAAGACTGGTTCGAGTAAAAATTGTTCGCTTCAGTTTCTCTCCAGTGAGCAAAGAGGTGCATTTCTTCATGGCAAATGCAATCTGTAATCATTGAAGAAGAATGGATAGGTAGCACAGGAATCATAGGAAAGATTGACACCCACTGTTTTGGCAAAATAGGTATACATACCTTTCTCAAAACTTGTGAGTGGTGCAAGATTAAGTTGTTTGGTACTTTGGTGCAGTGCTTTTTGCATCAATAGTAGAAAAAAGTTTGTAGCATATTTTACCCCATTGTATTTACTCTCATCTTTATTTTATTGCTGTTGAGCCCCATTACTAGCTAAATGATCAATGCCTTGATTTAGTCCAATGTATGTGCCAAAAAATGCTTTGCTCTGATTGGCAAATGAAAGTTGCAGATCTTACTCCAATACTCAGAAAAGGCATGTACCTGAGAACTCAAGGATGAATTCAGATTAGGAAAAATACTTTACAGCTAATTACCAGTCTTTCACCTCAACACCATCCATGCATAATCAACTACAAAAGAAGAGAATTCAAATGAGCCAGGAAATCACACACCACAAAAATTTCTCTCTACGCACATGTCGCAAATACCATAGGCTGAGACACAAATCAGAGACATCACGGATCACTCGAAGTAATCAATTAATCAAACTCAAGCTAGGCAGCAAATTAAAGTAAACTTTTTCACGAACGCGTAAAAAGATTGCACGTCAGTATATTAGAAGAGAAGACAGACCGGTGGCGGGGGAGGGGGAAACCCAGATAGACGGGAGGACTTCTAGGAACAAACACTACTTCAAACACGGGAGGGGAGGCAAGGCCCTCCTAATCTTCCAAGAAAACTCCAAAAACAGTAGAGCCTGCTAAGGACCACAACCGGCCCTCCGTCTCGATGGAATCCACCAGCACGAGAACAGAGAAGAGGGGCGAATTGAACACCCTGGAGTTACGCTCCCTCCACAGGCTCCAGGAGACGAGGAGGACCAAGGAATCGAAACCCACACGTAGGTGGTCCGGCAACCGAGACCTAGAGATCGGCCACCAGTCCTGAAGCCAGCTGCCACACGGGGGAGAGAGGGACGCCCAACCAGATGGGGCCAGACCTGCCGAGAAAAAACGTAGCCAAGAAGGATGTGGTCGGGCAATTCAAGCTCTTGTGCGCAGAAGGGGCAAGCTGAGTGAGAATCAATACCACGCTTCAGAAGAAGATCTGCCGTCCAACAGCGCTGCTGAAGTAAAGTAAACTGAATCGGAATATATTCCTTACAGGTAAATTAAAACCAAACCGATCAAATTCGAAGCTGAGGGTTTGCTTATTAATTTATTATTATCGCAGCATTGTAACTCTACTGCTAGCTAGAGCGAAAGCTAAGATACAAACAGCTAGTGATCATCTATCTGCCACTGCAAGCTTCGTCTTCTTCCTGCACATCTGGGGCTAGCTAGCTAGGTAGCGAGCTAGCTGGGTGATTGCATGATGCGTCGAGGCCTAGCGAAAGGCCAAGCCGGTGCTGAGGAGGAGGAGGAGGAAACACAAAAGGAGTACAACGCCGAGAAGGAAAGAGAAAATTAAAGATGGTTCCGTTGGATAGCCGAGCCTATACTCGTCGGGGACGATTAGTTTATATCGTGTATGCCTAAGACATATGAAATTTATTGTATCATCCTTATCTAATGGGTTATGCAACAATGTGGCACACAACTGCTTAACGATTGCAACTAAGTTAACTTGCTTAAAACAGTATGTTATGATCACAGGTAATGCAAACAACATTCATACGATACCTTGCATATTAGGGTTCATTACACAACACGATAACATTTCAACTACGAAATACGAAACTAAACAACAGTTCAACTGCGATACGGCGAATTAAATAACAGTTCACATTGCGAGGTACTAATTAGGCAACATTGGTCAACTAGTGCATACTACTGAGTGCAACGAGGCCACTTTCTCTTCCTCACGGCATCCGGATTCTCCTCCACTGCTACCTTAGCTCGGCGCGCATGCTCCAGCTTCCGCTCCCTCTCCTCCCTAAGCGCAGCCACACGCCTCCTTTCCGCCTTAGCCTTGTGTTCTCTTTATGCTTCCTCCTCTCTGCGTTTCTTCTCCATATTCGCCTTGTGGTTGGCATCCCATCGCTTCAACATCTCCAACCACTTCTTTTCTTCCGGGTCGATCTCAGTGTCGATCCACTGCTCAAAATCACACAATGGTGGAGGGGTCTGCCAAAAATTGCTACATGTTAGAGACAACTAGATCGTACACAACCCTTTCCCGCACTACACAGTACATCCGAACAATCATTTGCTCACCATCAAGTTCCTGCGGCGCGCCTCAGGTGGTGGCTCAAACGCAAAGTTGGCACACATCCTGTACCTTTGCATATAAGTCTCCTCTTCATCGGACTTGGCAACATTGCAAGGATCACCGCACCAGCACATAGGCACCGGTACCCTACTAGGCAAAGGCAATGGGTTGAATGCAGTGCCAACCCTGGGCCTATAGCATTAAGTAAACAATACATGAAGCACACTAACCCATCAATCTATGCTTCCTCATTTCATGCACAATGAAATATTTATGTTACCTTGGTTCGCTCGCTTTTCCACACCTTGGCATCCTACGTTTTATAAAAATAAGACTATAATTTCATGCAATAATCCTTTAGTACTTGTAATTCCAGGGTCAAAAAAAGTACTACTAACCGAACACAGACGCAAATATAGGTTACCTACACATAATCAAACTTCAAAGTACTACACATTTCCACACTAATTTCAACAGATCTACTCACAGTGCTATAGATCTACTCAAATAAATAACTAGGGTTCGCACCGACGCCTTAGATCTACTCACAAAAATAACTACTCAAAGTGTTATAGATCTACTCAAAGTGCTACAGATCTACTCAGAAATTTCAAATAGATGTTATTTACATTGTTATGTGACACAAAACATAACCAAACTTCAAATTTTTGCACTAACCTGCGATGAAGTTAGCAGACCGACAAGGATTCGCCTCTCTTCTCTTCCTTCTGCCTCCCCACTCTTAGTTCCTCTTCTTCTCAACTCTCTGCGAATACAATGACATATAGAACACTGAGAATGAGTTTTATAGACATGAGACCAAAAAACACCCTCTGGAAGGGCGGGAAGGGGGCCGCCTGCAAAATCGCCAACCCGTCCGCGTATAGATATGTATATGCAATTTTACCTTACTTCAGGTACTAAATTATAAATAACTGTGTACAGTACTTACCTACGAGGAAAACCTCTTATGCTTAGGGTTAGGGTTAGGTTAGGGTTTACGGTTTAGGTTAGAGGGTTAGTTAGGGTTAGGGTTAGGGTTATGGTTAGGTTAGGGTTTAGGTTAGAGGGTTAGGTTAGGGTTAGGGTTAGGGTTTAGGGTTTAGGTTAGAGGGTTAGTTAGGGTTAGTGTTACGGTTAGGTTAGGGTTTAGGGTTTAGGTTAGAGGGTTTGTTAGGGGTTAGGTTAGGGTTAGAGTTTAGGTTAGGGTTATGGTTAGGTTAGTTTACGGTTTAGGGTTTAGGTTAGAGGGTCTGGATTTAGGTTAGGGTTTAGGGTTAGGTTAGGTTAGAGGGTTAGGTTAGCTAGTGTTAGGGTTTAGTTAGTTTAGGGTTAGGGTTAGGTTAGAGAGTTAGGTTAGTTAGGGTTAGGTTAGTGTTAGGGTTAAGCTAGGTTTAGGGTTAGTTAGGGTTTAGGGTTAATCTAGGTTAGTATTAGGGTTTAGTTAGTTAGTTAGGGTTTAGGGTTAGTTAGTTAGTTAGTTAGGGTGTATGGTTTGTTAGTTAGTTATTTAGTTAGGGTTTAGGGTTAGTTAGTTAGTTAGTTATTTAGTTAGTTAGGGTTTAGGTTAGGGTTAGTTAGTTAGGATTAGGGTTGGAGTGCATGTGCATTAAAAACGTCCTTCCCGAGGGCGGGAATGGCAAAAATTGCCCTTTTTAAGGCGAGAAGGGGCCTCCTGCAAATTTGCTAGGCCGGCCGCGCCTTTTGCAGCGGTCCCGGGCACGAAAAACGCCCTAGCGCAGATCGGGAAGCGGGCCGCCCGCGGTCGCCCTTTTTAGGCAGCCCCTAGTGAACAGCAATAAACCGCCCTTCCCAAGGGCGAGAAGGGGGTTTTAGCAAATTTGGCCGTCGCGCGACAGACGACGACCAACGGCCGTCTGCCACGTCAGCGTAGACGTCCTCTGGGAGGACGTTTTTTAAAATTTACCCTCCCAAAAGACGAGAGGCCATTAGTTCCGAAAAATTTCAAAATAAAAATAGTTTTGAAAAACTTTTAATAAAAAAATAAAAATGTTAAAAATTCTGCTAATTGATGGATTGGATTGGTGGATGAGCCCACTATGTCGTATGGGCCATAATGGTTATGAGGCCGGTCAATCAGATTATTCGAGAAACACCATATCAAAAAACCGATTGAAATATCTGATTTTTCATATCCGTTAGATTTTATCAATATCATATATGAATCCGTATCGATAGCTACCGAATTGAAGAAACGTGTATCATGTCCCCACTTCAATTGGATTCGGAGCGGAACGGATCGGATAATGTCCGATCACCCCATCAACGAATTTTGCCCAGGAGTTAATTCAGCCTAACTCATATCCGTCAACTAATTCAGCCCACGAGAAAATGCGGCCCACTAACCGTCTTCAATAAATTCAGCTACGGCCTAACAGGGCCCATGTAATTACTCTCAAAACAATAACTAAAGCCCATCACAGCCCAACTGTCCAGGCAGCTGACATCACGCTAATCTCAACGGCACGCCGCTCGCGGGGGCGCGGGGTATCTCGTCGACACTTCGTCGCCGGCGAGCGCCGCCGCCGCCTCATAGACGGGTTTCTGGGAGAGATCAGCTGCGCAGGTTGAGCCATACCTGCCGTTTCCGTGTTGCCGGCAATGTCACGTCGGGGTCTCTCGTGGCAGAGCACGGCGGGGGAGTGGTGGGACGCCGCCTCCCTCGCCGGCGCCCTGAAGGTCGCCGCTGGCCAGCGCTCGGCGCCCCACGTCATGCCGCTCCACGCGGTGCTCCTCAAGCTCGGTCTCCAGGCCTCCGCCATCCTGGCCACCTCCCTCGCCCACCTAGCGCTCCGGTGCGGGCTCCCTGGCTACGCCCGAGGGGTGTTCGACGAAATGCCCCACCGGGACGTTGTCTCCTGGACGTCCCTCATCACCGGCCTCGCGCATCAGGGCCTGTACCATGATTCCCTCGCCCTTCTCCGCCGCATGGTGACATCTGGTGTTGTGCCCAATGGATACTCCCTATCAGGTGCATTGCTTGCTTGTGCCGGCATTGGCCCAGGCGCTCTCACTGCTGGGAAGGAAATCCATGCCAGGGTTGTCAAGATGAGTTTGCGTGGGTTGGTTGATGCGGTTGTGGAGAATGGGGTTCTTGACATGTACACGAGATGCGGGAAAGTCGACTATACTAGGAGATTGTTTGGGGTGATGTTGGTGAGGGACATTGTTGCATGGAACTCGATGATGGCTGGGTGTCTCAGGAGTGGGCAGGCTGAGGAGGCTCTTGGTTTATTCGCGTCAATGGTCTCTTCTGGGGTTGATGCAGATGGCTTCTCATTTGCCATATCTGTGGATGCATGTGGGGAGCTGGCATTGTTGAAGCAAGGGATGCAAGCGCATGCACGGGTAATTCGAGGAGGATTTGAGTCAGATGTGGTTGTCAGGAATTCCTTAGTGGATATGTATGCAAAATGTGGGTGTGTCCATTCAGCAGAGCTTGCCTTTAGTGATGCAATGTTGCCAGATGCTGTTCTTTGGACCACAATGATCTCAGCTTATGGCAAGTTTGGCCGTGTACATGATGCAATCTGCATGTTTGATAGGATGTTGCAATTGGGAATAAAACAAGATGGTGTTGCATATCTTGCAGTGTTATCAGCTTGTAGCCATGGCGGACTTGTGAAAGAAGGCTGGAACTACTTCAAGTTGATGTTTCATGGTCAAAACTCAGTTAAGGTGCAGCCTGAGCACTATGGTTGTATGGCAGATCTCTTGTGCAGGAACGGTTACCTAGAAGAAGCTCTTGATTTCATTACAAATATGCCATTTGAATCCAGTATTGCTGCTTGGAGTGCTTTACTCAATTCATGTAGAATCCATGGGAATGCTAAACTGGGTCAACTTGCGGCGTTCCGTCTGGTCCAGCTTGATCCAGAGAATCACAGCAACTGGGTTGCTCTATCAAATGTACATGCATCGGAAAGCGATTGGCATGAGACCTGGATGATCAGAGAGAGCATGAGTATAGAGTGTGTGAAGAAAGAGCCTGGATGTAGTTGGGTTGAATTGCATGATGGAGTCCATGTTTTTCTAATGGCAGACCAATCTCACCCTGAATTGATTGATGTATTGCAGACGCTTGATTCACTAAAAGAGGATATATATTGGTTGATGCCTACATAAGGTCCATAAGGACCATACTGTGGGGAAATTTTTTAGCCAGAGTATTTAGGACTTCATACTGTAAAATTATGCTACCTGGTGGGGTAAAGTTCCATTTTCTGTTTACAGAATTGTAGTATTATACTCGAAATAGATGGCACAGATGTTGGCTTGATTTCTTTCTCATGACAGGGGAGGCATCGGGATGCCAGCTAGATTTATGCTATTCATATTACGCAACATGAAATTCTCTGCTTAGTGGAGCTGAACTCAGAGAAGAGGGACATGTTTCACTCATGAAGGTAGGACCATCAATGTGTAGGTTCTTGAATAGTAAATGCAGAAGCAAACTCAGGTTTGACTTTACAGATACTCTTATTACATATTGTGCTAATTCAATCAATTGCTGCTTAGTAATTATTTTCAAGATTTTCACTCATGAAGAGGGACATGCAGTTATTCGAAACTGTGGCATATATAACCGTCACTTGTGCTAATCTTATAAATCACACTGTGTTGGCAGTGAATTGTTCAGGCGATGCTAAGTTGCGATGAAATTATTCACTCATGAAGAGGGACATGCAGTTATTCGAAACGGTGGCACATATAAACGTCACTTGTGCTAATCTTAAAAATCACACCATCTTGGCAGTGAATTGTTCAACTATGCGAAGAAACATGCTACATAGGGCCACAAGGAGATAGTAATATTATTCAGAAGAACCATGCATGTAATAATTTCAATCTAGATCCCTTAAAAAATCTGGTGAGCTGTGATAAATCGACAATTTCTTCTATTATATTCTTTTAGATTTAGAGTTGCTGACATAAGACTTATTCCCCTATCCTTCGTATTTATTATGCTTCTATAGATTAATTGAGCTTATCTGATTCTAATAGGTGCCTGCTCATTTGAACCCCTGCCGCTGACAGTCAACATGTGTTATCATAATATTGTCAGTCTGACTATCTGAAATGAAGACATGAGGAGAATACAACACGGGAGATAGCTTCAAGTCAGCACGTAACAGTGGCTCTATTCCTCGCTCCTTTCCTCTATATGAATTTTTTCTACAATTACTTTTGATGGATTTGTATTCAAATTTCACATATTACACAAGTTAAATTCAAGTGGATGGAAAGATATATGTTATTAAACAGAAAGCCAACCAGTATTTCAGCTATGCTTCTACTTTGATTCTCTTGTCTTCCAAGAATCAAACACTACTCAACGATCAAACTCTCAGAGCTCTTATGTTCATCTTCTCGGTTACCTCCTACCCCTACTATAGTACTATTATTTTCTGTTCAGACCAACTAAACAAATGACACAAGCTAGCAAATACTTTTTTTTGGTCGGATTGTCCTAAAGACATGGCCAATCAATTTCATTAAGGTTGTTGGGGGGTTGAAGTCTGTTACAACGGCAACATGATGCCGCACATCATAGCAGAGAAAAGAACAGAATTAAAACAAAAGGATAGCCAGTGCTAGAGCACCGTCAGAACACTCCTCAGCAAGCGGGGATCTGGCCGCCGTGCCTGTTGAATAGCTACTCCTCACCGTCTTGTAGAAACCCCGCCTCTCTCCAAACAGAAGCTTCCTCCTTTATATCTGCCAGCAGCTCCACCAAAGTCTTGCACTTGTTGTCAAAAATGCGAGCATTTCGCTCTTTCCAAAGTTTCCAGCAGCAGAGCATGAAAATCATGTCGAATACTCCCCTGTAGCGTGTCCGAAAACGAGAACGCGCCTCCAGCCACCAAAATCCCAATTCAAACAGCTGACTCCTGGGGCAGCGGGAATTGGACGTTTAACCAAGATCTTACTAATGACCATAGAGAGCAAGCCACAGGGCAGTTTACAAACAAATGATGCGTCGTTTCAGAAACCCTTTGGCAGAGTGCACAGGAGTCATTATGTGGCCAGCCTCTCTTTGCCAGATTATCTACAGTTAAGCACTTGTTCTTGAAAAGGAGCCACATGAAAAACTTGATGCGGGCTGACGTCTTGGAGGACCAGATTAATTCCCCGAAAGCACATTCTTCTCTCCCTAGAAACATTACATTATAGGTTTCTGACACCGCGAAAGTCCCCTTAGCCGACGGTTTCCAGCGTACTTCATCAGGTTGAGTTGAAAGATTCACTTCCACAACCACGTCCCATAAGTGAAAGAACTCGTCCAGGGCTTCCGGTGATAGAGAGCCTTGAATGTCTCTAACCCACCGATGGTTTAGGACTCCCTGTGCCACCGAGATTCTTGAGTGGCGAACGTAAGTTGCTAGAATCGGCCATCTTGACAGCACAGGACCCTCTCCCGTCCAGTAGCTAGACCAGAATGGCGCCTGACAACCGTTCCCCGGCACAAAGACCGCCAAGGACTGGAAGCAACTTTGAATATCCTTTTCATCAGGCAGCTTCACCTTCGCCCAAGGACGTCCCCCCTGTGCAACCTTGAGAGCCGGCCATTTTAAACGCATTGCCTGGCCAAAAAGTTCCAGATCTTTTATCCCCAAACCTCCCTTGCTCACCGGCGCACACAAGTTCTTCTAAGCGACAAGACAATGGCCACCATTCACTGTTTCCTGTCCTTTCCACAAGAATCCCCGGCATCTGTGATTAATTTCCTTGATCGCCCATTTTGGCAATTTAATGACTGGCAAATAATGAATGACTGTTGCTGTAAGAACCGATCTTACAAGAGTTAGCCGGCCATCCAGAGGTAGCAGGTTAGGAATCCAACCCGCCACTTTTTTAGCCAACTTATCCATTAATCCTTGCAATTCTGCCTTTGTAGGTTTACCAGTGGAGAGGGGTAGCCCCAAGTAAGTGAGAGGGAACGGCTGAATCCTGCAACCCAAGATATCCTGCACCTGTAGGAAATCCTCTTGAACACACTGTATTGGAGTAACTGAGCTCTTTAACAGATTTGTTTTCAGGCCTGTGGCAGCACCAAACAGATCAAGAATCACCTTTATTGTGTTGGCTTCCAGGGCTGTAGGCTGAAAGAAAACCACTGCATCGTCGGCATACATAGAAATGCTAGGCAACAGTGTCATAGCCTGGGAAATTGGTGATAGTAGACCTCTGATGCGAACTTGTTTTATCATTGATTGCAAAGTATCCATGACCAAAACAAAAGGCAAGGAGGAAAGTGGATCACCCTGTCGAAGACCACGAGAGGGCTTAAAAGGATCAGAGGGCAATCCATTGATGAGCACCCTGTTCTGGGCAGTGAGGAAGAGCGCAGAGATACATCTCCTCCAAACTGGTCCAAAGCCTCGGAATTTTAACATATTCAGAAGGAATTGCCAGGAAACCGAGTCAAAAGCCTTGGAAATGTCTAACTTGAGCAGCACACACGCCTTTTTCTGTCGATGAAAATGTTGAACCATCCCTTTAACAAAGATAAAACTCTCATGAATTACTCTCCCTCTAATAAAAGCTGTTTGTTCATTAGAAAGCAACTTCGACATCTTGATTGAAAGCCGTTGTGCCATCAGTTTTGTAGCTAATTTTGCAAAGCTATGGATCAAGGATATAGGTCTGAAGTCACTTAGGTGGCAAGCAACGTCCTTCTTCGGCAACAGGGTGATAACCGCAGAGTTGAGTAGTTCTAAACCTTGAGAGTTGCGAGAGCTGAACTTTAGCAAAGCAGCCATAAGATCTCCTTTAATTATCTCCCAGCAATTAACGTAAAACAATCCCGAATAGCCATCAGGCCCCGAGGATTTTTCTTTTGGCAGTTCCTTTACTGCCTTCCAAACCCCTGGTTCTGAAAACAGTTCATCCAAAAAATTCAGATCGGCTTTACTGAGTTGCAGGTTTTGAAAGTTCAGCTATGCTTGCCTCGCCCGCTTTGACTCATAACTGAAAGAAAATATTCTTTGGCGATTTGCTGCATATCTTCCTGATTAGTGGCTATCTTGTCATCCAGCTCTAACCTTGGGATAAGCAGCTTTCTCCTTCTAGACATCATCTTTAATTTGAGGAAGGTGGTGGTTGCTTCCCCATCGCTAAGGTTCTTCACCCTTGCACGTTGTCTCAGCCTGATTCTTTCCAGAGAGGTCAAAGCAAGTATTCTTCCTTTCAACATAGCTCTGAACTTCCTTTCCAAAGAAGTGAGCATCCTCTCTTCCTGTGCCACATCAAAGCGAAGAATAATCTCATTTGCTATTTGAATATGAAGCTTGTTCTTAGCTGCCCTTTTCTGCCCCCATTTAGACAGTCCCCTTGCTAGTCTTGCCATTTTCACATAAAGAATGACATATGGATCCTCAGATTGTACTCGTATATCCCAGATTTGTTTGACAAACTCTTGGAAACCCTGCAGCTTCGTCCAATAATTTTCAAACCTGAATTTTCTTTGGTGAACAAATCCCCCTCCACAGGTTAGAAGCAGAGGGCAGTGGTCAGAAATACTTGAGCTCAATGCCTGCAGATGTGAGTCAGGGAAATTCTCCTCCCAAGCACCTGAAACCAAAACTCTATCTAACTTGACAAGGGTGGGCTGCTGCTGCTCATTACTCCACGTGTATCGTCGGCCAAAAAGATACATATCCCTAACCTCAAGCTCATTCAGTTTAGTTCTGAAAGCCCTCATCAGCCTTCTATTCACCCTTTCATTATTCTTTTCCTCCGCTGAAGCAATGAGATTGAAGTCTCCTGCTAACATCCATTCCCCTACACAGATCGCATGCAGTTGAGCCAGCTCTGCTAGGAACTGAAATTTCTCCTCCTCTTGCACTGGCCCATACACTGAAGTCAAAAACCAGGATCTTTGCCCCAAAAACTAGCTCAGCTTCACTGTTATCGACCAGCGCCCCTGATGCACCTTTTCCCCCTGAAAAACAGAGTCCTTCCATGCCACGATAATTCCCCCTCTAGTTCCCTCAGCTGACAGGAATTCAAAACTGCCGAAATCAGGCCCACAGGTTGCCCTTATCATAGCCGCATTAACCTCTTGTAATTTGGATTCTTGTAAACATACTATTGCTGCCTTGGAGGAAAGCACGAATTCTCTAACCGCGGCTCGCTTGCTGATATTATTAAGACCCCGAATGTTCCAACATAACAACCCAAAAGAAGGAATCACAGGGGAAGACGAAGAAGACAAAGAGGTCGTTGATATCGGAACTGACCGGAAACAAAACACAACACATCAAACCGCCACCCCCCAAAACACCTTGGAAATTCAAGCTAGAGAGAGTGCCACTCCCTCCTGCTGGAGTGGCGCACTCAAAACTTCAGAGAGATACAGAGTTGTTACCGCTGTGTCGCCCCCAATCGAGTCAGAGTCAATCTGCAGCTCCAGTAATTCAGCAAGCGCCTCCATGTGTTCTGGCGGCAGCGGGGTTTCAAACAACTCTTTGAACTTTTGAAGGGAGGTTGATGAAGCATGCGCTTCTTCTTGAATCATCCCTAGCTTCTTCATCGTTACGGCTTGCGCCTTCGAGATCACATGGCACCTTGCCGTCGGTCCCTGCTGCAGCAGACGAGGGCTACGCCATGGAGTAAAGTTGGAGGGGATCACATTACGACATCTAGATTTGATTGGTAGTGTAGGCATCGGCGTCATAGACTCCACCAAAGGTTCATCAGGAGTATTGGAGACAAAGCTGATAAAATCCTGCATTTCTTGCGGCAACACCTCTTCCTCAATGCCCACGACAGCTTGCTGCAAGTCTGCCCTAGACTCTACGCCTTCTTGCGAAGGGTTATGCGGAGGCTACGATAGCATAAAACAAAACTTTTCTACCGCGCAAACTAGGAACATTTGCTAGTAAGGGTCGATAGATCGTTACCGATTAGAGTAGGGTACAGCGGATTAGCCAATCAGGAGCTATCCGATTCGAAACTGTTCTGGCCGATCATAGCCGATTCGCTGACAGCCGATTCCCAGAGCCGACAGCCGATTCGACGCAGCCGATTCGCCGATGTCGCAGCCGATCCGAGTCGTCCGACCGCACTCGCGCGCCTCGCTCTGATGCGCCCGACAGCAGCCGATTCCACCACAGCCGATCGATCCGTCGTAGATGCCTCGCTCCGAAGCGCTATAGCCGATTCGTAGCCGATGAACAACACCGCAACGTAGCAGCGCCTCTACCGGTATCCACACGTCCGGGGATGGAACACCTAACACCCGTGTGCTAGCACGAGATGCAAGGCTAGGGTTTGGCTCCGGAGTGGGGAGGGTTTCCGTGGAGATCAGATTGATTCGGTCCAAAATCATACCGCAACTCTCCACCCCTCGCCCCTTTATATAGAGTTGGCCGACTGGGTCTAGTGGCTTAATCGAATCTCATAGAGTTGGCCGCCCATACGTCGTAAGCTCATAGGACTCTATGTTAAATCGAATCTTATCCGAATTGAGCCATATTCGAGTCCAACTCGAATGCCTGTTCTTATCCCCTTAAGCGTGCGACCTTGTAGGTTCAGGTATACTCGGTTTCGGTTCGAGTCCAACTCAGCCGACTTGTTAACAACGACGCCTAGCAGCACATATTGACACCATACTATACAAGAATATAATGTCGTCTCTGAACCTGTAATGTGTACACAAATCCCTTTGCCTCATGATACCAATTAAGCTATAGGCAAGATGTGTGACATCCCTTCAATAGCTTAACCATTCACTCGAACCATATTGGATTATCTGTCTGTTGATTGACTCCTCAATCAACTCGGCATGGCCATGCACTTCCATAATCCATTACCTCGAGGGGCCCAGAGATATTTCTCCAAAGGAGGGGCAAATTTCATCTGATCACTCACATCCCACTCCATGTTTCATAGCAAACCCGAAGACTACTTTTATAACTAACTAGTTACAGAGTAGCGTTTGGTAGTCCCAAAGTAGGCTACTACACATGTTGGAATTCATGATAATCTTAGGTCTAAGGACTTTGCACCAACACTACTTGAGACCAACTAATGACACATTAATTCCTATATTGTCTTATGGTGGGTCTATCCAATAACATGTTCTCTAACATGTATCCATATTTATTGATTTTGTATCTCCATACCCATGATCTATGATGCATGATCATCAATCAATAAACATGCCGATCTTAGAATCCTATTTGTTCCAATAATATAATATATGATCAGGGATCATTTAGAAATAGATTCATACATACAGAGTCTCATAAATAAGTCACGTACTTATTGATCAATACAAGATGTCTATTTCATGGAACTGAATAACACTTTATTCATTTATACATAAACATTGACGTGATATCCAACATCTCCATGTTGCCTCTAGGGCATATCACTAACACTCTCCCACTTGCACTAGAGTCAATCATGTAAGTATCTAATACCCATTGCTCTTGTGTGCGCCTCCTGTTTTGGCTGAGGGAGAGGTTTTGTCAACGGATCGGCTATGTTGAGATCCATGTGTACTTTGCATATCTTGACATCACCTCTGTCCACTATCTCGCGGATGAGATGATATCGCCGAGGTATGTGTTTGGACTTCTGATGTGACCTCGGCTCCTTGGCTTGCGCAATGACTTCACTATTATCACAATAGAGAGACATTGGACCAGTTGCACTGGTCATCACACCCAGCTTAGAAATAAATTTCTTGATCCAAACAGCCTCCTTTGCAGCTTCTGAAGCAGCAATATACTCGGCCTCCGTTGTAGAATCAACAACAGTATCTTTCTTGAAACTCTTCCAGCTGACTGCGCCTCCATTCAGACAGAACACGAACCCAGATTGTGATCTATAATCATCCTTGTCTGTTTGGAAGCTAGCATCGGTGTAACCACTTACAACGAGCTCTTCTTCACCTCCATAGACTAGGAACATATCCTTAGTTCTTCTCAAGTACTTAAGGATATTCTTTACAGCAGTCCAGTGACCTTCACCTGGATCTGACTGGTATCTGCTCGTAGCACTCAAAGCGCACGAGACATCTGGACGTGTACAAAGCATGTCATACATGATGGATCCAATTGCCGAATCATATGGAACCATACCCATCTTATTCCGCTCATCATGTGTCCGAGGACATTGATTCTTGCTAAGATTAATGCCATGTGACATGGGCAAGAAACCTTTCTTGGAATCATGCATGTTGAACCTTTTCAACACCTTGTCAATGTATGTACTTTGGCTTAATCCAATTAGCCTCTTGGATCTATCTCTATAGATCCGAATGCCCAATATGTATGCTGCCTCCCCTAAGTATTTCATGGAAAAATTATTTTTCAATGAAGACTTGACATATTCTAGCATAGGGATATTATTTCCAATCAATAATATGTCATCCACATATAAGATTAGAAGTACAATTGCGCTCCCACTGACCTTTTTGTAAACACAAGCCTCCTCTTCATTTTTGATGAAATCAAACCCTTTGATTACTTCATCAAAATGAATATTTCAACTCCGAGATGTTTGCTTCAATCCATAAATGCATTTCTGTAGCTTGCATATCTTTTCAAGCGATTGTGGATCGACAAAACCCTTAGGTTGTATCATGTATACATCCTTGCTTAGGTTTTCATTTAGGAAAGTCGTTTTGACATCCATCTGCCATATCTCATAATTGAAATATGCAGCAATCGCTAGGATAATCCGAATAGATTTAAGCATTGCGACGGGCGAGAAGGTTTCATCATAATCAACACCTTGAATCTGTTTAAAACCTTTCGCCACCAATCGCGCCTTATGGATGTGAACATTTCCATCCATGTCGGCCTTTTTCTTAAAAACCCATTTACACTCAATTGTTTTGACACCATCAGGTGGATCAACCAAGTTCCAAACTTGATTGTCATACATGGATTCTATTTCGGATTTCATGGCTCCAAGCCACTTGTTGGAATCGGGTCCCACCATCGCTTCCTCATAGGTCTTAGGCTCATCGTTGTCCAACAACAATATATCACGTTGTTTCGCACCTGTGTACATCGGTGCACGACGTGATCTTTCAGACCTCCGTGGGGCTGGTGTATCTACAACAGGTGGCGCAACATCTTGTTCCTCCTGTTGTGGTTCCGTGGTAGCTGAAACATTTTCTGGTGTTTCTTGAACTTCTTCAAGATGCACCCTGCTCCCACTAACCCTTCTTGAAAGAAACTCTTTCTCCAAGAAGACACCGTGTCGGGCGACAAACACTTTGCCTTGTTCCCGATTATAAAAGTAATATCCCTTAGTTTCCTTAGGATATCCCATAAAGAAGCACTTGTCAGATTTGGGTGTGAGCTTGTCAGACTGTAAACGTTTTACATAAGCTTCACATCCCCAAATTTTGAGAAAAGACAAACTAGGGGGTCGCCCTGTCCATATCTCATATGGTGTCTTTTTAACTGACTTAGATGGAACTCTATTTAGTGTGAGCAGAATGTTTCAAGAACATAACCCCGAAGGATAACGGAAGATCACTTTGGCTCATCATGAACCGCACCATGTCCAACAAGGTGCGATTTCTCCATTCAGACACTCCGTTCCATTGTGGAGTTCTGGCGGAGTCAACGTGAAACAATTCCACAATCTTTAGATGATTACCAAACTCTTGGCTCAAGTATTCCCTCCACGATCGATCGTAGAAACTTGATTGTTTTCCCTAAATGATTCGTACTTCATTATGGAATTCTTTGAACTTTTCAAAGAATTCAGACTTATGCCTCATTAAATAGATATGACCATATCTACTAAAGTCATCGTAAAGGTAATGAAGTACGATAACTACCTCGACCGTTAAGCTCATTGGTCCACATACATCGGTATGTACGAGTGCCAATAAGTCACTGTATCCCGTGAAAGGTGCCTTTGTCATCTTACCAAGTAAACAAGACTCACATGTCTCAAATGATTCAAAATCAAAAGAGTGAAGCAATCCATCCTTATGGAGCTTCTCCATGCGTTTCTTATTTATATGGCCTAAGCGACAATGCCGGATAAACGTGGGGTTTGTATCATTAAGGAGTTGCCTTTCGTATTAATGTTATAGATGGGAGACGCTTCAAGATTCAAAACCTATAATCCATTCACCAATGGAGCATGAAAATAAAACATATCTCTCGAGATATATTGAACAACCATTGTCCATTGATCTAAAATCATATCCTTCCGCTTGCAAACATGAAGCGGAAATAATGTTTTGGCATAGAGTTGGAACACAATAACAATTATTTAATTCCAAAACAAATCCGAAGGTAAATGAAGTGATGTAGTGCCGGCAAGCAATTGTAGCAACGCTTGCTCCATTGCCGACGCGCAGTTCACCTCACCCCTTTTCAAGCCTCTACTTCTTCTCATTCCCGCAACGATTTGCAAATATGAGCTACGATCCGGTATCAAATACCCAAGAGTCGAGTAGGTGAAGTAGCAAGATTAATGTCTATAACATTAATACCTAAAGCGTAAGTCGCACTTTGCTTCTTTTTGAGATCCTCCATGTACTTCTTGCAGTTCCTTTTCTAGTGACTGTCTCCTTGCAGTAGAAGCAAACGGCATCGATGCCGCCGATCCCTTTTTGCCCTTCTTAGCATTGGAGGCACTCGCGATCTCATTGGGAGTTAGTTTCCTCTTGGTGCAAAGTTTCTTGACAGTGGTTTGCGCGTAGCCTTCGCATCATCATCACATGATGACCGTTTTCTGGATACTCTCCTCGGTTATCTTTAGCATCCCATGCAATTCGACCAAGGTTTTATCCATATTGTTCATGTGATAATTTAATATGAATGGCTCGAAGCTCGGAGGGAGCGACTGGAGAATCACATCAGTAGCCAACTCTTGGCTAAGGGGAAAACCTAGTTTTTCCATACTCTCAATGTAGCCAATCATTTTTATCACATGCAGACTAACGGGATTTCCCTCAACAAGCCTGCACACAAACAAGGACTTTGAGGTGTTGAACCTCTCGGCCCTAGCTTGGTTCTCAAACATGCCACGAAGTCCCTGAATAATTATGTGAGCATCGCTGCTCTCATATTGCTTCTAAAGCTCAGGAGATATTGTAGCAAGCATGAGACATCTTATATCTAGGGCATCATTGGTGTGCTTCTCGTAAGCCCTCCGTGCAGTTGCAGTAGCATTGTTAGGCAAATCATCCAGATAGGGTACTTCAAGAACGTACTCCTTACGCTCTTGCTTGAGAACAATTCTCAAGTTGCGATACCAATCCATAAAGTTTGTTCTGTTTAATTTTTCTTTCTCGAGAATAGATCGCAAATTAAAGATACTGGGTGTAGTATTAGCTGTCATTATTCTACAACAGAAAAACAAAGTTTAGCACAATGTTTATGCTATGTCTATTGTTAAACAATTTAACAAAAGACTCCCATTACGTATTTTGCACCTTCCCTCTAGGTTACGTATTGGGTCAAGATCCACATGTTAATTAATTTCTAGTGAGCTTTGGCATCACTGCTAGAAGATTAATAACATCGGTAAGCAACACCTTGCTAATCACATCTCTATGTGACTCTTGTTGTTGGTGTGGCATCTCCATGGCCCGGCGCCAACCTATGCCCCAAGGCCCAAAACTGTTTTGATAGCCTTGTTAAGTAAACCAAATGCTCCTGCTGTATATGTCCGACATATACCCCCTCATGTTATGATAGAGAATGACACTCTGCTTTGGCAGACCCACCATTGACGAGCATAACGGTGACGGGTGCAACATGTGGAAGGGCAAAATTACTACTTAATTTTGTGAGGGATACTATCCTATCAAACAAGCATATCACATATATGAAAGCAGATAGAATAACATATAATGAAATAGTATGGCCCCCTTCACATGGTGATCTCCATCTCCATGCCGGTGCAGCGGATCTCCATCTTCGGCACCATCTTCCAATGTGCATGATGCTTGATTTCTTCAAACTAAGCTACTTTTATGGAAGCTATAATTGCAGATTACATCGACTCGTAGGTCGTGAAAGAATATTACAAGCATTGCACATAAGAAAGAATATTACATGCCTCACATGCATCTCATACATATAACAGGGTCATACCATCTCAAAGCATTCTCTGCAAAAACAAGTTAGGCGTAGAACGTTTTCTACCTATCGCAAAGATACTGTATCGAGACGACATATAAGGGGAGGTGCAAACGGCAGTCCCGCTAGCCGGTTAGCGGGCGGGGGGTCGAGGGGGAAGCCGCCCCCTCGCGGGCTTCCAGGCAGGGCCCGGAACACCACACGCAAATCACAGATCCAATCTATGAAATCGCATGCGGAAACCATATCGACATAATCACATTATGCCGTCCCGATACACTATCAAGGGAGATGGTTTGCGTAGGCGTGAGGTGACTAACAAGGTCGGACTACGAGATAGCTTTGGTATAATCACATTATACCATTCCGATACACTATCAAGGAATGCCATCTCGAATCCGACTCAAAACGAGTTCTGTGGAAATTGCTTCGACTTAATCACAATACGCCGTTCTGATACACTATCAAGGAACGCAATTACCATCAACTCTCCTCAACAGAACCCGTAAGACCGATTGATCTAATCAACCCGTGCGCAAAACTTGTTCCAGATCTAATCTAAAACCCAAACTAAGCAAGTTTAGCTCTGATACCACTGAAGGGTTACGCAGAGAATACGATAGCATAAAACATAACTTTTCTACCGCGCAAACTAGGAACACTTGCAAGTAAGGGTCGATAGATCGTTACCGATTGGAGTAGAGTGCAGCGGATTAGCCAATCAGGAGCTATCCGATCCAGAACTATTTTGGCCGATCACAGCCAATTCGCTGACAGCTGATTCCCAGAGCCGACAGCCGATTCGACGTAGCCGATTCGCCGATGTTGCAACCGATCCGAGTCGTCCGACCGCGCTCGCGCGCCTCGCTCCAATGCGCCCGACAGCAGCCGATTCCACCACAGCCGATCGATCCACCGTAGCCGCCTCGCTCCGAAGCGCTGCATCTGATTCGTAGCCGATGAACAGCACTGCAACGTAGCAGCGCCTCTACCGGTATCCACACGTCCGGGGATGGAACGCCTAACACCCGTGTGCTAGCACGAGATGCAATGCTAGGGTTTGGCTCGGGAGTGGTGTGGGTTTCCGTTGAGATCAGATTGATTCGGTCCAAAATCATACAGCAACTCTCCACCCCTCGCCCCTTTATATAGAGTTGGCCGACTGGGTCTAGTGGATGAATCAGATCCCATCCGAATCTCATAGAGTTAGCCGCCCATACATTGTAAGCCCATAGGACTCTATGTTAAATCGAATCTTATCCAAATTGAGCCATATTCAAGTCCAACTCAAATGCATGTTCTTATCCCCTTAAGCGTGCAACCCTGTAGGTTCAGGTATACTCGGTTTCGGCTCAAGTCCAACTCAGCTGACTTGTCAACAGCGGCGCCTAGCAGCACATATTGACACCATAGTATACAAGAATATAATATCGGCTTTGAACCTGTAATGTGTACACAAATCCCTTTGCCTCACGATGCCAATTAAGCTATAGACAAGATGTGTGCCATCCCTTCAATAGCTTAACCATTCACTCGAACCGTATTAGATTATCTGTCTGTTGATTGACTCCTCAATCAACTCGGCATGGCCATGCACTTCCATAATCCATTACCTCGAGGGGCCCAGAGATATCTCTCCGAAGGAGGGGCAAATTCCATATTGATCACTCACATCCCACTCCATGTTTCATAGCAAACCCGAAGACTACTTTTATAACTACCCAGTTACAGAGTAGCGTTTGGTAGTCCCAAAGTAGGCTACTACACATGTTGAAATCCTTGACGATCTTAGGTCTAAGGACTTTGCACCAACACTACTTGAGACCAACTAATGACACATTAATTCCTGTAGTGTCTCATGGTGGGTCTATCCAACAACATGTTCTCTAACATGTGTCCATATTTATTGATTTGGTATCTTCATACCCATGATCTATGAGACATGATCATCAATCAATAAACATGCCAATCTTAGAATCATATTTGTTCCAATAATATGATATATGATCAAGGATCATTTAGAAATAGATTCATACATACAGAGTCTCATAAATAAGTCACGTACTTATTGATCAATACAAGATGTATATTTTATGGAACTGAATAACACTTTATTCATTTATGCATAAACATTGACTATGATATCCAATATCTCCATGTTGCCTCTAGGGCATATCACTAACATCTTGTACCAAAATTTGCTGAGGTATCGAACTTATTTGTTGTCGCTGCAACCCCTCCTAGGACCAGTCCTGCTGCATCCCCTGTTGGGACGGAAATAAGCAGCCCAGTTGCTGTAGTCCGTCCGGCTCTTGCCGTGGTGCCCGCCGCTGGAAGAAAACCCGAGGGAACAAGTCCACTAAAGGCCTTTTTGCTTGGGCTGGCTGCGGTTGAGGCCCACTGTAGCTCCGAAAGTTCACATCAGCGCCTAAAAGAACGCACGCGACACTACCATCCGAAAGCCCGCCAAAATTTTCAACCCCAGCTCCCAAATCAATGCATGTGAGGTTTGCCCTGTTGACGACGCCTGCGCATTGAATGCCTGTAGCTCCGCCGCACCTACTCCAGCAGACACCACCGCAAAATCCCCTGGACATAGGGCTAACTCCTGAACCCCATTGCCACCTTCGTTCGGACTAAAAACCGAGGCCTGGGATGCGCCTATCTGCTCTTGCTCTGTCAACCCTCCAAGAATTATGTCAACAAGTTGCTGCTGCACTTCGATTAAGCCATCAGTAATTACCCCCTCCTGAATCGTTCGCCCATCACCGTTGGACTCAAGCACCCCCAACGCCGGCGTCCCCTGCGCCTTCTCCGTCGCCGCTGTTTCCGCTGTCGTAAAAGCATCATGGAACTGAGGATCCCTGGAGAGAACTCTCCCTGGGAGCCCCCTACAGACCCCGCCGCCCCACCATAGGAAGAACCACCTCCAAGCTCCGAACGCCATGGCCCCGAGCCATCTTCCCGGCCAGCCCAGCAAGAGAAAGTTACCCTTCTAGGAATGTTGTCATCAAAATAATCCTCATAATCAGTAACCCAAACATGTCTTTGTTCATTCATCGTCGAAATACTACATGTGTATTTGTTCTCTTACTTCCATTTATAAGCCTATTAGCACTAAAATAGATCATCAACCATTGAGAGGAAAACTTTTTAATCATGTACATTGTTTAGAAAGTTTGTTTCACACATCCTAAATCTTTTGTGGTATCTCAGTAGACGATCGATGCGTGATTCCTTAACGCATGTTGGTACCTCCCTTTTGTTTCTTGAGGAAGAAGAGTTTTTATCATACACGGCGAGGCAAACAGTTCATGTCGCATGCTATATATGATGGCATCGTGGCAAAAAACTACATCTGGAATTTTTTGCATTAGAAACTAATAGATACCAACCATATAGCCAATGCAAGAGGTTCCAACGAGTGATGATGCATGTGGAACATGCACATCTTCACTTGGTTCAGGTCACATGGAAAGTTACTTTTATGTTCATTAAGTTCGTTCAACTCCAGAACAACTGACCAGAGGTTGGGAAGTGTTCCCTAGTAAGTAAAAACTAGTGCAAAAGTACACTCCATTCATTGTACTGTACTTAAATGTAAAATTGTTACTATCACAAGACACAAGTAGCATAATAAAGTTTATTGCAACATATACAAGTTTTACCTTTCAGTGTAAAGATTGATAGGGCTCTACGACATAACTTTTAGAAAATAAATAGAAGATTGGCTTATGGACAAAATAAAAGTATTACAATGCAGAGAAGATGGTAGGTGCATATCTTTGCATCCCTCGCCTATAAAAAGAATACCTAGGCATACATTGCACATGTTCAACCAACAAAAAAAAAGACCTTACATGACTATGAACATCTAAGGATTCAAACATTCAGTAGTTGTGAACCAGTTACTAGTGAATGGAAGGTCTCAGGAATTTTGATTCCTCTTTCCCATGGCTTCAGACAGGAGTTTTAACCTCTTGAATCTTAATGATGCCTGCATTAGGTTGGTTTAAATAATAACCTAGTCTGTTGCCTCATCCAAATCTCTGGACAAATTTTTTGTGTGCTTGCATGGCTCTAATTCATTTTCTGTTGTCAGGAGCTGAATATCTTCAGCATTCAGTTGTGCTAGAAAATCCAGAGAAGCAGAGGAAACAGAGGAATTCAGCAAGGAATATGCAATGTGATGGCTACAGTCATGTGGATCCAGCAACTAGGAGCCTAGGACTGAGGCAGGGGAAACGTTATGAAGATTAGCCACTGTTTAGCTTTCATTTGATGAACTTTTGTACCCAAAAAGTTCATGAAATATGCATCATCGAACTGTCCATAGTAGAGATCACATTGTATCAAAAAGTACATAAATTGATGTAGAGTTTCTGTGTTGTTGACCATGGTTAATTGAGAACCTAGCATTATGTAATTGTTTACATCCTGTGGCTATATGTAAAAGAGGAGTATCAGGGCAAGAGAGATGCAAGGAGAAATAAAGAGATAGATGCTGCCATATGGAGTTGGATGGCTGTGTTGTCTTCTAAAGTTACAGCTTGTTGGATGAATGAGAAAGGATTGAAAGGCATCGGGATGGCAAAACACTGTCTTCTAAAATTTCCTATGGAATTGGTGCATGATAGCATTCCATAGGAATTTCACATGCTCAAATCCTTTGTTCCAAACAGCACATATAGGAAAATTTTCTAAGGTTTAGAGTCCTTTGAAATTCCTTCAATCCAAAGGATCCTAAAAAGGTTAAATTCAAGCGTTCTAGTTATGCATCTATTTCGAATCTTTTATCTTTCCAATAAGAGACTACTCAACAATCAAACTCTCATTATATGTATCACATGAATCCAAGATGTAAGAAAGGTGAGGTTCATCTTCTCGATACCTCCTACCCTACATGTAGTACTCTACCGCTATTATTTTCTGTTCAGAGCCACTAAACAAATGCACAAGCTAGCAAATACTAGGGACTCTTTGATTTATAAGAAATATATAAAAATTTTGAAGAGTTTCAATCCTATAAAAAAATTTCTATGAAGGCCTTTGAAAGAAATGATTGAATCCTATCATATGGAATGGGCAATCCTATATAGAGATTTTAGAGAAAACTTAGCAAAAACTCCAATCTCTTGGAAAATTTTTTTGGAGGGCCCTTTTAAATAACAGGAATAGAAAAATAGATGAATAGAAAAAACAAGATTCTAACAGGAACGAAAGTGCAAAAAAGAGGATTACAACAACAGGAAAGACCGTTTGACTGTAGGAAAAACACAAGAATTGGATGAGAAAAAGATTCAAAGAAAATTTTCCAAGACGTTGGAGTTCCTTCTAAGTTTTCTCTAAAATTTTTATAGGATAGTCTATTTCATAAGAATTTCAAAGGATATGATAGGATTCAATCCTTTGTTTCAAAGTCCTTCACAGGAAATTTGGCTATAGGATTGAAATCCGCCAAAATTCCTATGTTTTTCTTACAAATCAAAAGGTGTGGAGTCCGGATAAGTTACCCGCGACTTATTCAATTTGGTTACGCGGAGTGAAGATCGTGTAGGCATTCTGACCGCGCGTCCTGTTATCTCTATAAAACTGAACCAACGCCTCCTCACAATACACACAAAAATCAATCTGGGGTTCTGCCTCCTCTGTACTATGCCGTTGCTCGTAGTCTAGTGCATCCCACCCATCGACGTGCATTGGCGATCGGGAGAGCAGGTCTCCAGGATCTTCGCCTTCGACATCCTGCCTCGGGAAATGGCGGCAATAAGGTTTTTGGAAATTGCTTTGCACGACTGCTTGTTGTTTGTTCACCACGGCTCGTCTTCCTCCTCGCTCGGGTGCTGCAAGCCATCGTCAACGTCTGGTACCACGTGTTGTTCCTGCGGTGTATGCTGCTCCTCATCAACCCGATCCACAGCAGAACCAGAACCCTCGTTACGTGTTTATCATGTTTTATTTATTTGATTTATTCATTATTTATTGTTTAGTTTACATGTTTAGAACGACTGATGTGGTTACAGTAGTTTACATGTGCTTATATTTTCATCAGATCGGCCACCCATAATTTTAATTATTATTCAAATGGTTTGTTGACGTGCCTCTTGATCGGTTCATGTGCTGGTTAGGTTAATACTACAAAGGTTCTTGAATGAGAATTGCATTTTCTTGGACTCTTGACTGCTGAACACTTGGTTACGTTGCACCCAATTCATATATATTACTACGTATTACTGATACTCCGCTGGTGGTGACCCACGGCCATAATCGATGATTCTATGTACTTGCTGATTGGGCTAATTTGGTGAGCTGCTTAATTGGCTGCTGTTTGGTTTGGTCCCTGAACCAAGGAACTGCAGTGTTTTAGTTGTTTGATTTATATATACCACATCATTTTTTTTTGTTACTGCTACTCTTGCAATATCCCAAGGATTACTGACTAGCTACCACAACTCTATTATTGTGAAATTAAGATCAGGGACGCTCATTATCCAACTGTCCACAGTAGATACCAAATTGTATAGTCACAAAGTACAGAAATTAGTACAGAATCTCTGTGTTGTTGACTATGGTTAATTAAGATCCTAGCATCATATTATCTCTAGTCTAAAACATGCGTGTATATATATATATACCTATAAAGCAAAGAATGTTTCTACCCAAAATTTTCGTCCGCCTAACTATTTTGGAGAAAATCCTTTGAGTGTTTATAAAATTAACTTGTAGTTCCAATGCTGAAAAGAAAGAAAGAGTTTGGATGAAAAAAAGACCTCCTGCGCCCCTTCCGCCCGTCCCTATCCACGCCGCGCCCCACGCCGCGCCTGCGTCCCTCTCTCCCGTCGCTGCTCGGAGCTCCCGCGCTGTGTCTGCGCCCCCCTCCCGTCCCCATCCGCGCCGCGCCCCGACTTCACCCGTTGCAACGCACGAACACAGTTGCTAGTATGTCCCGACTTCACCCGTTGCAACGCACGGACACAGTTGCTAGTATATATATACTAGCAGCTGTGTCCGTGCGTTGCAACGGGTGAAGTCGGGGCATGGCGCGGATGGGGACGAGAGGGAGGGGCGCAGACGCGGCGCGGGGCGCGGGAGCTCCGAGCAGCGACGGGAGGGAGGGGCACAGGCGCGACGCGAATGGAGACGGGAAGGAGGGGCGCAGGAGGTCTTTTTTTTCATCCAAGCCCTCCTTTTCTTTTCAGCATTGGGATTGCGGGTTAATTTTATAAAAACACTCAAGGGATTTTTTGTAAAATAACCATACAGACGAAAATTTTGGATAGAAACATTACTTGCTTTATAGATAGTTATAGATATAGATATAGATATACATATGAAAGGAGCATCAGGACAAGAGAGATGCAAGCTTTAGTAGAAAGAAAGGGAGAGATGCTGCCATATGAATGAGTTTGATGGCTCTATGTCTTCTGCATATTCAACTTGTTCGATGAATGAGAAGGAATGGAAGGCATCAGGATGACAAAACACTGTCTGCACGATGTTTATTGGTTGTATGTAAATCTATCTAAGAAATACTAGCTTTGTTTGTTGGAGACGTCATTACAGTGAATGCATATCTATCAAAAAGAAAATCAATAAGTCAACTCAATCATGTTATACTCCTTCCAATCATTTGAAATGTGATGTTTTAAACAACCCAAAACAACTACATATAGGTTAATTAGTTGGTCATGATATGAATCGTCATGCATGTTTAAATGACCCGAGGGAGGCTCTCTCTTCTATCTATGAACAGGGTTTACAAAAACACTGATAAACTGCGGTACAGTAATGACAAAGTAATGATAAAATTACAGTAACCCTATTAAATTTAAATAAATTTTAAAAAAATTTAAACTTTTGGATAAATTTTATCTGATTTTTCATGGTTACCGTACAGTAACCATGTTTATCGCTGAAGCACGGTAACCACTATCTGACGATAAGGAAAACTCTGTCTATGATCAATCCAACGATCAACTTATTTTATTATGTTTATCTATTTGATTCTCTTCATCCCGAACGAGTTGTCTTGATGGACTGCTTTGGTGAGACTTAAACGTTAAGTTTTGCTATAAAAATAGGTTTATATGGTAGGTTGATTTGTTATTAGCAACTCCGATCACGAAAGAGTAATGTTTTCACCAAATTCGCGTGCTGTAAATTTTTCTAACTTTGGATGTCCTTTTGAACTTCGCGGTAGAAAAATAAGCCAAAGACTTATTTAATCCAGCAAAGAGAGGATGGTAGGTGAAAAAACTGTACTCCACTATGCATGACACCATGGTGGTGGTTCTCTCTGTAGAAGAAAAAAATTAAAATATTTGTCATGCAAAAATATTATAGTAAATATAGAACTTTATATCACTTGCCTATATATAAAACGCGTTCATAGAAATACATATCACAAATTAAAATTACAACAAGATCTTACATGGTTAGAGAAAGATCCTCTAAGTACTTTTGGTAGTGATAGACTAACTTGAACGAAAGGTATCAAGTATTTGAGCCCCTCTTGATCAAGGTTTCTTCGAACAGTTATACCCTATCCATCCTGCTTGCATTAAGATGGTTTTGACGATATCTTCCTGAAGCTAAATTCTGCGTGCTTGCATGGTTCGAATCCATCTCCTTTAATTTGGCCAGCAAGAATCGGGCGGACAGATACAAGTTATTTATGCACCGAATTGCTCCTACCTCCCATATTTTTGTATCATGAACATATAATTGAATCATGTATTGGGGCTAATCACGCACCGCAATTTTAAATGGTTGTGCTACTTAGTTAGTTACTACGGTTCCTAAATGAGTTAATCTATATCTATAACTATCTATATAAAATATAAGTAATATTTCTACCAAAAATTTTGTTCTGTCGGCTATTTTACAAAAACCCCTTGAGTTTTTTTCAAAATTAACGCGCGTTAAGGGTGGATACGAGCGGCTCGGCTCGGCTCGGTCGGCTCGGCCGACTCAGCTCGGCTCGGCTCGATAGAGAGCCGGCCACGGCTCGGCTCGTGAGCCGACTCGAGTCAGCTCGTGAGCCACTTTAATATAGTGCAATTTATGTACAAATTACATTTCATTTTTTAGTCTATTAAACATACAAATATACAATTAAAAAATAAAAAAGTGATATATTAAGTCCATAATTAACGTAATAACACTTATCCATCGATAATTATCCATGCAAATGCAATGATGCAACTAGATTAGATATTATTACTATTATAATCTAAAGCATTAGATCCATATTCACCATCATAAAATCATAAAAATTATTGATTTATTATCACATCAACAATAAAATAAGCAACATGAATAGCAAAACAAGCAAAACACATTAGGCCCGCTTTATATATTGCATCTGGCTCGTTGAGCTCACGAGTAGCTCGCGAGCTGACTCGAGTTGGCTCGTTATATCTAACGAGCTAAACCCTTGGCGCAGCTCGTTAGCATTTCTCAACAAGCCGAACTGAGCCGAGCCGAGCCAACCACGAGCGGAACGAGCTAGCAAGCCACGAGTATTTCGTCCAGCTCTACCCGCAGTCCTAATGCTGAAAAGAAAGGGAGGGCTTGGATGAAAAAAAGACCTCCTTCGCCCCTCCCTCCCTACGCCCTCCCTCCCGTCCCCATCTACGCTGCGCCCCGCGTCGCGCCTGCGCTCCTCCCTCCCATCGCTGCTCGGAGCTCCCGCGCCCCTCCGTGCCGTCCCCATCCGCGTCGTGCCTCGACTTCACCCGTTGGAACACACGGGCACAATTGCTATAACTCTATAATTATCTATAAAGCATGTAAGTAGTGTTTCCACCCAAAATTTTGTTTTGCCTGGCTATTCTGCAGAAAACCCCTTGAGTGTTTATAAAATTAACTCACAGTCCACCTGACTATTTTGCAGAAAACCCTTTGAGTGTTTATAAAATTAACATGCAGTCCACCTAGCTATTTTGCAGAAAACCTCTTGAGTGTTTATAAAAGTGTCGCGCCTGCGTCCCTCCCTCCCGTCCCCATCCGCGCCGCGCCCCGACTTCACCCGTTGCAACACATGGGCACAGTTGCTAGTTAATTAAATATTGTTGGTCATCCATGTTTTGGCTCAGGTCACTAGCAGACCTATGGGGTGGTCCGGTGGGCCGCGGCCCATCCGAAAGGAGACCCACCCGGACCCCCCTGCTGCAATTTTCAGCGATCGGCCCATGGCTCCGCGTGATCCCTGGCTCGCTCGCTCGAATAAGCTGAGAAATAAAATGGGAGATAGCATTTTGGATTATCGTCTAGTCACGTGATATTTTCTTCAAAATGGATGAAGATTATATAATAGATACTTTTATGGTCATGAAAAAATGCAGAACTAACAAGAAGCCATAGTCTACAGTCAAAATCAGGTTAGTTTTTTATCAAATTTAGTTTTTTAATCAAAATTACTTTTAAATACTTATTATTGATGTTTTTTAGTAAATTATATATATATTGATCATTATATATGTGGCATGTTAATTTTTTTCGACTCGAATCACCCCGCCGACCCTCGCCTCGTCATCGTCGTCCTTGCCCCACCCAAACCTAAAATCTTAGATCCGCCACTGGCTCGGATAATAACCAACGAAGGAGTTATGTAGTGATTACGAGGAGTTTGTTCATTCTGATCGAAGGCTTTGGATCATTTATGTCGAGTCCCTATAATCAACCTATCTAGTACCTAATGAAACAAAAGATCAGGATCCGACTTCTCATTGGACGCTCCTTCTCAAACTGTGCACGGTAGAGACAAAATTGTATCAGAAATTACAGAAATTGGTACGGAGTCTCTGTATCGTTGACCATGCATGGTTAGTTAAGATCCTTGCATTATCTCTAGTTTATCTCCTGTGGCTATATGTATAAAAAGAGTATCAGGCCAAGCTAGAGCTATGCGTGCAGTAGAAGAAAGGGAGAGATGGATATATGCTGTCAGATGAGCTGAACGAGTTTGATAGCTCTGTATATATGATCTGTTGTCTTGTAAAGTTGCAACTTGTTTGAGGAATGGAAGGCATAAGGATGGCAAAACACTGCTGTATCCCAAGTGATCGGTTGTATGAAGTGATTAAGTGACGTCACAATAAAGAAACATGTCCGATCGGACCTACTTGCATTATCGCCATGAACTTGCCGGTTTATCGTCCTATATATTGTAATTCAACTGGAGTATGAGAAAATACTATGTGTTACAGTATATATTTGGTAGTTACAGCAATATTAAGATATGATTTAGGATATGATCGATTTGTTTATAGTATATATGGCTTAGCTTCCATACTTCCTGAGGACATGAAGAAAGAAACTTGATAATGATAATTATATTAGAGAAAACTTGAGGCGCCTATGTAAAATATATCCTTTAACCGCTAAGCCCGAATTGATGTTGATCGTACATAACAGAGATCGGATCGTACTATAGTAGCTGGCCTAGCACGGCATATAGACATGCGAGCTCCTGAGCTATGCCGGCACGGTGAAGAACCCCATAATAGTCTCATTTTTTGAACCGGGACTACAAATTTAGGACTAAAGATGTATCTTTAGTCCCGGTTAGAGAAACGGGACTAAAAATATAGTGTCCTCCCGACATCCACTTCCCTAGATTTATTTTTTTGGTTTTTTTCTTTGCTAAAATCTCGAAATCATCACAGATGTTGAAATCAAACATCACAAATTCACATACAGTAATGAACAATTACAGATGTTTTTTTCTTAACAGATCAAATACATCTTCAAAATCCGCAAAATCACAGATCAAATACATGTATCACATCACAGATCCAAATCACATATCATCAAACATAAAAAACATCAAAAAATTCAGATCGATGCTCGGCCCGCCCGACGCGTCGGTCGCTCGCCCTTGGCCGCGCGCCGCGGCCGCCTCTCCGCCACCCGGCTCGTGTGCTCGCCGCCCGCCCACGGCCGCCTCCGGTCGCCCTGCCCACGCGGGGCCGCTCGCCGCCGCCGCGGCCACCTCCGGCCGCCCGCCCGCACGGGGCCGCCGCCGCACGCCGCGGCCGCCTCGCGTCGCCCGGCCCGCATGAGGCCGCCGTCGCCACGCGGCCGCCGGTCGCTCCGGCCGCGCAGGCCGCTCGCCGCCCACCTTGGCACGTGGCCGTCGTCGCCTGCCGCCGGGAGAAGAGGGGGGGAGAGAGGGAGATGGAGAGATTGAGAGGAGAGGATAAGGAGAGAGGAGAGATGAGAAAGAGATAGGGATAGGGATGATAAAGAGATAAGGTTGGGGAGATGGCTGAGCATGGGAAACGAAGAGATAAGGTTGGTGGTTTGTCTCGGTTGATTATAAAAACCGGGACTAAAGATCTAAATGATCTTTAGTCCAGGTTTGTAACACCAACCGAGACTAAAGATAAGATTTTTAGTCTCGGTTGGTGTTACAAACAGGGACTAAAGATGACCGCCGGCCTGACAGATTCTGACAAGAATCTAACCGGGACTAAAGATGATCTTTAGTCCCGGTTTGTAACACCAACCGGGACTAAAGATCCTAGAGAGCCGATGTCTTTTTAAATCGGGACTAAAAACGTTTTTTAGTCCCGGGTACCATTCTAACCGGGACTATTGTGGTTTTTGGCGCTTCAACCAAAGATGGTTTCTCCAGTAGTGGGTCCAACCGTGTCATGCCTGGGCTGAGGCCACAGCTCATGGACCGGGCATGACGTGGTACGGCATGGTTCCTGTAGCGGCTAGCACGACACGGTCCAGACATGCATCGACCTGACGGTACGTCGGAGCAAGACAACCAGCCGCCAGGCATGCATATCTTTCTTTCATATGTTCTTGTCGCGTATCTTTTCTTTTCTTTTGCTTTTTTTATTTCCATGTGATTTTTCTCTTCTATGTGATCGCCCATGCACCGTCTCTTCAATTTTTCATGCTCGTCGCCCGCACTGTTTCCAATTTTTTTGTCATCCTACCCCACACTCCACTTGCTTGCACGCGTTGCGCACCCGTCGACCAAGCGTGTGGCACCGCACCCTCCCGAGTCGAGTCAATTTTTTGTGCCGTTGCCTGCGCTCCGTTTTCAATTTTTTGTCGCCCCAACCCATGCTGTGACCTCCACGTGTCGCACACACGTCACCCAAGTACGTGGAACCATGCCCTCCTGAGCCGATCGGCCGAGTCCCACCGCTCGCCCACCTGCAGTCTCCCACCTATCTGGCCTCACGTAGGACTGTTAGAGCAAGTTTAATAGTATAGCCAACTTCTAGCTTCAAATCATTTATAGTTGATCAATAACCAAATCATACTATAGTTATGTATAAATATATACTACATCATTAATATACCTAGTCCCATCTCTCATACACACATAACGCCTTGGAGTTTGTGCTGCAGCTGGCTATAAATCTTTAGCCCGCCTCTTTTCTCTCTCCTCTCTTATCTCCTCCGCATATACTTTTAGTTGGCTTATAGTCTGCATTGTACTTGCTCTTACGGGGTATCCATTAACCTTACCCATACTCATATCTATATCAGTTAAGGAGGGTATGGGTAAGAAGGAATTATCCATTTAAGATTTAGGTATAGGGAGGGTAATACTCGTTTTATTCACTGTATTCATATTCATTTCATAGCCATTATATGGGTGTAAAACTCGGACTCAAATTTTTTAAATTCATGTTCGCACTATAATTTTTTAATTCAGTTGAATTTTTTAGGGGTGATTTGTTATACAGAGAAATAACTTTGTGTAACTTTGAGCAAATTTTACATATAGAGCCCACATTTGTATTACCCATACCCATTGAATAATATTCATTTTATCGATACACATTAGATATATGTAAGCTAGTTTTGAAATGGGTATGAATAAAACAAATATGGGTATGGGTTACCCATGCCCTTCTCAGTGGTAGCCCTAGCCTCACATGTGACGTGCCTACGAGTCGTCACCAACCCACGTGTCATAGATAGGCCCGTGCCACCATAGCACGACACGCCTTTCCGTGGCTTCGACATGTGGGCCAGCATGACACTGCTAGCTAAAGGATATGTGCTAGCAGGCCCATGTCATGTTGGGTCGGGTCGCCCATTTGACCAGCTATACAGATGGCTCACTTGGACCCTTGCATAGGATCAGTTGCTTTTGGTACTTGGCATAGATCTAATATTAGACTAGGCCAAAAAGAGGCCTAACTTTGCATGCCTGGACCGAGCCAAACTCGTGGGGTAAGCCCACATAGTTTTGGCCATTCCCTAGTATGTAAGCCCATTATAGCCCATGCTAGTGATCCAGTTTCGTAATGGGCCAAATGGAGGCCCAATATTTTGCCTAGTCAGAATTTTTTGTATTTTTAATTTTATTTTTTAAAGATTTGTAAAACTAATTTTTGTTTCAAATAATTATAAAAATGGTCCCCGTCGTTCTGTGCACGGGCGATTTTTAAAAATTACCCTCTCAGAGAGCGATTTTTGTGACGTGCCTCACGACCATTGGCCTCCGTCGACGTTTGTGGCGTTTTTTGAATTTGCAAAAAATCTGAGGGTCTAAGTATAAAAATCATGTAGAGGCAGCCTGGTAGTTGAGCGCGCCAGAAAGCAACACATGATGGAATTTTTACACTTAAACCCTCAATTTTTTTGCAAATTCAAAAAACGTCCAAAACGTCGACGGATGTCAACGACGTCACAAAAATCGCCCTCTGAAAGGACGATTTTTAAAAATCGTCCTCTCAGAGAGTGGCGGGAAACCATTTTTGCAAATGTTTGAAAGCAAAAATTGTTTTTTAAATCTTTTAATAAAAAATTAAAAATACCAAAAATTGGGCTCATATGGTTAAAGCTCCAGAAGCAACCCCCTTAAATTGGGCTCATATTGGCCCATAATTGCAACACGGCCCATTAGGATGTTGTAGTTTGGACTGATAATTTGTTGGTTGGTCTAAACGAGGCCGAAAACAAGAAGATCGATTTGAATACTAGTGGGTAAAGTCCTTCATCACCATACCACCAGAACTTGCTTTATTGTTGCTAGAGCCAACACAAAATTTGAAGTAATGAACTGGAGGCTTGAAAACAATTGTGGGTTTCTTTGCATAAATTACATGCTAATCTGAACTGCTTTCTGCTTTGACTAATTTCGGGAGCTGCAGACCATGAACCAAAAGGATTAATCGTATGTATAGCACATTATTTTTCTGTAACTACTTTTTCACAATTAATACATAAAACTAGTGTGTGTATATATATATAACTATCTATAAAACAAATAGTGTTTCTACCCAAATTTTGTTTTGCCTCGCTATTTTCAGAAAACTCCTTGAGTTTTTCCGAAATTAACCCACAGTCTGCCTGGCTATTTAAAAAACCCAGTTAAAAAAGAAAAAAGGGTTATTTTGCAGAAACCCCTTGAGTGTTTATAAAATTAACCTGCAGTCCCAATGCTCAAAAAGGGAGGGCTTGGATAAAAACCTTCGCTTCTCTCTTTCGTCCTCATCCGCGCCGCGCCCACGCCGTGCCCCACGCCGTGCCCCACGTCGCGCCTGCACCCCTCCCTCCCGTCGCCGCTCGAAGCTCCCGCGCCACCACCTGGACCTTCGCCCTTCGCGTGCTTCCCTCCCTGCGTCGTCGTCCCGTTGCAACGCACGGGCATTTTGCTAGTGTGTATATATATATATATATATTAATATCTAAAACGATCTTCTCAGGTACGCCCCCCACCCCCCACCATCCTCCATGCCCACCTCATCCCAAGTTTTCCTCTTTTTTTCTCCGCATTCCGTATTTCCCCCGTTTCCTCTTTTTTTTCTCATGCACTCCTTTTATTTTTGTTGCCTCGTATAACCATGAGTAAAAAATTACTAACAGATTATTTCACACTTAATCTATTTTAGTAAATAAATTATTGACTTTTAGTTATGCTGGAGCCTCTATCAGTAAATCAATTACTCGCACCTATATATATTTATATGTATGTGTATATGTATATATATATATATCTATATCTATAATCTATATCTATAATATATAACTATCTATAGCAAGCAGTGTTTTCACCCAAAATTTTGTTCTGCCTGGCTATTTTGCAGAAAACCTTTTGAGTATTTATAAAATTACACAATACGTCTGGCTATTTTGTAGAAAACCCCTTGAGTGTTTATAAAATTAATCCCCAATTCAGGTTCGCCGCCACTGCTTGACCCATCAGCCACTTTTGTTTCCACAAGAGAAACAACACGACATGGCATACCATCAACGTAGCTTTGAAAGCTTGCAACGAACGCGACGCCCAAGCTGACCATGACTAGGACAACGAGCACGTTGAAAACCATGATCTTGGTGTTAGTGTTACTGAGATAAAGCTTGGTGATGGCGAGCAGAACGATGATGCACACAGACAACGCGAAGGAGGTGGCGTTGCAGTAGTAGAAGACGTAGTAGCGCCATGGTGATTTGTCGAGGAGGACCGGGTAGCTTGCCAGACGCCGCCGGGAGGGTTGAGCGCCGCCGCGTAGGTGATGGACGCCGTCAGCGTCGCCAGCACCATCAGCCACCCCCGTAGCTCCTCCCCTTCTTTCCGATTTGCTCGGACTCTGTCTATGATCTTGTCGACAGCCTCGTCGGAGAACTGGGCGACGGTGATCTCCTGTCACCGGTGGTGATGAGGCACCGCACATTATCAACAATCGCCGACGAGCTAATGGCCCCGATTGAACCTTGCACGCCTGACATGAATAACTCTACAAAATAATTTATCTTGATCAATATATTAGTACGTAGCTTATTAAAGTCAATAATAAATTGATTCTTTCTCTTAGTTCCAAAGTCATGAAAATTTACAATAATACTACATATAACTTAATAAAATCATAACTCTATATATTTAATCGAGAAGATTTATCTACGAAGGCTACAGGTTTAGCAATAAACATGCATGTCAGGAAACTGCAAATTTAAGCCATGGCTCTGAAAAAAATTCTAGCATCAATTTCATGACAAAATTAAGAATTTACAAATATCTAGCTGCAGATGACTAGCTAGATTAATTGCTGACCTGATGCAGCCAACACAGCCTGCAAACTGATCGATCGATCAACCAGCCAAATTAAAGGTTGATGTCACACACACACACATATATAGTGTGTGCGTGGGTATGTATGCATATGTACATATATGTTTATATACACACGCCAAGTTGAAAACGAAAGGAACGAACAAATACAAAAGAGATCAATCAATCATGGAATATGCATCAAATGACGATTGTTGTTATGTTGCTGGATTGTCAAATAATGACATATGTAGAAAAGGACCATGGACATTACTGATCCCAAGAGCGTCAATCTGCGTGTGTACAACCATTGTTAGTCACTTGTGACTGGCGAAATATAATTGATCAGAATGCTTTTCTTTTTTTTAAATATCGTCTGCTCTAAAGTATGCAAATAAAATAAAATAAAACTTGCGTGTACGTACTACTTTAAATTAAAGTCTGTAACTCTCAACAATGTATGTTTAGGAAATATTTATTTCCAGATTTGGATGTATTCTGAGCAACCAACACAGCTTCCATCTCGTTCAGTTTTCGTAACGAATAGACAAAAGCGTTGTAAACTCGTGCCTACTTCCTCCGTTCTAAAAGTAAAACAACTTCTAGCTATAAATTTAAATATAATATATATTTTATTATACTCAGATTCATAGCCAAAAGTTTATTTTTTAAGACAAAGTGTGTGCCTCGTCCCATAATATATCAATCTCACACTAGATGGGACATCAAACACATATTTATATACATTCTATTAGATGATGTATCTATAAAGTACTCAAAATTTTCGTCCGCCCGGCTATTTTGTAGAAAACCCCTTAAGTGTTTATAAAATTAACCCGTAGTCTCAATGCTAAAAAGAAAGGAAGGGCTTGGATGCAAAAGAAAAGACCTCCTGCCCCTCCCTCTCTACGCCCCTCCGCGCCTGCGCCCCTCCCTCCCGTCCCCATCCATGCCACGCCCCGACTTCACCCGTTGCAACGCACCGGCACAGTTGCTAGTATATATATAACTATCTATAAATCAAGTAGTGTTTTCACCCAAAATTTTGTTCTGTCTGGCTATTTTGCAGAAAACCCCTTGAGTTTTTCCGAAATGAAGGGTCGCGATCCAAGCAGCGATCCACCTCGAATTTGATCCAATTCCGAGGCCATCTCGTGCCCAACACGAACTAGGCCTGAAATCCCTAATGGACGACCAGGCGCATGGCTCACTATGCGTGCGACCACTTAGTTTTCGGCTCATTGGTTGTTTTGGGAATTTTCTTTTTGGCCGACTGTGTGATCAATTCGGCTTGTTACCAAATTTGGTGCATGTTTTCGGACTTTCTCTTTTGTAATTTTTTATGGTTTTTATTATTTAGAATTCGTTTACATATACCAAATCGGGCTTTTTTAGCAGACCTACTATTCAACCTATATGTATACACTTTGTATCGGTACGTACGCATACAAAATATATATATTTATATCTATATCTATAACTATCTATAAAACAAGTAGTGTTTCTATCCAAAATTTTCGTCCGCCTGACTATTTTGCAGAAAACCCCTTGAGTGTTTATAAAATTAACTGCGAGTCCCAATGCTAAAAAGAAAGGAGGGCTTGGATGAAAAAGACCTCCTGCGCCCCTCCTGCTCGTCCCCATCCACGCCGCGCCCGCGGCGCGCTTGCGCCCATCCCTCCCGTTCGCTCGGAGATCCCGCGCGGCGCCTGCGCCCCTCCCTCCCGTCCCCACCGCGCCGTGCCCCGACTTCACCCGTTACAACGTACGGACGCAGTTGCTAGTGTGTGTGTGGGTGTGTGTGTGTGTGTCTATATATATATATATATATCATTGTACCATGGAAGGCCAGGGATACTTCTCATCAAATTAAATTGTGTCAACAAAGAACACAGATATTGGTATAAAGCTGACCTCACTCTTCTTAACCATGGTTAAGAACCTAGCTACTTCCCTAGCCTTATCTCTGGTGAAAACTAGCTAGCTAGCTGCGTCTCCTTCAGCTATAAAACGACACATATGAGACAAGCAAGATGAAAGTAGAAAGAAAGGGCTGGTCGAGAGATGTTGTCATGCATATGCATATGCACAAGTTTGATAACGGTGCATGCAGTCCGCTCTTCTGAACTTTCAGCTTGTTAGATGGATGAGAAAGAAATGGTAGGCATCAGGATGGCAGATCATTGAGCCAAATCCATCCCCAGTGAAATGAAGACGTCCTTGTCTTCTTAGATGGATCATTCTAGTACAGTCAATGAACAGATTTGTAGAAACCGAAACAACATTGTCTAGTTGCAGTGGGATGTTCAACCAGCCTTGAGAGTCTCCGTGGTAGCAAACTTCGTCGCCATGCAAGGACCCGTCCACATGTTCAGTTCTTCTGAAATTGACCAACTAGTGAGTACTGAATTGCAGAGATCATTGAGAAAAAACTGATTTTCCAACAGTCACATGCCTAAAACAGTATCGGCTGCGAATGTAATGTTTGGCACTTTTAAAGTTCACTGCCAAGCTTTTAAGAGTTGGTTTCACTATAACTCTGAGAAGGGAAATTGTGATTAGTTTCACTTAAGCACATTAATTCCATTACAAAGCTCCTTATCAGGAAAAAATGTGACCATGCTCATGTAAATAATATACCCCCGTGTGTTAATATCAGTATTGTACTATAATAGCCCGGCCTTCTTCTTCCTTATGCAAGTGAAATACTATTTCTGTCTCAAAATGTATGTCCCACAAAACATAAAGAATTAGGTAGTAATATACTATGTGCGGCACACATATTTTGCTTGTTGAATTCAATGATGTCATAAATCCAAGATACTATATAACTAACTAAGATGTCCCCGTAGCTACCACCGTTTTGAGAAGTGGCAGATCCACATACATGAAAGTCAAAGAATAAATTTAAGGAACTGTTAAATAGCATTTGACAGAAATTTGGGGAGGAGGAGGAGGGGGGACAAAACATGCAAATTTACATCCTTAGGATTTGCTTCGTGATTCGTGCTCCGACGACCTCATCTTCTTCTCCTTTAGCTCTAGCAACCCCTTCTCCTCCAACTCCGGTGATCGGCAACGGCCCAGCGATGGGCGGTGTACATGGGCGGGCGATGAGGCGTCGGTGGCAACCTCGAAGCTATGGGGATGGTGGAGGATGGTGGACCGGTGTTGGCAGGGGAAAAAAGCAAAGATTAAGATTGTGGTTAGGAGACGGCAACTGATGGTGGAGGATCTGGTAGCGGGGGGTCACTGGGGATGGGAAAGATAACGGGGCAAGGTACTCATCATCGCTAGCTTGGGGAAGAGGAGGGGAGGGAAGGCGGCTATGGGGTCTCACCAACGCTATTGATGCCTTCTGGCTAACTGGCAAAGCCGGGTGACGGCACGTTGGGGAGGCAATGGTGCAGGAGTTGGGGGAGCGTGTGTGCATGTGAATTAGCAGCGATGAGTAGGACAGATCAATATTAAATTGTTTTGAATTCTCTTCTTGAAAAATTTCCTAACCAGTAATCGCGGTTGGAAGGGGATGATAAGTGACATTGTTAAGAGAGGATTGATCAGTCCGATAAACAAAGGTGTTGGGATTCCAAAACATATTATTGTGTAAAACATACCATTCCCTAAATTCTTGTTGGAAGAGAAATAATTCAAACCCTTTAAATAAGGCGAATGGTCAAATATATGTCCAAAAGTCAATAGCGATTGTCGGAGAAGTGGGAACCATGGTCCCCATCATCGGCTACTCAGGACATCTCAGCCACCAATCCCCGAGCACGCCCCCTCTCCCGTGGTCTATGCTCGAGGCACATTGGCTCCCGAGCGTGACTGGTCGGGGCATATTCGCCCTCAGACGCACCCCTCACGAGCTATACCCGGGCACATCGCCCTGGGAGCGGTTGGATGCGGCCCACCGTGGGATGCTCTCGAGGCACATTCGCCCGTGCTTGGCCCCCGAGAGCTCGGGCGACACGAGGAACATAAACAGAACGTATAAGATTTACATCCTCACGAGACGTACAAGATCTACATCTTCAAAGTGATGCAAGCGACATCGAAAATCTCCTCCAAGCAATGTCCATCATGAACTCTTTCTTCATTGACATTTTCGAGAAGCACGTCCAAACCAGCAAGAAAACCTATGATTAGCAATGGGAGCAGTCACGGGTGCCTCGTGTATGTTGGGTGCCCCAAGCACGCGGCGTGCCCTAGGCGCATGGCTGCCCCGAGCACAGTGGCCACACAGGAACAAGGCACATACATCTTGAGAGCCCGGGCTGAGGCCCGAACATGCCCTTTGCCCCGAACTCTTCTCGGAAAGCTCCGTCCCATTTATGAGTATTGGTGGGCCCAGAGGAACGATAGCTGCCAACACCTTGCATAAATCACAGGGTAGAGAAACTTAGTGTATAGCTCACCCACATGCCGAGAGTCGTGGCGCTGCATGATGCTCTTTGCATGCCCACGTCAGCCAATGACTTTAGAGGGGGCAGCGCGTGGCATGTCCTCATCTTCGGTCACCCAGGCCCACCTCAATACTCTACAGAGCGGGCATGGCTGTTATGGGCGATCGACTAGATTCACCGTGATTAGACCCACACTACTAAATAGATTGGCTTAATAATTTGGTTTAGATAAGGTAGAATGGTTGAGTCTGTTCAACGTGGTTATAGCGTTGTTCAGTGGAGGATAAAAATTGACTTAATCAATCAACTATTTTCCCGTTTTAAGATATAAAAGTTTTTCAACCGCTTTTCTGCAAAATAGCCCAAGCCTCCCTTTGTCTTCCCTTACACGTCTGCATTCTTGGTGTGGCTTGTTGAGTATGGTGGTTGTACTCAGCCTTGCAATTCTTTTCTCTTTCAGAAGTGTAGCGCTTCTGTGCTGAAGACGGTGTTAGAGGACCAAGGCTCATACCCGAGTTGAGTTTGCCTATGGAGTGGAGCGAAGCCCCACTAGGATCGCCTTTTTCCGCTACTGTTTCCTTTTGGGTGTGAGGACTAAGTGTCTCTTCTATAAGTATTTACGTTTTATTATACGTTTGAACCTATATATTAATTTTTCATTTTATGTACCCTGGTTGATTGTTGGATAGGGATCTAATACACAAAATAGTCCAAAAATTTAGGTTAAATTTCCGGACGTGACATGCCCCGAGCACAGTGGCCGCCTAGGAACAAGGCACATGCGTCTTGGGGGCTCGGGCTAAGGCCCGAAGATGCCCTTTGCCCTGAGCAATCCTCGGAAAGCTCTGTGTCATTTATGAGCATCAATGAGCTCGGAGGACCGACAATAACTCGGTGTACAACTTACCTGCATGCTGAGAATCATGACGCTGCATGAAGCTCTTTTTATGCCCATGTCAACCAATGGCTTTAGAGGGGGCGGCGCGTGGCACGTCCTCATCTTTCGTCGTCTAGGCCCACCTCAGTACTCTATAAAGAAGTCATATCCGGTCGGCTTGTTTGGTGGGACATCCACAAGACTAAGCATGCCTAATTCAGTGGAGTGGGTCCTACTCCTACATGTATGTACCAAGAATGTGGACTCCTCTTGAGCTATAAAAGGAGGATCTATGCTATCGGAATGGGGGTTCGAATTCTTAGGAGTTAGTACTCTCACAAGTGTCCCGAGTGCAATGTAATCTTGACATACATCCATAGTCTACAAATAGGACTAGGGTGTTTCGCATATGTACGACTCGAACATGTATAAACGCTTGTGTTCATCGATTTTAGAGGGGACCCAAACTCATCTCGCCCCTTGGCCAAATCTCAAAAAGGAAGATCCTCACTTCTTCGCTAGAAGAGCTCCACGCTCCGACAACGTCAAATACTAAAACCAGAGGGAGTATTAAGCAGTACAACTACCATGAGCGCCCATTGTTTGAAAAAACGGAGACTAGTGGCAAATCCATGGCCTCACTATACATTAATTACACATGGGTAATGGGAAGTTACATCATTGCCCCTGGCTCTTTGCATGGAAGTGTGTAACACCACGAAAATCGGAGAATTTAAAACCGGGAATTAAAAATCAGAACTTACAAAAACCTTTTGAGTGTTGCTTCTTGATCGAGTTTTCGCTTCTTATTTGCCAGCTTGGTTGCATAAATTTATACACGAGCGATTCATCTCGGTGTTTGTGAAAAACCAAAAGATTTGAATTTCGCTGGGAGAAAATTTTTGGAGTTTAGAATTGGGAATTTTAATATAAAATAGGGAAAGGGTTATGGATTTATAAAAATATATAATTGGGAGCAAAACATTATTTAGGTGATTGAGTAATATTAATTAGTGAGAAAAATGAGTAATAAAATATTTTAGGGTATGTATATGAAATCTAGAAGTTAAACTTGAATCAAAATCGCATTTTCTGGAATTGAGGAAAAGAATTAAATTAGATATGTAAAATATATTTGTAAAATAATAAAAGTGGGTGAAAAGGTTGGCAATATATTTTACAACTTATTTTTAGATGTGTTATATTCTATTTTGAATTTTGGGGGTGAAAGGAAATAAAATTGGGAAATAGGAAATTTAATTCGGGAAAATCGGAAAAGTCACTATTCATTGCGCGCCACCTGTTCGACGCCGTACCCCGGACCCCGGACCGCCTCGCCACCGCGCGCCGCGCGTCACTCGCCGTACCAGGGGCCTCGTGCACGCACGTTCTCGCCGGCGTCACCCTCCTGCGCGCACGGGAGTCGTCGTGCGTCGCGCGTCGCCACGGTCGTCGCCGCGTCACCCCGTACGTCGCACGCAGCAGCGTCCGTATGCCGTCGCTCGCGTCACCACGCCCGCACAGCACCCGCCATACCGCGCCCGCGCTGGCCCCAGCTCGCCCCGCACGCCCGCGCCCGGACCCTGCCCCGAGCGCCACCACGCGCCGCGCTCTCGTCCGGACCCGCGCCCTCGCGCCCACGTGCGCTCGCCGCGCCGGGCCCCCTCCCGCGCTCGCCACACGTCGCCATGCCCCCACGCGCGCGCCATGGCCGTTGGCCTCGCCCGAGCTAACCCGGCATGGAACACCTATAAAAAGTCCGGGCGAGATCAAGTTCCCTATACAAGATTTCTTCGTGAGTCACTCCTCTCCATTCCCCCAAGTTTCCCCCAAAGTTCCCCCACCGCATCGCTCGAATTTTGAAGGAGACCGACGAGGAGCCGAAGAACCCTAGCGCCGACCGCCCGGAGCAAAGTCCAAAATTCGTCGTCCCTAGTCGATTTCTTCCCAAATTGAAGGTACTTCCACGATCTCCATGGTATAAGCTTCGTTTACCCTAAGTTTCCCGGACCGATTAGCCGCCGGAGACCCGTCGCCGACGAGCCGCCGCATTTCCTCTGTTTCGGCCGTCGCCGTGTGCACGTCGCTAGGACACCACCGCCCCTTTCCGGCCGATCCGAGCCCCTAGCTAGCTTCCCCATGTCCCATAGTTGCTGAGACCCGCTAGTTCGGCCGAAACTTGACCGGAGCACGCCGGCACCGTGCGTCACCGCCGCTGCGGCAAGGCCGTCGTCGCCGGCTCGTTCCGCCGCCTCCTCGGTTCGTCTATGCCTCGGGTAGAGTTCCTTATGTCGCCTAGAGGGAGTAGGATCGATTAGATGCCGAGCTCCAGTTTCCCTCGCCATTGTTCGGCTGTGCCGCGCCATCGGACTCGCGAGGAAGAAGAAGAAAGGAAAGAAGAAAGAAAAAGGAAGAAACGGGGAGTTGGATGTGATCCGCTCGCTAGCCCAGTGGAGAGAGAGCTGAGCCGAGAGAGGAATGTCGCGGGTTCGAATCCTCCCACGCCATTTTACTTTATTTTTCTCTTCCTTTGCCAGCGCAAGAGAGGAAAGAACGAAGAAAAGAAAAAGAAGGAGAGAGAAGGACGAGGTGGGCTCGCTAGCCTAGTGGCTTGAGCCGAGCCGTGAGAGGGAGAGGCGCAGGTTTGATTCCCAGAGACGCAAGGTTTTGGAAAATTTTTATTTCCATTTTCTTTTGAGAATTAAAATTTGTAGGAGCCTAGTAAAAATCACAAAAATTTATATTTTCTCTTTTTTAACCTTAAACTTAATTTACAAGAATTTTCTTGAGAGTATATTATTTTATCCTTTCTCAAAATGTTCTTACAAATAAAAATGAACTTTATATTACCATTTATTTCCCATGAATAAAAACTTTATACTCAAACTCCTTAGTCTATTCCCTCTCGGAAAATCTCTATCTTTTGTAAAGCCCATCCATCCATCTATTGTTTTTTTGAACCCTTATAATAATTTCAAAACCATCTTTATAAACCCTAGTCAATCCTTTGCTATATGTATATATATGCATATATGCATATATATATATATATGTACATTTGACGGCGTTGCTCCATAGAAGCCTTCCCAACCCATTTTCGGTAGACCGCGACACCAATTAATTTTGATTATTATAAACCCTAGGGCCTCTCGACCCGAGAAATAATTTGATGAAATTGAAAGGTAATCACTTCCTTTTATTAATTGAATCATCAACTCTAGTATTTCTCAAACTTTAAGCATATTAAAATAAATATCGCTCCCTTCTTAACGAAAGCGGATTCAATACAAAACTTCGGATCCTTATAACCCTTTCGCTCTAACCCGGATTTCATCGAAACTCGAGCATAGGTTCGCATAGAGTCATAGCCTAGTGTTAGGAGCCGCTATTGCGATTTACTTGGTTTTCTTTTGGATCTTACTGGATTCTATTTGAATTCTAATCGAATTCAAATTCGATTTCTCGCACGTATGATTAGCGTCCGAGAAAGGCGTTGAGTACGCAGAAGACCCCAACCAACAAGTGTGCGAGCAAGGCAAGTCAACACATCCCTTTGAACATATTGATCCTACTTTGTGAAATGATATTGTTTTCAATTACAAATTGCATGCTATACACAAATGAGTACCTATTCTTGATATATCCTGCCTTGATATTGAATACCCTTAGAAATATTCTTTGTAAACCTTCGATGTGATGCAAGGAGGTTATCTTGATAAAATGCTTAGCCACGCTTATACTAGATTCTTGCATACTCATGATTTTACAAATAAGCCTCGTGCTTGGGCAACTATCTTGGGAAGATGGTTGAGACACGGCAAGTGGAGACATGAGCGCCACGTTGCCTTGATCATGTTGGAAATGGCTTTGATGAAAAATGAAAATACAAACCAATGTTTTTAGACTGGGCGGATGGATGGATTTGGGTGGATTTCGGAAAAGGCTAGTACCGTCCCAGTCGGTTAAGGACCGAGCCATGAGACTACAACTTAGAACGAGCCGACAACCGTACTTCTCGAATGGGTATAGACCTAGCGATTAAATATCCGAGCGGAGCGGTATCCTTGCATAGTAGGTTCGGGTGTTGGCGTTGAGGTAAGGGCTTGCCGGTGGGGGTGCACCACCGGTGGGTGCCTGGACGATAGTTAAGGGCCTTCCGCAGGGTGTACCGCTGGTTGGTACAGGCGAGATCGGGCATGCGATCAACATGAAGAAATGAAGACATGAAGAAAAGGACATGAAGATGGAAAGTTCAAGGATAGAGCAATTCTTTCTCTTACCCAGGAACGCCGAACTCCTCTCACTTTGCTAGGAAATGATGGCTAGAGTGCATGAGGGCTTAAGTTCATGGAGCGGAAGTGCGCCAAAGTGAGGTTATCGAAAGGCTTTGCCGTGACCGTCCCATATAGAGGGATGTGAGCACATTCAATGAGTAGTTGCGGAGTACGGGTAAAGTGTACATCCACTGCAGTGTGAGTTAATCAATCTATTCGAATAGCCGTGCTCGCGGTTAATGAGCGACGTGACAAGTGTTTCCCGTGGCTAGACTCATAAATTTTAAAATGATGGGTGGGATTGCATAATGATTTTACGTGCTGGGAAATCAACTTCTCTATCTGGGAGAAGGGGGAAGACACCCCCAGAAAACCATGACGAATCGGAGGCGGGAAGCTATCCTTGGGATCACAATGGATGGTGGACAGAACCGTCGCCGACTTAATATAATCTGAAACTAAAATTTGACTTGGCTAGATGTTAGGATTGTGAAATGATTTGTGAAAATTGGCTTTACGCAAAAGAACCTCAGCCATCCTTTGAATGACCCTATCATGTGCATCATTCCGTGGTTGCTTGCTAAGTACGTTGGGTACTCACCCTTGCTATACGCACAAACCTCCAGATGAAGGAGATGAGGAAGACCCCTATGCCTACTACCGGGAGGAATGAAGACAATGGAGCGCAATAGGTCTTAGTCCCCGTCGTTGCTCGTGGCAATCGGCATCTTGCTTGCCTTCCGTCCGCTATCTCATCTAATTTCTTTTGGTTGTATGGACCGGTAGGTCCTATATGTATTGGATATTTCCTTCGGGCCTATTATTGTAATAATTTCCTTGTAAGACTATTCGTGCACTTTGCACTGTAATTCGAAGCGTATTCGTGGGTACCAAACTACTCGATCCGAGGATAAGGTACTATGAACATGAATGATTCCCGTCCTCAAAAACGGGGTCCACAGAGCGGTATCGAGCAAGTGCGACCGTAGGATAGGACCAGCGGCGCCCACCCCTTTATAGCTGGGCAAAGGGAAATATCCCTACGTAGGATTATTTTGGAATACAAACTATTTTCACAAAACAAACATGTTTTTCTCTCTTACCCCAATTTCTCTACAAACATTTGATTTTACCTTTCTCTAAACCTAAACTATCTTCAAAAATAGATATAGGATTGTGACCCTGTTAAAGCTTGAGAGATTGTTTATTCCACCCGCTAAAGCAATAAGAGTACGCAGGAACAAGGTCCCAACCAGAGCTTAACTGTTCTTCTGATTTCTTTCTCTCTCTGACAATAGATGGGAAAGAACAAGGGCAGGAAATCAAGATCTCAACAATCTCATGGATCAACACAGAGCGACCCTATGGACATTCCACCCTCTTTCCCTATGAATCCGACCTTAGCCCAGATAATGGCTAGCCAGACACAATTGATGATCATGATGGTACAGCAAATGCAACGACACCTTCAAGTTTTGGGTTCGTGTCCAGAGCAACGTCGGTACGTTCCGACTCAAGCCCTGATGACTCCTGCGAATATATTTTCAAGCCCACAGAGAGCAGAAACGCCAAACCCACCATTAGGAGGGAAGGAAACACTTGGCCGCCGCTACGGCTTCATGGAACAAGGATATGAAATAGGGAACAGTGCAGGGGAAAAACACACCGGAACCCCGATCGAGAGAGAGATACAATGCGGAAGGAAGGACAAGGAACTCAATCCAATGACCGGCCAAGGGCTCAGTTCGCCATCCAACTTCAGGAAGAGGAAGTCACCAAAATGGACCACAGGTGATACCGGCAGGATGATCATCACGAGCACAGTGTGTACCCCTGAAGATGCTGAGGAGATTCCCCGACGTCTAAAGAGGAATGTGCACTGCTTCAACTGTGGAGAGTTAGGGCATTATGCCAATGACTGCCCTAGGACAACTGCCACATCGTTTCACACTCCAACACCCATCCTGGCAACACCAACGAAAAAGAATGTGAATTGCTTCAACTGTAAAGAATTTGGACACTATGCCAACCAATGCCCCAAGCCACACAGCACCCCTCCTCTTACCGGTGCCAATGCAACAGCAATAGGTGACAACCCCAGATCGGGCGGCAGCCCAAACAACTAGACAAGAAGTCTGCATCAACTCTGGTCTTGCTTTGGATGGAATTAAGACAGCAATGACCGTGCCCCTTCCCCTTTATGGATGAAGGCCCTAGATCGATATTAGTGTGGTGGTATTGTGTTGTATGGACTACACATGTCCAATGTATCCCCCTGATGTAACATCTACGAACTAATATGAAGTTCCATGTTATATTTTAAATGAGTTTATTCCACCATGCTTGTGTGTACAAAAGATCATTTGAAACAACTTAAAGTAAATAAAAAGAAAGAAACGAGATCGATTAGAATCGTGATCTTAGTAGGCCTAATCCCTTACCTCATCTATATTCTTAGATAGTGCATCGTCGCAGAGCCGCAGCAGCTACGGAGAACCCGCCAGAGCCTAACCCCTCCACCCTAGCGGAAGTCATGACTTTACAGACCCAACTGCTTCAAGCCATCGTCAACAACCAAGGACAACGCGGAGGATCAAGCTTAGGCGAGTTTATGCGAGCCAAGCCGCCAACATTCTCCACAGCAGAGGAACCAATGGATGCTGAAGATTGGTTGAGGGTAATAGAGAAGAAGTTGACTCTCGTCCGAGTACGGGAAGGCGACGAGTCATCTTCACCACTAATCATGGAAGGTCCCGCGAGTGATGGTGGGACACCTACAAAGAGACATGGGCAGAAGATGCCGGAGAACCGACATGGGAAGAATTCACAGCTGCTTTCCGTGAAAATTTCGTACCAGCCGCGGTTATGAGGATGAAGAAAAATGAGTTCCGTAGGCTGCGCCAAGGAAACACCACGGTACAAGAGTATCTTAACAAGTTCACGCAGCTTGCCCGTTACGCTACAAGCGATCTGGCAGATGAAGAGGAAAAGATGGACAAGTTTATTGAAGGACTCGAACGATGAGTTAAGAGGACCGATGATCGGTCGGGACCACGCTAGCTTTCGAGCCTCATCAACAAGGTCGTAAGGCTCGAGCATGATCAAAAGACGGTTGAAAACAACGGAAGAGAAGACTTGCTCTAGCCCGCCCGATTCAAGGAACGCCCCGCGACCCAAAGGAGCAACACCAACAAGTTGGAAGCCAGCCGTCACAATGACCAATCGCCCGTTGCACCGCAACGTCGCAGCCACTGCCACCCCTTTCCGCTCCTCGGCACCTACCTTGGCGACCCCAAGACTTAAGAACGTGGACTGCTTCAACTATGGACATTTTGCCAATCACTGCCCTAAGCCACGTAACACCCCCGTCCGTACTGGAGCCAACGCCATTGCTGTAAGAGGGACCCCTGCCCCGGTACCTGGACGCAGACTGTTCGGGACACTCCAGCCGAAGGAGGCCACCACTGGAATCCGTCATGGCCAAGTGAACCATGTGCATGCTGAAGAGGCCCAGGAGACCAGATCATGCTAATGGGTACGTTCTCCATCCATTCTGCACTAAGTTAAAGTTTTGTTTGGTTTCAAAACTTCGCATTCTTTCATAACCTCGAGGACAAGCACCGAACATAATCTACGTCTGGTAGACCTTAAGAGACCCATAATAGTACATTCACCCAGGAGAGATATAGCTGTACCCCATACTGACACCAATATAGGCCTTACTCTAAAAAGCAAAGCTTGAACTTATTGTTAGGGGGGTAGAGTGACATAACTCCGGACTCTTAGATTGGACACTATGTTAGAGCTTGGTAGAACCGAACTTCCCTAGATAACCTCTTGTCGCCTACCAAAATCACACAACTGCAATCCTACCAGGATCACCACCCGCCCACAGCTAAAGGTTCCAACAGTTTAGAACAACAAGTCTATTATACAACTTAAGGAAAATTAGAGACCTACTGAATCCTGCATGCTTGAAGGATTCCCAAGGATTAAGAGCTGACAACATCATGTTATCTGAAACAAAGAATTGAAGTGGACCACCCTTAGAAACTCGGTGATAGATTCCTGCGTCACCAGGAGCACCCAATCTATTCGTCGTCCTGTTAAGAAGGAGTCCCATGGATCCATCCTATATGTTTGTACCGACCGACTCCCAATCACGACCCGACCCAAATCTCGGGGACGAGATCTATTGTTAGGGGGGTAGATTTGTAACACCCTGAAAATCGGAGAATTTAAAACCGGAAATTAAAAATCAGAACTTACAAAAACCTTTTGAGTGTTGCTTCTTGATCGAGTTTTCGCTTCTTATTTGCCAGCTTGGTTGCATAAATTTATACACGAGCGATTCATCTCGGTGTTTGTGAAAAACCAAAAGATTTGAATTTCCGCTGGGAGAAAATTTTTGGAGTTTAGAATTGGGAATTTTAATATAAAATAGGGAAAGGGTTATGGATTTATAAAAATATATAATTGGGAGCAAAACATTATTTAGGTGATTGAGTAATATTAATTAGTGAGAAAAATGAGTAATAAAATATTTTAGGGTATGTATATGAAATCTAGAAGTTAAACTTGAATCAAAATCGCATTTTCTGGAATTGAGGAAAAGAATTAAATTAGATATGTAAAATATATTTGTAAAATAGTAAAAGTGGGTGAAAAGTTGGCAATATATTTTACAACTTATTTTTAGATGTGTTATATTCTGTTTTGAATTTTGGGGGTGAAAGGAAATAAAATTGGGAAAATAGGAAATTTAATTCGGGAAAATCGGAAAAGCCACTATTCATTGCGCGCCACCTGTTCGACGCCGTACCCGGACCCCGGACCGCCTCGCCACCGCGCGCCGCGCGTCACTCGCCGTACCGGGGGCCTCATGCACGCACGTTCTCGCCGGCGTCACCCTCCTGCGCGCGCACGGGAGTTGTCGTACGTCGCGCGTCGCCACGGTCGTCGCCCGCGTCACCCCGTACGTCGCACAGCAGCGTCCGTATGCCGTCGCTCGCGTCACCACGCCCCCGCACAGCACTCGCCATACCGCGCCCGCGCGGCCCCGGCTCGCCCGCACGCCGCGCCGGACCCCCCGAGCGCCACCACGCGCCGCGCTCGTCCGGACCCCACGCCTCGCGCCCACGTGCCGCTCGCCGCGCCAGGCCCCCTCCCGGCGCTCGCCACACGTCGCCATGCCCCCCCACGCGCGCGCCATGGCCGTTGGCCTCGCCCGAGCTAACCCGGCATGGAACACCTATAAAAAGTCCGGGGCAGATCAAGTTCCCTATACAAGATTTCTTCGTGAGTCACTCCTCTCCATTTCCCCCAAGTTTTCCCCAAAGTTCCCCCACCGCATCGCTCGAATTTTGAAGGAGACCGACGAGGAGCCGAAGAACCCTAGCGCCGACCGCCGGAGCAAAGTCCAAAATTCGTCGTCCCTAGTCGATTTCTTCCCAAATTGAAGGTACTTCCATGATCTCCATGGTATAAGCTTCGTTTACCCTAAGTTTCCCAGGACCGATTAGCCGCCGGAGACCCGTTGCCGACGAGCCGCCGCATTTCCTCTGTTTCGGCCGTCGCCGTGCGCACGACGCTAGGACACCACCGCCCCTTTCCGGCCGATCCGAGCCCCTAGCTAGCTTCCCCATGTCCCGTAGTTGCTCGAGACCCGCTAGTTCGGCGAAACTTGACCGGAGCACGCCGGCACCGTGCGTCACCGCCGCTGCGGCAAGGCCGTCGTCGCCGGCTCGTTCCGCCGCCTCCTCGGTTTGTCTATGCCTCGGGTAGAGTTCCTTATGTCGCCTAGAGGAGTAGGATCGATTAGATGCCGAGCTCCGGTTCCCTCGCCATTGTTCGGCTGTGCGCGCCGTCGGACTCACGAGGAAGAAGAAGAAAGGAAAGAAGAAAGAAAAAGGAAGAAACAGGGAGTTGGATGTGATCCGCTCGCTAGCCCAGTGGAGAGAGAGCTGAGCCAAGAGAGGAATGTCGCGGGTTCGAATCCCTCCCGCGCCATTTTACTTTATTTTTCTCTTCCTTTGCCGGCGCAAGAGAGGAAAGAACGAAGAAAAGAAAAAGAAGGAGAGAGAAGGACGAGGTGGGCTCGCTAGCCTAGTGGCTTGAGCCGAGCCGTGAGAGGGAGAGGGCGCAGGTTTGATTCCCAGCGACGCAAGGTTTTGGAAAATTTTATTTCCATTTTCTTTTGAGAATTAAAATTTGTAGGAGCCTAGTAAAAATCACAAAAATTTATATTTTCTCTTTTTAACCTTAAACTTAATTTACAAGAATTTTCTTGAGAGTATATTATTTTATCCTTTCTCAAAATGTTCTTACAAATAAAAATGAACTTTATATTACCATTTATTTCCCATGAATAAAAACTTTATACTCAAACTCCTTAGTCTATTCCCTCTCAGAAAATCTCTATCTTTTGTAAAGCCCATCCATCCATCTATTGTTTTTTGAACCCTTATAATAATTTCAAAACCATCTTTATAAACCCTAGTCAATCCTTTGCTATATGTATATATATGCATATATGCATATATATATATATATGTACATTTGACGGCGTTGCTCCATAGAAACCTTCCCAACCCATTTTCGGTAGACCGCGACACCAATTAATTTTGATTATTATAAACCCTAGGGCTTCTCGACCGAGAAATAATTTGATGAAATTGAAAGGTAATCACTTCCTTTTATTAATTGAATCATCAACTCTAGTATTTCTCAAACTTTAAGCATATTAAAATAAATATCGCTCCTTTTAACGAAAGCGGATTCAATACAAAACTTCGGGTCCTTATAACCCTTTCGCTCTAACTCGGATTTCGTCGAAACTCGAGCCTAGGTTCGCATAGAGTCATAGCCTAGTGTTAGGAGCCGCTATTGCGATTTACTTGGTTTTCTTTTGGATCTTACTGGATTCTATTTAAATTCTAATCGAATTCAAATTCGATTTCTCGCACGTATGATTAGCGTCAGGAAGGCGTTGAGTACGCGAAGACCCCAACCAACAAGTGTGCGAGCAAGGCAAGTCAACACATCCCTTTGAACATATTGATCCTACTTTGTGAAATGATGTTGTTTTCAATTACAAATTGCATGCTATACACAAATGAGTACCTATTCTTGATATATCCTGCCTTGATATTGAATACCCTTAGAAATATTCTTTGTAAACCTTCGATGTGATGCAAGGAGGTTATCTTGATAAAATGCTTAGCCACGCTTATACTAGATTATTGCATACTCTTGATTTTACAAATAAGCCTCGTGCTTGGGCAACTATCTTGGGAAGATGGTTGAGACACGGCAAGTGGAGACATGAGCGCCACGTTGCCTTGATCATGTTGGAAATGGCTTTGATGAAAAATGAAAATACAAACCAATGTTTTTAGACTAGGGCGGATGGATGGATTTGGGTGGATTTCGGAAAAGGCTAGTACCGTCCACAGTCGGTTAAGGACCGAGCCATGAGACTACAACTTAGAACGAGCCGGTACAACCGTACTTCTCGAATGGGTATAGACCTAGCGATTAAATATCCGAGCGGAGGCGTATCCTTGCATAGTAGGTTCGGTGTTGGCGTTGAGGTAAGGGCTTGCCGGTGGGGGTGCACCACGGTGGGTGCACTGGACGATAGTTAAGGGCCTTCCGGCGGGGTGTACCGTTGGTTGGTACTCAGGCGGAGATCGGGCATGCGATCAACATGAAGAAATGAAGACATGAAGAAAAGGACATGAAGATGGAAAGTTCAAGGATAGAGCAATTCTTTCTCTTACCCAGGAACGCGAACTCCTCTCACCGCTAGGAAATGATGGCTAGAGTGCATGAGGGCTTAAGTTCATGGAGCGAGTGCGCCAAAGTGAGGTTATCGAAAGGCTTTGCCGTTACCGTCCCATATAGAGGGATGTGAGCTCATTCAATGAGTAGTTGCGGAGTACGGGTAAAGTGTACATCTACTGCAGTGTGAGTTAATCAATCTATTCGAATAGTCGTGCTCGCGGTTAATGAGCGACGTGACAAGTGTTTCCTATGGCTAGACTCATAAATTTTAAAATGATGGGTGGGATTGCATAATGATTTTACGTGCTGGGAAATCAACTTCTCTATCTGGGAGAAGGGGGAAGACACCCCCAGAAAACCATGACGAATCGGAGGCGGGAAGCTATCCTTGGGATCACAATGGATGGTGGACAGAACCGTCGCCGACTTAATATAATCTGAAACTAAAATTTGACTTGGCTAGATGTTAGGATTGTGAAATGATTTGTGAAAATTGGCTTTACGCAAAAGAACCTCAGCCATCCTTTGAATGACCCTATCATGTGCATCATTCCGTGGTTGCTTGCTAAGTACGTTGGGTACTCACCCTTGCTATACGCACAAACCTCCAGATGAAGGAGATGAGGAAGACCCCTATGCCTACTACCAGGAGGAATGAAGACAATGGAGCGCAATAGGTCTTAGTCCCCAGTCGTTGCCTGTGGCAATCGGCATGCTGCTGCCTTCCGTCTGCTATCTCATCTAATTTCTGTTTTCGGTTGTATCCGGACCGGTAGGTCCTATATGTATTGGATATTGCCTTCAAGCCTATTATTGTAATAATTTCCTTGTAAGACTATTCGTGCACTTTGCACCTGGTAATTCAGAACTGTATTCGTGGATACCAAACTACTCGATCCAGGGATAAGGTACTATGAACACGAATGATTCCCGTCCTCAAAAACGGGGGTCCACAAAGTGGCCATGACCTGAGGGCATTTTGGTCATCTAAAACATAGGATAATATGCAATGTATGGTACGGGGTGTATTACATTAATCAGCATAACACCCTGGAGTGGGGTTATCCCCCAACATATATAATATTTATGCACACATGATTTAAATCCTAGTGAATGGAGTCGTGCATCACCATACCACTAGTACTTACGCTTTATTATTGCTAGAGACAATGGAAAATCACCATACCTTTGTCTCATATATAAAGGGAAAGATATCAGATAGAAACTAGCACCTTGGAAACTCTTTATTAGAATCACCTGATCCTCATCCAATAAATTAGATTTTTTTTCGTTTTAACCCTCGTCAGTCGTATGGAGGTTTGGACGGGTTAAAATGATAACACAAGGGTTAAAATAAAAAAAAGTTATCAGGCCAAGAGAGATACGTACAAATAGAAAGAAAACGGAGATTTATGCTTCAGAGTCATTTGTAGGAATTTGATGGCTCCGTGTCTTAATTCTAAAGTTATAACTCGTTGGATGAATGAGAAATGAATGGAAGGCATCAGGATGACAAAACTGCAGGATATGTTCATTGGTTGTATGAAGTGATTAATGACGGCACAAGAAACATGCCCTTGCATGCATTGTCGCCAGGAGCTTGTCGGATTCTCGTCAGAAGTGACGAGTATCTTCCGTTTGTTCGAAATTGTTCCATCGTCAATACATTCAGTGTATACCAACATACAAAAGAAATTAACGGTTCAACTCAATCATAAATATATTGAATATTCTACAAACTTCTCAAAAGCATATGTGATGGTATATAAGACATACAAATCTTCAGGCAATGAGATTGGTTGTGAAAGGTTGGGGTGAGCTGCAATTTTGCTATCCATCAATCAATTTCATAAACAATATATCCAATTCATATATGTACGTTGGATCACTATTGGTAATGGCCTATTTTTGTGTGCCCCTAAATCTGGATGGTGACAGGAGGTATCGAGTAGCGTTCGAATCCGATAAAAATTCAGATTAGATGTGGCACATAAAATAAGAATGATTAATTAAGTTTTAATTATTATAATTTTAAAAATAAATATATTTGATATTTGAAAATAATTTTTATATAGAAAGTTTGCATAAGATATCGTTTAAGTACTTTGAAAAATATATGCTAATCTTAATAAAAACGTTATCCTAGATTAACAGGAGTAGTTCTTAGATATCACAAGACGGTGATCCTTGAGCAGTGCCTGATCCTGAGTGCGTCAAGATGTTTCTATTGACGAGAAGTATATTCATCTGGGCCACCCACCCACATATAACTACGCGCATACAGGTTAATTATTTTGTGGTTTACTTCCAATGAAAGGATCATGGACATTGTCATGTAAGGTTACTCGAAGGCTTAAAAAAAAGGTCCATTGAATTCAAAAGCATTAACATTAAATTGAAATACTACTTGATAGAATATAAACAAGAACAAAGTCTTGTTGTAGCTTTCTTTTTTCTCTTGTATATGTTGTATACCCTCACAGTCATTTGAATATGACAGTTTAGACAACACAAAACAATTACATGCAAGTCAAAAAGTTGGTCTCAAACGTCACGTGGATTTTTTTAAAAAAATTAAAGGTTAAAGTTGCTCACTCTCTCTCTCACCTAATTATAGTCAATCCGCTTCGTCTTCATGGAGTGCTTTGTAAGAGATTTAAACAGTAGGTTTCACTGAACAAGATTGAGGTGTACTCCAAGTTCCGACCATGAAAGAGTAATTTTTTTCATCATTTTCGCGTGCTGAAGTTTTCAAAGTTTGCATCTTTTTTGACTCCGGTGGAATTATAAGCACAATAATTACTTAATCCATTGAAGAGTTCGGTAGGTGAAAAAATGTATTCCAGTTTGACTCTAGTTAGAATCCGGCTTCTATCTTTACCTAACAATAACTAGATGCCCTACATCCAACACCTGTAAATTGGCATGACACTCTATATAGTGGCTCTTCTTTGTACAAGAAACAGAAAAGGAAAACATATTGAGATCCAAAAGGCAGAATTTTGCATCCCTTGCCTATAAAATACGTATATAGAAATATATACCATAGGTTGAATAAAAACAAGACCTTACATGGATAGAGCCTCCAAAAAAAAATTCAGTGGTGACGAAAAGGGAAAATGGAAGGTATCAGAGATTTGGATCACTCTTTACCATGGCTCTCATCTCTAGATAAATTTTGTGTCCATACATGGTTCTGATCCATCTGATCATCTTGTATAGCCAACAAGAGCTGAGGGGATCGATACAATATTCTTGGATCTTGCTTATGAAGATGCACGAAAAGGTGAGGGAAGAAAGGATGTTGCACCGAGGCCATGCCCAGCTGCAGCTGAAAAGCAGCTGAAAAAGAAGTTATAATGAGTAGACTGATGCAGAAGCCCAAGTTATCGCCAATAGTATGCTCCAAATTGCTAAGGTTGGACATTTTTTTTGGTTCACACGCACCATACATATTATTTCACCGTGGTTTGTTTATCTCTGTATAGATGGCGCGTGTACTGTTATATTTGGACCTACCTGGTTACCTCACAAATTTTATATCATGAATATAATTGGATCTTGTATTGCGGCTGATCACTAGTGGTGATCGCCCACAGCAATTTAAATGGTTGTGCTGGTTAATTACTACGGTTCGTGAATCAGTTAATTGACTGAGTAATATTTTACATTTACTGCTACTCTGGTACACTGGTGGTGACCTACGGCTTTAATCCATACCCTAGTGTCCTAGTGTTGATAAGAAATTCGATTCCCATGCATTGGCTTGAGAGATTTTTACTTTAGTGCAGATCCAAGTTGGTCGTCTTTGGTGAATCTTGGACGTGTCAGTTAGTTTGATCATGTAACCAACAAAAAACATATAATAGACTTTAAGTTAAATATTAGATCCTACTGGATCGGCTGAGGGAATCAATAATCATACAACTGCTGTCCCAAAGCACATTTAGACTAAGTGATTGGGATAGATCGGTAGTGTACCGAGACAGTATAAATCACTTAAGCCTAAAAGCACATTAGGATAATAATTATATGCATTTATAACCTAGCCGATACTATAGGTCTAATATATATCGGCTAGTACTCCGATATGTTTTATAAAAAGATATCAATCTGAATTAAATGCAGTAACCTTAGATCAATCGGTTGTTGATGTGACTCAACAGGTTGATATCGGCTTAAAGCATTTAGATAGAGTGAGATCTAATCTAGTAGTAATTAATAATAAAAGATAAATTAAACAGGTAAGGCCGACTGAAACCCCGACACTGTCTCTAATGATAAACATTAAGCCGAACAAATCTTGATGGTTCTAAGAGTGACTTAATAGGTCGATTTGATGCAACATTAAGTAAAAAAGAAAACATTAGATCTGTAGAGGCTAATGAGAATCCCTCGAGACGGTAGACTCGCCAGATAATCTAAACCAACTCCTAAATCTAGCTCTATCGGCTACTGTCTTCAGAGGGAAATCATCCGATTACGAGATAGATCTAGACATTGTTCTAAATTATATATTGCATATGATAAATCAAGCAGTTTATAATATCGAAATTAGAGTATCATTACGATGGAAGCACTAACCCCGATGATACAAGCCACTTATAACAAGGAATTACCTTGTCCATAGATCGAGATCGATACAGCCCGAACAAAAGCAAGAACTTATCAAGAAAAAGTAAAACGAAAAGGTTGGCGATGTGTCGAAGGTGTATTGATTGTGTGTTATTCTTTACAAACCCTCAGGTCTTATTTATACCCAGGTATAACGACATCCGTGTAGGACACGGTTTCTACCTTATCTACTATTTACAGTACAACAATATCTCGGGACGTAGTCCCGTGCCGCGTTACAAAAGGAATATCTATACAACTTGCTAACTTACAGATACAATTGTCGTTACAGGACCTTATCCATATATGCCAATATCTTTAACGCATAATTTGGAGATCGAATCCAACGCTTTATCTTCAAGTTTCCTCTTCGGAACCGGCTCCACTTCTATTTTCATGCGGAATCGGCTATCGGCTATCCTGGTCCAATTTGGACTCAGCCGACTGGCTCCACAGCCGATTCGGACTTAGCCGATGAAGCCTCTGTTTCCCCGCCGATCGTTTCTCCTCCAATTCCGCTTCAATCTTGGCTCTGGCCCGAGGATTTGGTTATCAAATTTGGTCGTTAACACCTAGGACCTGATTAGAGATGTGCTAAATTGGTTTCTGTTTGGACTATGTATTCTAGATACACACATCAAATTTTTGTTACTATTGTTTAATTTATACAATCTAAAAAAATACTAGCAATACTATATATCTTTATTATTATATAAAAATTGAAGATGTTTTTACCAGAAATTTCATACGTCGTCCCTTGTTGCTGGCGTCGCGAGTCCATATCGATTTACTCCGTAACTCATCTATTTCTATTTCTCCGCATTTCACCCATGCTTTCTATTTCTATTTCTATTTCTATTTCTACTTCCCACACGAGCCAGCGCGATTGATTAAGCATGCAAACCCAAAACCACGGGAGCCAAAGACAAGATCCAGTATCGTCGCAGCCAAAGCCCTCGAGATATCCAAGGATGCATGTTGACGGCATATGCATCCAGCCGTATATGGAGCCCTCACTACCGGAAACTTGAAGTTTGCCTAGTGCCGAGGAGTTTGCCGAGTGCATATCCTCGGACACTAGGCAAACAGGGTGTTTGCCAAGTGCCACTCGGCAAAGAAATGCACTAGGCAAACTTCCTTATTTGCCTAGAGTGACACTCGGCAAAACAAGGGCACTAGGCAAACTTTCACTTTTGCCTAGTGCAACCCTAGGCACAAATATACACTCGGCAAAAATTTAACATTTTAGTTCCACAAAATACCCTCCAAACTTTTTTACGCTCCCATATACAACATGAATTTGTACATGTTAAAATTTGGTGTATTCTTTTTAATTATTCGCTATATTTAATTTTTTTTATTTATAAGAATTTTTTTACTAGTGTCAAATTTGAAGTACAAGTGATTCGAATAATTGAATAAAATGTGTTAAAAATGATACTCATATTATTGAGTCTATTTTAAGGTTATATCTATGAAATGAAAAGTAATTTCAAAGATCTTCTTTGAGAAGCATGTTTGTGACCGTGAGTCAAATAAAGTTTTGTTGGTTTTTAAATTATAAGAAAAACAAATAAAGTCCAAAAATCACTAGATTTGTTAGAGTATCATGAAATTAGACATTGAAGTTTGTGAAAAAATTTCGTAAGGTTTCGAACATGTTGTCACGTACGACGCTTATAAACGAATCATCTCCGAATAGAGTTCTTAGTGATCTCCCAAAGTTAGAGCCAAAATAACGATCGAATTTAAAATTTGGCATCAAAACTTTTTGTAGATGCAATATATAGCATACATGGCACCATTGCAAGTTTTGAGATTTTTCTGCATCAATTTAAATTTTTTTAATTTAGTATACAATTACTTTGCCTAGTGTACGCTTGGGGAATATGCAGCACTAGGCAAACTATATGTTTGCCGAGTGCACAAGCTAAAGCACTCGGCAAAGATTAAACTTTACCGAGTGCCCGGGAAACGACACTCGGCAAAACGTACTATTTCGCCGAGTGCCCCTCTCGGAAAGGCTCTCGGCAAACGGCCCGAAAAATAAAAAAAAAAGAATATGGGAAAAATAAGGAATTTTCTCTTTGCCGAGTGCCACGGTGGCATGGCACTCGGCAAAGTCCCGCCTAAAACCGACAGGTTGTACGGCGCCTGGCAAAGTCCTTTACAGATCTTTGCGAGTTCGTCGCCGCCTCCATATACTACACGGCTTCCTCGCTGTCTTCACCGACGCTGTCGTCCGTCTAGCCCGAGAGGCACCTAGGTGAGAGACCCCCGGCTTTTCTTCCACATTTACATTAATTAGATGTAATACCGGTGTATCATGTAACCTAGGCGTCTCCCGTTCGAAAGAGATGCGATTAAAGTAGATATGCGATCTTTGCATATCTCAAACCGTATCTGTTTCGAATTGTCCATGTTTTTGGACAGCGAGGATGTGTAGATGGGTTTAGTTTTCATGCGTTACTCCGGTCGAGACGGGGTTTCGGCAACACCTTCTTGTTGTTCTCTCGGATACACAATCTCCCTGTCGGGACGTGTATTTGGAGAACAGCGGGAGGATCTTGCCGAAATCTGTCTCGACAGTAGGGCATGAAAACTAACTCGTCTACACATCCTCGGGTGGGATTAGGACCTATCCTCGGCTATTAGAGAGTATAGACACTCGGTAGATGCAAATGATTCTTATATTATTCACGATTTGTTAGAGGATGGATGACCGTGAGTGGATGTACACGGGCCGTCCAAATGTGTCCAGGATGACCCTTGAATGGATTAACAAGACCAATGCTTTCATCGAGGGGCTTTTGCCAGGCTTAATGGAAAACTTAGTACTTGGTGTCCATGCAATGATTGTCGAAACAAGTGTCAACAATCAAAGAAGCGGTTGGGTGAACATCTTGTTAAGAATGGATTTATGCCAAACTATACCAGGTGGATCTTACATGGTGAGCGCCATCGTGCGAGAGAGGAGGTCATGAGACAACGAATCGATGAATATGCTTCGGATGCCGGAGTAGGAGATATGTTAAATGACTATGATGAAGGCTGTATGGAGGATGCGCCAGAGGAAACCGCAAAGGCATATTACCAGATGTTGCAGGCGGCACAACAACCCCTTCACGGGCATACCAAGGTTTCTCAACTGGATGCCATTGCACGCGTAATGGCCCTAAAGTCCCAGTTTAGTTGGAGTCGAGATGGCTTCGATGCTATCTTGTCAATAATTGGTGGTTTGCTTTCGGAAGGTCACATTCTGCCTAAGAGCATGTACGACGCACAAAAACTCCTTCGTGCACTTAAGATGCCATATGAGCAGATACATGCTTGTCCGAAGGGATGCATCTTATTTAGGAAAGAATATGCAGAAGAGAAGTATTTAGGAAAGAATGTGCATAACCCACCTGCTCGTTACAACGCTGGTGAAAATGAATCAACCCTCAGCCTTTTCCGAGGGCAACTCGGAAGTGCAAGTGGTGCGACCTTCAAGAACCTGAACCATGAAGAGTGGCGATCTATCATGCACTATGTGTTGCTCAACCTTTCCGAAACGGAGCCGTACCGTATGTAAGTTAGCAATAAACTTGTTCTCTAGTAGTTACTAGTATGCATCCATCCAACCCCCTTGTTCTCTTTTGTACAGGGAATTTCTTCAGGAGTTCTGGTGTAAATCAAGGGACCCAACCCCACAAGAAATTGAGAACCTTCTAAAACAGGGTTCCAGAAATCGAAAGCCTCGGTTTCATTTCTTGGTTGAAACAGAAGGTACTAACTAACCAATTTCTCGTTTCGAACTTAATTTCACATGCACAAGTTTTCGTCATTTTCGATGCTTGAACTTGGGCCCAAATCGATGCTTCTATGAGTGCCGAGTTGAGACAAGTTGCCAATGGATTTTCCTATAGGGTTAAGTCATTTACCGGTTATGACGTGAATGGATATCGTTTTCACACAACTCGGTACGAGCAAAGTCCGCCCAATCGAAGAACCACAAATACCGGAGTCCTTACGGTGGGCTCAGATGGACTTGAGTACTATGGAAGAATTGAAGAAATATACGAACTCGAGTTTCATGGTTGCAAGACTCTTGTGCTGTCATATTCAAATGTCATTGGTTTGATCCTAAAGTAGTACGACGGACTCGATCTTGGGCTAGTCGAAATTCGACAATCATCCGTCATGACAGGAGACGATGTCTATATTGTGGCTCAACAGGCCACACAAGTTTATTATCTATCATACCCGTGTCAAAATGTAGCACGACTTAAGGGTTGAGATGTTGTGCACAAGGTATCGCCACATGGTAAACTACTGTCCCAAACAATGAAGATTACAACATAGATCCAAACACATACATCGGAGAGTTCTTTCAAGAAGATGGGTTGCAAGGGAGTTTTGAGATAGACTTAACCGAAGCAATCGAAATGGAAGTAGATAATGGTAGGGTCATTGATGAGGACTTGGAGATGAAGTTCGTAATGTGAAGGACTTGGAATTACTTCAACGATTACATTTAGACAATGACGGTGTTGATGACTCCAAATCGGAGAACGGGATTGATTTTGTTGACAATAGTGATGATGAGACTTATGATCCGGCTAATCCCGATCCGGACGACTATTTCTAATACATGTATGATTCATACTTATATTATTTTGTAATATCATGTTATTTTGTAATTAAGTTCGTTAATTTTGCACATCTCATTGTAAGTACAATTTGTATATCTGTGCTGACAATTTACTCTTTTATTGCGGTGATTGTACAAATATGGTGGGCGGTGGTGGTTTGAAGAAGACGGTGAGTTCGTTCTACGGGGTGGTGGCGTCCAAAGTCGGCAAAAAGTGTGCGGGACGAGGAGGTGGTGGTGGCTCTAGTGGTAGTGGAGGCACGAGTCGTGGACAGGGTGGAGCCACGAGCAGTGGTTAGGGTGGTCGATCGCGGCGTCGAGCCGTCACCACCACTCGCTAAGGAGGACGAGGAGGAGGCGGCCGGGAGGAGGACGACCGGAGACGGAGGAGTCGGAGTCGGAGGAGGCGGCGGATCGGGATGCGGAGGAGTCGCGGTCGAAGGCGGCGGAGGATGATCGGGCGACGGCGGAGGACGATGGGTTGGCGGGGGAGGAGGCGGCGGCAAGTGGTGGACCACCGATTGTTTGGCCGAGAGATCCCTCGAAACTCCCAAAGCGACCACCTCTTCACAAACGACCGGTGATTCGACCCGATGGGGATAAGTAAGTTTTCATGTGTTCATTACTTCTTCTAATTGAAAATTACTATGAAAACTAATTATTTTTCTTAATCAATTGGGCGGGGATTGGGTGGTGGTCGGACCGGTGATCACGCACGCCTCGTCAACGGCATCATCGGACTTTTATGCAAGGAACACTTCCCTGGCTTGGTGCATCATGCGGGTAAACTGGAGCCTGCCTGGACATGGGCCCACTACAAGTCCGCCCCTGATGTCCGTGATCTATTGGGAAGGGTTTTCGCTAACAGAGCGGAGCGGATCAAGGCCGAGCTGTGGGTACGTATTCGTTGCATTACATCGTTCAACACACGATATTCATTATTGTGTATTCTTGAACTATTTACCTCCAAATTGTGTTTGTATGTAGGATTTCTACGCACTTGATGATAGTTGTACATAGGCCGGTGCGATGCCGTGACTCGAGAAAGTGGCAAAGGACCGCGTGAATGACATGCATTATGAGGCGCGCCTCCGAGTCATATCGCAGGGCGATGAAGGACATAAGATCAGCAAAACCGAAGCAAGGACCAAGACTTTGACCCAGGAACAATACTTGGCGGTAAATATAGAGCCAACAGACTAATTTTTCTAAGATTTAGTATACTCAGTTTTATGTTTAATGTCATTTCTTTGATAATGTGCGGGCGATTCGGGTTGGTGCGCGGGCCTAGACGAGTGCTTGGGCAGCCATGGTGGATAGGTGGTGCTCCTCCGTTGGCGGGCCCACCATCTCGCGTCGGGGTCGTCGTTTGATGATGGAAGGTGCTTCACACCGTCGTGGCAACAGAGCCTCGGACGCTATGCTCGAAATATGTATGTGAATATATTTCTTTATTGTAACACTACATTATGTATAATTTCTAATCATATTGGTTGTTTTCGCGATCGGAAGCACATGGTGGTCGCCTATTTAACACGTTCCAGGCGTATGCTCTGGCCCGCAAGGGCAAGGCGACGTCCGACGTCTCCTACAACCCGGACGACCCGCCCTCGGTGTACTGCAATCCGGGCGTGCACAAGCGCCTCACCGATTACTCAGCGATGGCAAGAGAGATCCACATGCCGAGTTCGATCAGCGCCCATGATCTTGATGGTGAAATCGTCATGAGGGTGGGAGGGCGAGCAACGGACGGTTATGGATGGGCGACAGTGTGATCGACACGGCTAGTAATCCTACTCTTGCTGAGATTCAAGCGAGGAGCACGGGGTCAAGCTCGGGCATACGATCACGCCCGACCCCTACACAGTCGCAGATGGCGGCACTACAGGTTATTTCTGTTTCACTCGTCGTCCATTGATTCTTACAAATGTTTGATTTGCGTATCATTTGGATGCAATTAATAATGTAGGCCCAGCTAGACGAAGAAAGGAGGCTATGGGAGGAGATGCTACGGGCGCATCGGGCCCGGCTAATGGAGGTACGCGGCAAGCAACGGGAGGTACATCGGCAGAACAGTCCGGATGCGGCGGTTCTATCAATACATGTAGACACTGTCTCGAACATGGGTCGGCTTCCGCCTCCACCTACGATGTTCTTTCCGCCTCTACCAATTGTTATGGCCACTCCCCCGCCGGCTCTTATGGGCACTCATGTGAGTCACCCGAGAACGTTGCGTTTTCGGACACTAGACATAACATTGTAGTTTTATTTCACGTTCATTCTTCTTTTCGTTATGCGTACACCTCGTCGGCATCGAATGTTGGGTCTCGGGATGTGGATTTGTCGCCGGAGCATCGTAGGCCACCAACTATGTAAGCACCCTAACTCAATTTGTGGTTCGGATGTTGTGAACTTGTCACGAGATGGAGTTAAATTAGTGTTCGGATGCTTGTTGTGATATAGTTGTCTGTGATGGTTCTTGTGGTATTGAGATGACATATTGTGGTCATGTGAAGCTTCCAGTGATATATATGTTGTGTCTGTGAAGAATATTGTGTTATGCCTGTGATGACGATTGTCGAATGCCCGTGATGATGTTTGTGAAATGTCTATGATGATGATTATGGACTACCTGTGATGATTTGTGAAATGTCGTGATATCGTGCATTTGTGATAATTGACGAAAAGAATTAATAAAAAGGGGTTACGGATGCATGTTTGCCTAGTGTAGCACTAGGCAAAGAGAGGTTTGCCTAGTGCAACACTAGGCAAAGAAGGGGTTTGCCTAGTGCTACCATTTTTTGCCTAGTCCGTCACCGGTTTGCCGAGTGTATGCACTAGGCAAAGAGGAAAAGTTTGCCGAGTGCATTGCACTAGGCAAAGAGTAAACTATTTGCCGAGTGCCAGGCACTAGGCAAAGATAAAACTTTGCCTAGTGCCTGGCACTCGGCAAACAAAAACTTTGCCTAGTGTCAGGCACTAGGCAAAGTTTTATCTTTGCCTAGTGCACAGCACTCGGCAAACATTTTACTCTTTGCCTAGTGCTCGGCACTAGGCAAAGCCTTTGCCGAGTGCCCGCAATTTGGCACTCGGCAAACACGACTTTGCCGAGAGCCGCTTTGCCGACGGTTCTTTGCCGAGTGCTACCCTCGACAAATCTTTTGCCAAGTGTTTTAGAGGGTTTGCCTAGTGTCCTGGACACTAGGCAAACTTTAAGTTTCCGGTAGTGCCTTGTAGAATTAACATGAACTCCCACATGCATGGCGCAAGCTGCACACGTTGATCTACGCCGTCGCCAACTGCGACGCCGCTGCCAGCGCCGGCGGCTGCCGGTCGTTGCTGGGTGGCACCAGCTGAAGCCTGAAGTCTGGCAAGGATGCTGCTCATGTCTAGGTTGCCTTTGAAGCTGGTTGACGCCCGGATACTTCTCCGACATGATGCGAACGAGGGAGGCCCAAGCCACCAGGGTATTCCCGGTGTGTGCCAGTCTTGCATCACCTTCTCGGACAGCGGCAAAAACTTGCTAGCTTGATCTATCTTCACTGCTACACAAACGATTTTTTCTGTACGAGAACTCCTATAGATTGCAGGTGGACTGTAATTGTTTACGCCTGTAAAAATCGATCTTTATTTTCGCATACGGTTTTCTAAGAGACACGCATGAAAAAAAATCTATTTTTACATGCGCACCACTATCTATTTTCGCATACGACCTCTTAAATGGTCCTCGTATGAAAATATCCCCTATTTCACGGATTTTTCCCTCAAAACACTTCAAATTTTTTCACATTCTCTCTCTTCCTCTCCTCTCCTTTCTCTCTTTCTCCCATCTTCTCTCTTCCGAGCGGTGCCGGCTGGGTGGCGACAACCTCGGGCGCCGTCGCCGTCGCCGATGAGGAGACGGTTGAGAGCAGGCGATGGACGGCTCGATGACCTCAGGCAGCGCCGCCGCAGACGAGAAGGCAGAGGGAGCAGGCGGTGGCCAGGACGACGATGACAAGAAGGTGATCAGGAGCGGCGCCGCCGCTCCCAGCCCTATGAGTCGGATCCACACCGCCAGCCATGGGGAGATAAGGTTTCAATTTTTTTCAGATTTTTATTTTTCCTTTTTTTTTATTTTTGCATGAGGATGACACGAGAACCCACATACGAAAAACAAATTTTCGCATGAAAAAATTGTTATTTTCGTATATTTTTTTTACAGACGGACGGTTCAACTGCATAGAAGAAAAATAAATTTTGACCGTACTAAAAAATGGTTTTTTATAGTGCTCGTTGAGGCCTTATACGGCCGCCGCAGCAGCGAATGCAACATTGCCATTAGTTCCCACCGAATCAAATTAACAAAAATTAAACGAAAATGTATAGAGCATGTTGTGATCTTACGGCGAGACCGTTGTAACTTGAAGCAGGTGGCGACGTTGTTGGTCAGTCAACGTAGCACGATTGTCGTGACCCATGAGTTCTTAGCAGTACTGGACACGACTGCGAGGCGTAGAACCCTGTTGCCTTGAACCCAGTAATGAACTGTCCAATGAACATAAGGCACGGCACGCTTGGTGTCCTCGATACTGGACAAAGAGAGAGAAGATTAAAAAATACACAAAACGAGATGTGTATTAACCATGATTAATTAAATATTAATTTTTTAAATTTGAAAAATAAATCAATATGATATTTTTAAAATAACTTTTTATATAATTTTTTAAATTGCACCATTTAACAGTTTGAGAAACGTGCACGTAGAAAACGAGAAAATCTTCTCTCTTTTTCTAGCAACGAACACAACCGGCGGCGAGCATTTGAAGCGCTCACCAGCGGTGAGAGGTTAAAAGGTCTAGGGGCAGAGAGATGAGAGAGCTTGTGAAGAATATGGGTACAGGGTATACACACAATCTGCATATTCGACAAGAGATAAGAGGTGGGCCAGATCCATGTATTATGTAATAGATTAGGACTCGATCGTGGTGTTGCTTTGTGTTCTATGGTAGGGCCTAGAGTCCTGGTTAAATACTACCATGTAATGCATTAGGAAATTGATGTCGTATCTGACAATGTTTTTCTTTTGTAATCCTGCCCCAACCTATATAAAATGAGTAGGAATCCCTCCAAGGACATAACGAGTATTAGATCGTCATATCAATATACACCCGGCGAATACAATCTTCAAACAAAAGTAGGGTATTACCTCTCATTAAGTGGGCCCGAACCTTTCTAAATCCTTGTCTTCCGCATCCATCCACTTTTAGGTCTCGTGCGGTACCCATTTATTATTGTCGATTTCTAGAATCGACATTTGGCGTGCTAGATAGGGGTGGCGTTGAGACTTTTGACATCAAGCGCGATATAACTAATCTCAGGAGTCACCGGATTCGTCTTCGCTCCATGACATGCCTTCCACTTCGGGAGTCTTGACTTTCTCACTAACGACTTCGCCAAGCTTTTCTTCTTCGACTTGGATCCAATCTAGCCGGAGTGATCAATCTCTGCAAGTTCGATGGATCCAATCTTCGCTATTGTTGAGTTCTTTCCTTGATCGACAAGACCAGAAGTCGTCATACTCGCAAGCTACGATCAACGCAATCATGCAAATATCACCATCTTGCTCTAGCCAAGATTCAGATAACGCCTCCACTGCTGTAGCTGATGGCGACATGGTCTTCACCGTCGATCACCTCCATCGTTGTCAACTGCTTTTTTTGCCACCACATTTGACGGATCCTGCCGTCGTTGGTGACGGTGACTTCTTCTCTGCCAGCTTGCTTTTGCTACCGTCGACTGGTGTCTTTGCCTGCACAACAGACCTATTAAGCCGCCACTGATGGGCGGCATCGTCTTCACCGTCGGCTCGCCTTTGCCGCCGCCGACTGACATCTTGCATGGCTGGCCTATTAAGCCATTGCTAATGAGTGACATCATTTTCACCACCGGCTTGCTTCCACAGCTGCCAGCTGGTGTATTCTCCTTCATGGTTGGTTTATATCGCCATCATTGATGGGCATCTTCATCTTCACCGCCAGCTTGCCTTCGTCGTCGTCGACTGGTGGTCTCGCCTTCACAGTTGGCCTATTACACCACCGCTGTTGGGCGTCTTCCTCTTCACCGCTGGCTGCCTCAACTGCTTCCATGGTTAGTGTCTTTGTTGCCATTGATGGACGACCTTCTCCCCACATTGGCCACCTCTGCCATCATCGAGGGAAATTCCAAAAGCTAACTCATCATTAATTTTCTTTTTATATGATATTTTCCTTTTTCTTTGTCTCACTACATCAACTGGTTCTCCATTGAGTAGTGAGTCAGGGGGCTACAGATGTTATATCAAATTTTTGCAATAATTTTTATAATGTTTATCTTGATTGCTTGCTAATAAATCCAAGTAAAAAAGTGCCAAGTAGTGAAGCTCTATTTTCCGATGCTTCATGTCTGGTGTGTCGATGAATGGTTGCCATGAGCCGATTTCTAGCACGGGCTTGTCAGGTACAATATATAACGCAAGGTGTTAAGAACTATTCAGAAAAAATCAAAAGCATAAAGATAAAATAATTTGTTTTCTACTCTTAACAATTGGAAAAGTACCCAAGTAGCATAAATTCTGATCTGTGATGTTTTGCTCCATGAAATACGAACTCATGTCACTTATACACATGTTTGGGAAGTATCATGAGCCAACTCCCGATGCTTAGCGGCTATGACTAGTTGGGCAAAGTATTTAAATGTAAGGAGTCAACTACTCGACGAAATTAAAATCGACAAGAGGAGAAATACATATTTATAAATATTGCAAAATGCAAGACTTTTTCTCAGGTATTATGTTTTAAATCAGATACTACTCATCCTAGATATTTATACTGCAAGGTTCAGATATGGATACGCATATCAAAGATTCATGGTCATAAGCCATCTCCTATGCACAAGGACTAAACCCAGTTAGCATGCCCCACAAGGGTCTACGCTAGTCACCTTCATGGTTGGCCTCTACCACTGTCGCTAATGGGCATCTTTGTCTTCATCGCTGACCGCCTTCTCCATCGCTGACTGGTGTCTTCGCCTTCATGGTTGTACGACTCCATCACCGTTGATGGGCAACCTCGTCTTCACCATTGGCCGTCTTCGCCGCCATCGACTAGTGTCTTTGCCTTCACGGTTCACCTCCACCACCACCGCTGATGGGCGTCTTTGTCTTCACCGCCGGTCGCCTTTGTCGCTGTCGACTGGTGTCTTCGCATTCATGGGTTACCTCCGTCGTTGCCACTGATGGGTGTTTTTGTCTTCACTGCTGGCTGCCTTCGCCGCCGCCAGTTGGTGTCTTCGGCTACACGGTTGGTGGATTTCGCCACTGTTGCTGATGGCGACATCATTTTCACCATTGGCTTGCCTTCACTACCGCCGACTGGTGGTCTCGCTTTCACGTCTGGTCTATTACGCTGCCATTGATGGATGTCTTCGTCTTCACCGTCGGCCGCCTCTACCGTCGCCGATTGGTTTCTTCGCCTCCACGGTTGGTGGATTCCATCGTCGTTGCTGATCGCAACATCATCTTTACTGTCGGCTTACCTTCGCCGCTGTTGACTGATGGTCTTGCCTTCACGGCTGGCCCATTACACCGCCACTGATGAGCGTCTTCATCTTCACCATCGGCTTGCATCCATAGCTGCCGACTGGTGTCCTCGCCTTCACGGCTAGCCTATTACACCGTCGCTAATGAGTGTCTTTGTCTTCACCATCGGCTTGCCTCCGCTACTACCGACTAGTGGTCTCGCCTTCACAGCTGGTCTATTACGCCGACGCTAATGGATGTCTTTGTCTTCACCATCAGCTTGTCTCCACCACCACCGACTAGTGTTCTCGCCTTCACAGCTGGCCTATTACGCCATCGCTGGTCGGCGTCTTTGTCTTCACCATCGGCTTGCCTCTGCCATCGCCGACTGGAGTTCTCGCCTTCATGGCTATGCGGTTCACCGTCAGTTTGCCTCTGTCGCTGTTGACTGGTGTCAATGCTTCCATGGCTGTGCAATTCTGCCGTCATTGTTGGGCGACTTCATCACCGGCAACCTATGCTGCTTCTACTTCGACAGCTTTGCTACTTTACCAATCTCAACGTCTTTGAGAACCTCGACACCTCGGCATGCGCCACTAGATACGACGCCACACTAACCTACTACAACAAGTGGTGCTCCAACCCTCAAGCTTTTTACTCGAACATCCTCATTGTGTATCTTCTCTCAAGCGATGGCTACTCGACAACAAGAAGCTACAGTTCGTGACTCTATGGTCAGTTGTTTCGCAACAGAGCATAGAGTCGAGGGCTGCACAAACACAAGACTAAAATTCGACAGACGTTTTCACGTCAGCAACTCTAATTTCATCACCGACAACTTTGGCTCTCAGCTAATGCCACGGTCTACTCCAAGTTTCTCAAGTATCGAGTTAGAGATTTAATCTACATGTCATGGTCAGATTCAACTATGCCCTCTGGAGTTCAACTCGGGTATGGCTTCAAGCCTTTCGAGTTCGGGCTTAGGGAGTTTAGAGTCATCAACCAATCAACTCAGATTCGACGAGTTGGACAACAACATCAACATCTACTTTCCTCCATGAAAAGCATCTGCAATGGCTACAACACCAAGTCCTACCGTCATTGTCGAAAATCAAGAGGCATTACAACAATCTTAGCTATGCACATGCTAAAATCAAGAGAACTACTCAAGCTTAGACATCTTCTCAAGGGACTATTATCGATGACATCACTACTAGCACCTTTGCTGTCGACACTACCTTCATCTCTGTCCAACTATTGCCAACCAGGTTCTTTGCTTCAGGAGTCTAGCTTTGTCAATGCAGAAATTTGACTGGATCACCAACATCGTCATCTTCATTGACATCCTACCATGAATATTCGACCTTGCTTCTATGCCAACCCTGATGTCATTGTTGTCGACTGGTTTCTTCGCCTTCACGGTTGGCCTATGCCGCCAGCATTTTTGGGCATCTTCGTCTTCGCCACCGGCTCGCCTCTGCCATCGCCGACTGGTATCCTCACCTTCACAACTAGCCTACTCTACCACCGTTGATGGGCGTCATCATCTTTACCGTTGGATGCCTCGACTAGTGCCTTCGTCTCCACGGTTGAGCGATCCCACCACCGTGGCTAGGTGACTTCATCTTCACCGCCACCACCGACTGGTGTTCTCGCCTCTACGGTCATGCGACTCTGCCATTACTGTTGTTGGGCAACTTCATCTCCACCGTTGGCTGCCTCTGCTTTGCTAGCGTCAATTTCTTCTCGTCATTGACTGGTGATCTTACCTCCACGGCGGCCACATCAGCCTCCACCAATAGGCAATTTTGACTATGATAGAAGGACATGCGATATACTCAGGGGCTCATCAGCTCAAGCGCGAGGATCACACCTTCATTCCCTTCTTGTTACGGATACTTGCAACAGGAATTCATGGCCATGGGCTTATCTCTTATGCTCAAGGTCTGGATCAATCATTATTTCCTATGAGAACCATCAAATGAGTACTTGCGTCGAATTCAATTATCACATTTGCTTTGGTACAACCCATGAGGGATAACCACTCGGATTAGAAGCCACTCAGATGAGATGCACTCGATCTACATCACCCAGAAAATTTGTCACTTGGGAGCAGATTAAGAGGCGTGTTTCATGCATCATCTTTTAAGTGTATCGGTGGGCATATTTTGAGCTTACGCCCAATATGTCTGTAGCCCATATTTTCAGGTATGGTGAAGCCGTATGTCTTATAGAGACTTAAGCATACTCGTTTTTGTGATATGTGCGTGGTGTGAACCCAATACCTTAAAAATTACTCACTGCATAAAGGCTTTTTATGAAAGTCATTTGTTATGCAATTTTTAAAGGTGACCAATAGCATGCTTTCATGGCTTTTATAAATTGGCTTCTTCTTCATAAGAGTCAGGTGTTGTTTGGTATCATTTTCAAAGATGAAATTGTCCTAGTGCTACGCACATTCTATACACAGTTGGCTAGCGGTACATGATAATTTCTAAGTCGTAGTTGGCATTGAGCTATGCACATTATATTTTTAAGACGTGGTTGCCCTATGGCTACACGCACTATATTCTTAAGCACAGTTGACCCAGAGCCACGCACATCATATTTTAAGTAGTCGGTATATTACTCGGGACATGTTACTCGAAGATTCACACTGCATATGTTATAAATTAATATTAAGTTAATTGGCTGGCTAAAGTTATAGTTCTTGACTATATGTTTAGTTGTTTCCTAACTAAGCACGTGTAGGATCGAACAAGACCAAACAAACCTACCAGGGGGTGAATGGTAGGGAAACCAGAAAAACCAAATCTTTTACGGAATTAAAAGATTTACCTCTTACCGATGAAACCAATCTAAAAAGCGACAATAAACAGGAATTGTTGAAGCCGCCGCCGGTCACACCGTCTTACCTGCCCCGGTCAGACCGTCCCTCCTGGCCAGTCAGATCGCCGCCTAGCCTCCGGTTGGACCGCCGCCACAACCCGTCGGTCAGACCGCGCGCACACCTGCGGTCAGACCGCGAGATCCAGAAAACACCAAAAGATGAACTCTCGAAGAAGTAGATCAAACTATTTCAACTTTATTGCATCTAAAAGTGTTTACAAAGTGCAACAACAGCACTCCTCACCAAAATCTTGACCTAACTCAAAAACCCTAGCTATTCTCTCAAGTTTCGCTCTTGAAGATCGATGTCTAGGAGGCACACCCTCCCTCTCTATTTATACATGCAAAATCCTCCTACTCAAAGTAGGAGTAGAACTCCTATTCACAATAGGACTCAACCTCCCACTCATAATAGAAGTAGAACTCCTATTCCTAATAGGACTCAACCTCCCACTCATAGTAGAAGTAGAACTCCTATTTCTAATAGGACTCCTATTCCCAATGGGACTCATTCAACCTAACTTTCCGAATTTAGACTCCCTTCCAAATTCGACTCCGCATACGATCCCTCTCGTATGCCATATAACTTCTCCATCTTCCATGTGCATTATCCTCTAGCCTTTTAGTATCCCACGTGCTGGACGTCTACTTTTCCCAAGTCGACTCCGATCCGGCACCGGCAATACTATCCGAGACCTCAAGCAATACGTGCACATATACGACAAAGAAACAATATACCGAGTACAAGTTTGTCCAAACTTGACTCACATTGCTTGTCAACAGTAACAACATGCACGAAATCATCTAGAAATCAAATCCACAAAGAAACAATTCAAAACCGAGAAAACAAACCGAAATCAGAGACGGCCGGTCAGACAGTGCCGGCCAATCACAAATCCAATGTTTCATCACATAAACTATAAATCAAACTCACTTGATTCAACAATCTCCCACTTGATGAAACCATTGGCAAACCCAACAAAAATCAATTGGTTTGTGATGTTTTGTAAAGCAACCCAAAAAGCATTTTTGAATGCAAGAAAATTCATTGAAAATTCATCTTTGAAAACGAATGCACAATTGAATAAATTTTGATGCACAATTTTGTTTCTTTGTTCTCCCCTTTTGACAATGAGTACATCAATTATTGGAAGCATGGAAGAGCTTTGCATTATATCAAAAGTACCTCAAGTACATGTTTTGCGGTAATAAGGTAGAAAAAGTGACTAGCTAATTAACGAGGCATGCACTAGAGTAAAAACATGAACCTAAAACATTACAATTAAGATCAAGTCAACATTAATGATTCATGATTTCAACGATTTAACATGCAACATATTCACAAGTGCAAAGACTGAAAGAAAAACTCAAGTATATATACTTATGACATTGATACTCTTTTTCAAATTAATGCCTTCTCCAAAAATAACCGAGAGAGCTTTTAGCTCATTCTTTTGAACCTCTCTTTTTTTTTACTTTTCTCTCAATTATTGCGGGTACGTCCTTGTCGTCAAGACTATTTTCAAGGATTTGGTACCCTTTTTTTATCTCACCGCGAATACGTCCTTGTCGTCAAGACTATTTCCAAGGATTTGGTATTCATTTTTTTCTCTCATATAAATAAGCATTTATGTACTCTTGCGGTGATTGGAACAAAAGGATTAATATGAGGAATAACAACTCATAAAGCATATACAAAAGCATTAATCATTCAACCTAAGCACTTGCTTCAACATTGCATATTTCATTAATTCAAGCAAAATAATTATGTGTTATGTATCATATCTCTTAAAAGCAATATCAAAAGTTCAAGTAATTACTAAAATGCACACAAACTAATATAGTAATCAATTTATATAACAAGCATTGCTAGAAAGCACTAGAATATACTAAAGATATAAGACATAGCTTATCCACCTTTTATTTTCTTTTCTATCACACCATGCATGAATTAAAAAATAAATGCAAAAGAAGAAGGAAAATATGCATACAACAAAGAGCCAACAACTCTCCCCCTCAATTGATGCCAAAAGGATGAATAACACCTAATTCTCCCCTAAGAAAAGGAAAACGAGAAGAATCCAAAGGTTTGGTGAAAATATCTGCAAGTTGCAACTTTGTATCCACAAATTTCAATTCAATGTCCCCCTTTTCAACATGATCCCTCAGAGAAAAACATAAAATTCCCCTCAAATTAACCTCCAATTTTCTAAAAAGAAAAATCAAGAAGAAATCAAGGATTTTTGAAGAAATCATCCAATTGCCAAAGATATCACCAAGATTCTCATAAATTGACATATATCCACTTGTACTAACAAAAACTACTGCCTCTAACACTAGCATATGAAAAGCTAATAATCAAGAGAGTAGAACAAAATTATGTCAATCCAAATTTACCTTGATGTTACCTTGAAAAGCAATCGTTGTCTCTACATTGCACACACATGGGGAGTATGCCATCAAAATACCTACAAACAAGAAGATGTCGAGGCCTCCGTGTTGGGGTTATAAATAAGAAATTTTGAAATCGAACACCGAGTCACATGACCGGTAGAACCGGTAGGTACATATGCACATACAAAATTAGAACCAGACTTACGAAACCTTACCTTGTCGTTTCACAAAAGTCGATTTGAATTATGCACAAAACTACCCCGTGGCCGGTCGACCACCGTTGTATCTGCGGTCTAACCGAGCCTGGCTGCCGGTCGGACCGCTGGTTTACCTACGGTCTGACCGCTGGCCGGTCTGACCGACTGGTCAGTGTCTGTCTGACCGAACTCCTTGAACCAAGACCCGATTTTTGCCATCGTCGTTTCGCAAAAGCAATTTCACTTTCCTTTTACGTTTACGGGCAAGTCTAAAATAAAATCCAACCAAATGTCCATCTTTTCCACAAAACGAACAAGTGTATTTCTCACGATGATTAGAAGCACAAGTAGAAACAGATGGTTTAGCAACAGAAGTAGCAACAAGAGGTTTTGCAATCACGGGATTGGTTTTAGAAGATGATGCATTCAAAGAAGTCATGATACCGGATTTAAACACGGTATTCTTAGATTCAGGTTTAATTAAAATTTCTTCACTTCTAGCACCAACACCTAGAACAACGGGAGGATGTCTAGTATGATGAGCATAAGGATCAAAACCTAAACCACGATTATCTGTGTTAATTCTTGATTTGTCTAGGATCATGTTGAGGTTCTTTTACCATCGAAAAACGTTGCAAAGAACTTTTTAAGTAAGAAACCTCTTGAGTCAAAACAGCATAATTTTTGCAATTATCCAAAAGACCTTTTTGTTTTCTACAAGTTTGACAAGAAAGCACTTCATCTTGCTTAACAGTTTCTTCCATATGCCTAACACGACCTAAGGCATCCTTTAATTTCAATTCATTAGCAAGACATGATAAGCAAGGTTTTGCACTAGATTGTTTTAACCTTTTAGCGCTAATTGCATTAAATATAGAGCTAGCAAACAAGGCAACTTGACATTTCTTTAAAGCTTCTTTTGTTAAAAACAATTCATCATCAATTTAGTGTTCATGGAAAAGCTAAGAGCAAGACAAGATTCAAATTTTTGAGTTTTCTTAGATTCAATATCAAGCTTCTTGGCGTAAACATCTCTAATTGACTTAATTTCAGCAAATAAAACCTCACAAGATTTACGTCATCATCATCGAAGCAAGAGATCTTAATCTATTATTTTTAGCTTTAAGAGAATCAATAACTACTTCATGTTGATTAATCTTCTTTTCAAATTTAGAAATCTTGTAACCAAGTCTAGCAATAACATCTTGAAGATATTCAACACTAGGAGCGAGGAGTTACCTCATTATCATCTTGAGAATCTTCATCAATGCTACGGCCATGAAACAAACCCCAGCAATGTTCTTCTCCTTGTCATCATCTTCATCACTTTCAAAATCAACATCACTTGATTCTCGAATCGCATCATATCTTTGCATCAATTGCCTTTTGGTAGAACTTCTTCATCTTCATATTTTTCGCGCTTCTTGCTCGCTTAGCGTCTTTGGTGCCATCTTGAGCTTTTACCTCCTCCTGTGTCCCTTTTCGCCTTGGGACATTGAGAGCGGATATGTCCTGGTTGTCCACATCCAAAGCACCAGATTGGTCCTCCTCTTCTCCAGTCCCGACATTACTCACGGCTCTAGAAATTACGTAGCAAGAGATACCAAGTCCTTCTCACTGATTTTCTCTAGTTGATCATCGGACATGGCAGAAAAAGAAGCAAAAACCGACTGTGAGGAAGAATCAGAAGAGGAAGAAGAAGACACCAAAGCAGTAGATTTTGAATCAGCTCTTTTAGAAAGAATGTTCATCTCATAGGTTTTTAATTTAGTGTAAAGAACACCAAAGTCAAGGTATTCATATCGCTGATTCTTGAATTGAGGTAACCTTAACTTCCCAAACTTTCATATCAAGACCATTCAAAAAATGACGAGCAACCTCGGATTGAGAATAATTAGCATTGTAAGAAGAATCAACGGATCTAAGATTGCTCAAAATTTTGTTAAAACGGCCCGATAGTCATCCAAAGACTCCCCATGTGTCATCTCAAATTTTATGTACTCCTTTTTGAAAACATCTTTTCGCAATTCTTTAATGTTTGAAGATCCAGTATGAAAATCATTCAAAGCTTTTCAAATTTCATTAGCGTTGAAAGATGCGAAACACGATCAAAATCGGAGCGAGAAATTGCATTAAGAATGATGTTCCTAGCTTTGCAATTATTTTCATAATCTAATTTGAGAGTAGGAGTATCAATGCGTTCGGGAATCTCATAAGATTGAGAAACTTTTAGCCAAATATCATAACCTTGAGATGTGATATAAGATTCCATTTTTTCTTCCAATAGTCAAAGTCAGTTCCATTGAAAACATGAGATTTGTTTGAAAACTTTTCAGCCATGGCAAAAGATCAGAAAAGCAAATAAAGAACGAGGCTCTGATACCACTTGTAGGATCGAACAAGACCAAACAAACCTACCACAGGAGGGTGAATGGTAGGTAAAACCAAAAAAACAAATCTTTTGCGGAATTAAAAGATTTACCTCTTACCGATGAAACCAATCCAAAAAGCGACAATAAACAGGAACTGTTGAAGCCGCCGCCGGTCACACCGTCTTACTGCCCGCCGTCAGACCGCCTCCCGACCGGTCGATCGCCGCCTAGCCTCCGGTTGGACCGCCGCCACAACCGTCGGTCAAACCGCACCCACACCTACGGTCGGACCGCGAGATCCAGAAAACACCGAAAGATGAACTCTCGAAGAAGTAGATCAAACTGTTTCAACTTTATTGCATCTAAAAGTGTTTACAAAGTGCAACAACAGCACTCCTCACCAAAATCTCGACCTAACTCAAAAACCCTAGCTATTCTCTCAAGTTTCGCTCTTGAAAATCGATGTCTAGGAGGCACACCCTCCCTCTCTATTTATACATGCAAAATCCTCCTACTAAAAGTAGGAGTAGAATTCCTATTCACAATAGGACTCAACCTCCCACTCATAATAGAAGTAGAACTCCTATTCCTAATAGGACTCAACCTCCCACTCATAGTAGAAGTAGAACTCCTATTCCTAATAGGACTCCTATTCCCAATAGGACTCATTCAACCTAACTTTCCGAATTTAGACTCCATTCCAAATTCGACTCCGCATACGATCCCTCTCGTATGCCATATAACTTCTCCATCTTCCATGTGCATTATTCTCTAGCCTTTTAGTATCCCGCGTGCTGGACATCTACTTCTCCCAAGTCGACTCCGATCCGGCACCGGCAATACTATCCGAGGCCTCAAGCAATACGTGCACATATACGACAAAGAAACAATATACCGAGCACAAGTTTGTCCAAACTTGACTCACATTAGCTTGTCAACAGTAACAACATGCACAGAAATCATCTAGAAATCAAATCCACAAAGAAACAATTCAAAACCGAGAAAACAAACCGAAATCAGAGACGGCCGATCAGACCGTGCCGGCCAATCACAAATCCAATGTTTCATCACATAAACTATAAATCAAACTCACTTGATTCAACAGCACGTAGTCAGGGACTACACCTGTTAGATGCATCTATTCGATGCACGTATCTATTTAATCTATTTGATCAGCCCTCCACAATCTCTTCGCAAGATATCAAAATAAGGACTTAAGAAGTAAACACTCGGGAAGCCTTCGCAGGGAAGATTGAAACACTCAATATTGGTCATGAATGACGAAGAAGACTGCAACTCGACTGTTAAGGTTTTGGGGGCTACTATGCAGAATATGGGTACCGGGTACTACACGATCTGTATATCCAGCTAGAGATAGGAGGTGGGCTGGATCCATACATTATATAATAGAGTAGGACTTAGTCGCAGTGCTGCCTTGTGTTCTATGACATGGCCTAGAGTCCCGGTTGAATACTACAATGTAATAGATTAGAAAACGGATGTCGTATTCGGCTACGATTTTCTCTTTATAACTCTGTCCGTGAACCTATATAAGATGAGTAGAGAGCTCTCCAAAGATATAGCGAGATAAGTACTATCAAACTGTCAGATCAATATACACCAACTATCATCAATATATACCCGATGGATATAATCTTTATAAAAGAATAGAGTATTATCTCTCATTGAAAAGAGACTGAATTTGTCTGAATCCTTGCTTCCGCATTCATCTATTTTTTAGTTTTGTGCACTGCTCCCTTTATTAATGTCGATTTTCGAAATTGACAGGGCTAGCGCGCGGGTGAGTTAATTAGGTATGTATCTCTATTTTTCTATCTTTATATACATATGATATGCCTAATTAATTTGATGATTTGCACCAAGGGAATCAGTATTACATGATGCAGATTAACCAAGGTAATTTTATGACAGTGTAATCGTATCAATAATCAAAGTAATATATAGCAGAAATTAGCTTCTACTTGAAGAGGAAGAGCGATTAGGTGACTGAGGACAAACATTGAAAGCGAGTGTGTAAGGGAGGAGCTAATCTAATTAATGAATTGGCCACGGCGATTTAACAAATATTTATTTTTCTTTCAATCCTACAGAACTCTAAATGAATTGGCTGGTTTAACAAATATTTTATTATACTGGTCATTTTTTACTGGTCATTTTCCTGGAAAATTATTTTGGCCACTCTAACGCACAATATGAAACATATATATAAGATTTCACAAAAAAAATGTTAATTAGCTAAGATCATGAAGATTTAAAACATAATCATCTAATATTTATAGTAATTTTTTATCTGTTGCAATGAATGGGTATTATGCTAGTAATTAAAATCATGTATAACTACTGTAATTTAGCAGTAATTACTGCTGTTAAATTGCGGTAAGGGAATCTCCTCATAAAACGGTCGACGCTAGAAATTAAATTGAGTCAGAGAGTACAGACATTGGTACAAAGCCTCACTACCTACCCTTCTTTCTATGCAAGATTAGCTAGTTTGCTCCTTACATCCTGCAGCTGTAGGCTGTAGAGCAGTATGAGCCAAGAGAGTTGCAAATACAAAGGAAAGAATCGAGAGAAATGTTGTTACATATACTTATTATGAAGTTTGATAGCTATGCACATTCTCTCTTGTACACTTCCATTTCACGTGTTAAGATGAATTCGAATGCAGGAGAAAGCTGAAAATGGTAGGCATCAGGATGGCGAAACACCGTGTAGCAGCTGCCTCAACAGCGACGTTGTAATCTTGAATCATCGTGCACATGGCTTCGCTTCATAGTTTTTGCTATATCTTTTTAAGTTTGAAGTCCTATTAGTTGGAGTCAAACCAAGGAGTTGAGAAATGCTATTTTCCGTTTGTGGGAGATTCTTTTTCCTCATTGTCATTATATCGAATGTATGTTTATCAAAAGAAAACAATGGTTCAATTTGATCATGTATAATCCCTGGACAGAATATCCATTCCTCAAATCGGAAGCATATGTTCATGATATCAAATGAGATGAGTTGAGGAAGGTAGATGAGCCGCAGTTTGATTATGCATCTGTTCGATAAAGTAGAGAACACCTCATTTTCCAACAATTTCTTTTTATAGTTAAATTTCATTGGATGGAAAGACTATATTTGTAGTAATTTCAACTATTAGATGGGTAATAAATTCTTCAAGTTTAGGAGGATTATATTTAGCTTACACAGTTGTTTCACTGTCAATTATAAAATTACAAAATGTCCTAGGTATGAAATTTGAATACGATTGACTTTTGAGGCATTCCTAAAATTTAATTTTTGGAAACGGAGGGTGCATGATATTAAAATATAACGACTGCAATTTAATAGTTATAGGTCTAGTTATCTTCTCATAGAGTTTGCAAGAGGAAAGGCCATTTGCGTCATGGAGTGGTATTAACAAAGGATAATTTGACAAAAAAAATGGCAAGGCAATAAGAGCTGTTGTTTTTTTCTCAACGATAAGACAATTAGACATCTTTTCGTTGGATGTCGTTTCGTTCATTCTGTTTGGTCCATCATCCAAGTAGCATGTGGACTCCCTTCATCACATTGTGTAGCATATATGTTTAGGAGCTGACTGGTTGGAATTCATAATAATTTGAAAGCATGTTCTGTTCTGTTAGGAGCATCGCTACTTGTTGGTCGCTTTGGCTATGCAGGAATAATATGATTTTTGATAAAAAAATTTCTTCACCATTGCAGGTTATATATTATCTTATCCATTGGCTTTGTACATAGGCTATTATACAAAAGCCTGGTTTACAAGATGTAATGGTTGCGGCGAGTTTATATTTGAACAAGATAGTCAAGGAGTCTTTTACCCAGGGATATAGGTGGTGATCTACTCTTAGTATTGGTGGCTCTTAATACTTCATGCACTTGAGAAACATGGTTAAGGAGTTGTTCATGGGTAACAATTTAGTCTTAGGATTGATGACTCTCAATACTCCATGTCGGTGGCTCTTAATACTCCATGCACTTGAGAAAGATGGTTAAGGAGTTGTTCATGGGTAACTACTCTCAATACTCCATGTCATCCTTTTCTTTTCTTTTTTTTTGAGTGGGGTTGTGTGTGTTCAGCTGTATGCATTATTATGCACAGACCAGAAGTTTTTTCAGAAAAAATGTATCATCTTGATGTAATTGTCTGAGGTTAAATAAAAACTTCCATTATGTAAAAAAAAGTTATCTCCTCGTAGACTCTAGATATTAAATTGAGTCAGGGAGTACATACAAATTGTTATAAAAACCTCATCATATCACTAGCTGTTGTAGAAGCCTTCTCTCCGTCAAGACTGGCTGCTAGTTACTCCTTTACATCCTGCAGCTGTAGAGCACATGAGCCAGAGAGATGCAAATAGAAAGGAAGGGACGATCAAGAGAGTGTGTGAGAGAGAGAGGTTGTAATAAATATGAGCAAATTTGATAGCTCTCCCTACGTTCTCTCTTGTAAACTTCCACTGAACTGTTTAGACAACGGATATGCATGAGAAAGAGGGGATGGTAGGCATCAGGATGGTGAAACACCGCCTCGCAGCCGCCCCAACAACGTCGTCCGACCATCTTGCTCGTGGATTCTCCAGCTCCGACAACTGATTCAAGAAAATACATCCAAGAGTAACGAGAGAAATCATCAACAACAATCAAGACGTACCATTTTCCCCCAACTGACTGGACCCTAGCAGGACCAACTGTATCCATGTAAAGCAGTTGTCCTCATCCATCTGTCATGACCAAAGTTACAAGCTTGTGGGAGGAAGCTGTCATTTTGCCATGACGACACGGATCACAAATAAGATCTTTTGAAGTTTTCAACTTGGGCAACCCTCGAATTAAATCCATACCACTAATTTGAGACAAATGATCAAAACCAATATGACCGAGTCATCGATGCCAAAAGAACAAATCTCAATTGTTAGAAGCAACGAGACATCGAGAAGGTCCAAGATGAGAAGCATCAAAGTTTGCAAACAAAATTTGACCACTCGAGAAATATCAAAAACTAGAGATTCAAAAGAATCAAAAACTCGAGACCTGTCCTTCTTGATCGTACCTCAAGATTTTCATCACAAAGTTGTGACACAGAGAGCAAGTTGTATTTGAGTTTGCTTACTAGCGCCACATCTTTCAGTGTGAATTTTGCATTGACTCTGATTGTTCCTTTGCCCATCACATGTTCAAAGCTCGCATCCCCAAAAGTGATGGTCTCATCACCGGATGCACGAGTGAGAGAAGTAAACCACTTGGCTTCACCAGTCATGTGACGTGAGCAACCAGAGTTCACAAGCGAAGAGTCACTTCTTCCCACTCGAAAGTCCTACAAAAAAGACAAATCAGATCTCGATGACTCATTACTAGGGTTAGTGAGAAATGACTTAGGAATCTAGTACTGAGTCATACGAGGAATAGAAGCAATTTTAGAATTACCTTCAGAATGATATGCATGGTGATTCCGACTGTTCTACTCCAACCCTACTAGGTCAGGTAGAAGGTGCATATCTCAACGAGAAAAATGAGACACACCATTTGAATGACAGTGATACGTGCACTCAAACTTCTCAGGGACTCTACGAGTAGTTCTTAAAGCCCTAAGACGTTCTTGGCACTCCTTTCTAACCTTTCTAAAGCAGAACCCAACCAAATGACCAGCTTTCCCACAAAAGGTACACTCAAACTTGATTTTTTCTACAGACTTGGTTTGATTCAGGTTTTTCTTAGCTTGTTTTAGATCTCTGGGTGTTGTGATCTCCATAGGCTCTACAGGCTTTGGTTTGCTAGGAATAGGTACCAATTTAGGTTTTGAAATTTTGGGTGTACTAGAGTCAGTATCTTCTATAAAATCTGCAGACTTAAGGGTTATAGGTTTTTGGGCTAACTCAATTATCCCATCTGTGACACCTAATATTTCATGGGTACCTATTCTCAAGGATTCAACAAAATCAAACCCTATGCCCTGATTGTTTATCGACACTTTGGATTGGTCTAGAATCATGTTCAACTTTTCTTTCCTTGGGTAAACCTTTCTAGAGACTGACGTAAATATGTGTTCTCTTGGTTAAGATTTGCAAGGGATTCCTCACACTTGGCACTCTCAATTTTTGTGGCTGCAAGATCCAGTTTAAAAGGAGCACATGAAGAACAAGACCCAGTATCTCTAGCAAAATCAATGGTAATTTTGGCATCTGTTAATTCAATTTACAAGAAAGTACAATTTAAACATGAAGATTGAATAGGTTTCTTGGAAGCAGATGATGCAAAGCAAATTGTTTCTATTTCTAAGCAAGCCGATTTATTGTTTTAGATCATCATTTTCATTGGTGAGAAAAGGAGAATTTTGCAACTACTTATCTCATCATGATCATAATTCCTATGGATGTTCTCGATTTTTTCTTTCCATTCCTGAATTTCCATTTCAAGCAAACTTATGTCAATTTTCATAGCATAGCAAGTACAACAATTAGTGCTAGTACTAGAGGAACTCCTAGCTCCTCAAGCACATGAATTCAGGCTATCCTTGAGACGGTTGATTTCAGAAAGGCAGAAAGCACAAGTAAGACAAGTATCCTCCTCTGGAATCAAGGAACAAAGCCTAGCAATCTCTAGCGCCATTCCATCTTTTTCAGATTTTAGTTTCTCAATTTTATGCACAAAAGACCTATACTTGTTGCTAATCTTGATCATTAGATGTGTCATTCTTTCTCTACTTAATTCATCATCAACTGAGCCATCCTCCGAACAAGAATCATCACATAAGGAACCCTCCAGGAAAGGAGTATCATTAGACATACCTTAGGATGCTCTGATGAGTCATCCTCATCCTCAAGTGCCATGAGGCACATGTCGATGAAGTCATTTTCTTTGGTGAAGCAACACATGCCATATATGTCCATGTCCTTCTTCTCTTGATCATCGTCGTTTGAGTTGATATTGCTAAGCTAGACCACATCAAGAGCTTTGTCCTTCAGGCTTCTTGAATGTCTTGTTTTTCTTCTTTTTAAGTTTGGGACAGTTCACTCTTATGTGATTTGGCTCTCCACACTCAAAGCATGTGATCAGATCACTGGTTTTACCTCTCTTCCTTTCCCTCACATTTTTGTATACTCTTGAAAATTTTCTAGCAAAAAGAGCAAGATCATCTTCAAGGATCTTTTCTAATTGCTCCTCAGTAATTGACTGTAAAGCGGAAAGTGAAAAAACACCACACACAAAAGTTGAGTCTGTAGAAGAAGTGCTCCAGATGGATCAGCTACCAAAGCCATCGAGTTTTTGAGGCCTTTCCGATGGAAGACATCCATCTCATGGGTTTTTAGCTTTGAATAAAGCTTATCCATGGTAAGGTCACTCAAAGGCGCACTCTCTATGATGGATGTAGCTTTCATTTCCTAAACATCATAATCAAGACAATTCAAGAGATGGCGAGCATTATCATTGTTAGAAAAAATCTTTGCCCACAGATCTCAACTTTGAGATGATTTCACCAAAACACTTGAAATAAGAATCAATCGACTCCTCGGGTGCATTTCAAATCTCTGATATTCTTTTTGAAATTGATTCATACGAACCAACTGAATCTCATTATTTTTCTCATGAAAATTGCATAAGGTAGTCCACATATCATGGGCGGACATGTGGTGTTTCTCACGATTAAATTCACCTGTCAACAACCCAGCAATTAAAGCATTTCTGGAATGATAATTCAAGTTCACATCAGCCATGTTGACTGTAGTGATTTGAGCATCATCGGGCACAGTGTAAGGTGATTTCACCTTGTTCCACACATTGTACCCTTGCGACTGAAAAAAGCCTCCATTTGTGCCTTTCAAGTAATAACAAAATCTTGTCTATCGAAAACCAATGATTTTGAAGAGTATTTCTCCGTTGCGTCATTCGTTGCCATGGTTAGGTTACAACGAACTTAACCGGGCTCTCATACCAATCGAAGGAACGATATTCGCTATAAAGAGGGGTGAATAGAGTGAATTAAAATTATTCCCCAAATACTCGTCAAAAATATTTCTTCAAGAACTTCCTGAGACTATAGCTATTTCTTTAGTTGGATCCGAGAAGAGTATTTGGGGAAGAAGTACTAGTTAGAGCACTTGGCTGACGAAATATTTTTGATGAGTCAGGTCTCAGGAAGTTCATGAAAAAATATTTTTGACGAGTATTTAGGGAAGAATTTTAATTCACTCTATTCACCCTCCCCTCTATAGAGAATGTCGTTCCTTCGGCAACACAACGTTGGCAGTACACAACATGCACACGCAGTGAAACACGATGTATAAAAAGACCAGCATATATTTTGTAGTTTTTTAATAATAATGGGTCTGTTCGGCAGCCTGGTTCTACAACTACGGCTGCTGTAGCCCGTAGTTGTCTTATGCTTGTGACACTGTTTTTCGGTGGCTGCACAGCAGCTGCAGTCCAGGCATCCGAGCAGCCTGGTTGTTTGTAAGAATTGTTAGAGTTTGTGTCAAATATGTGTACAAAGTCGGTTACAATTTAGGATTAAAGTTGTACTAGGTGTTAGGAATAGAGTAAGAGTCGAACTCTATCCCAAGTTCTCTCATAAATAGAGAGGCAAATCAGTTGTAACCGTAAGAGACGACAGTAGCATAGATGTGGGTACGACTAGTTGGCGGTATAGCCGATGGAGGGTCGCGGATACTCGGATACACTGTAATATGCTGGATCGGGGAGGAGCGCCCAATCAGTGCCCCAGGGATGTAGGCTTCGGCTGAACCTCATTAACAAATATCATGCCTCGGTGTCGTTATCGTGTTTGGATTTCCTATGGCGTTTCTTCCGTGTTCGGTTCTCGATGTCCTATCAGAGCCGGTTTTATAACATGTGGTATCAGAGCATGCAGGGAGATCCATGGAGAGGGGTACGAGGGAGGTGCCCCACACCGCGCCAGGTTGCACACAGTGTCCGGGATAGGACATGGTGCAAGGTGGAGCACGGCGGCGATCAACAGAATTTGATCGGTGGATTCGTACACTTCAGGCGGCGGTCTGAACCGTTCGATGGACAGCTTTCAACAGGGAGACGACAAGATATGGTGCTCAGGTTGATGGCGACGGGAGCGATTGGCAATCCAATCGGTGGTGTCGGACACTTTGGGCAGGTGGCTCGAACTTTCTGGTGAGCTACTTTCAACGAGGAGACGGTCAGACATCACTACGCCGGCACCGGCTATCTCTAACGGGCATTAACCCTCATCTCTATCGGGTTGGCCCTCCGTCACTGTGAAAAGGTCACTGATGTGAGAAAATATCTCTAACGGGCACAAGGCCGTCACGGATGCACATTATCTCAATCGGGCCAAAAAATTCCCGTCACAGATGAGTTTGAAAGTCAAACCAGTGGGGTTGAACGCCCATCACGGATGACACATCTCAATCGGGCCTAGTTCTAAGCCCGTTACAGATGACAACTCATCTCTAACGGGCCGTAGTTACCGGGCCATCACCGATAGGGTTGACCAAACACGGAGTCAAATAATGTCCCGATTTGTTGCCTGTCACGGATGACATATCTCTAACGGGCTTAAGTAGCCCGTCACGAATGTCCTATCTATCTCTATCGGGCTTTTAGGTTGAGACGTTACGGATGTCCTATCTCTATCGGGCTTTTCCACAATGCCCGTCAGGGATGAGTTTATTATCCAAAAATATAAAATTTGTTTTTTGGCTAGCCTCAGGCCTTTGCTAGCCATGCCCGTTGCAAAAAGTGGACAGATATCATCACAGCCCAGCCCCAGCCATTCATCACAGCACAACAGCAAGTTGATCCATTCACATATATATTCATCACAGTCACAGTAGCAAGTTGATCCATTTAGATATATATTCATCACAGCCGTAGCCATATCCATTCATATATATATATTCATCACATATATATTTCATAGCCACAGCCACAGCAAAATAACAAGTGTACTAACCCCAAAAATAGAAAGAAAAAGACAAGTATAGATGGCTATTTATTTTTTGCAAAAAAGAACATGTGTAAGAACCAAAAAAAAGGAACAAGTGTACTGCTCAAAAAAAGACAAGTGTAGATGGTCTGTTTTGTTCCAAAAAGGAACAAGTGTAGTTCCAAAAAAGAACAAGTGTAGTTCCAAAATGGTCTTTACTTTTGCTCTCGAACAACTGGACTATATATGTGATAGTATGAGGTGTTGTGGTACGTCGGGTGGCTTCCAAAAGATGTCCGCCGTGCCCTGTGATACAAGGTTTGATGCGGACATCTTCGAAAGTCACCCAGCCTACAACACACCTAAATAATTTGAACCGTGTTTTGGATGTTGCAATTTGCAACATATCTGAACGGCTCCAGTTCATCATCGAGCGAAATAATTTAGTTACAGATGCATCAAAACCTACAAAAATGTATTATAAAGAAAAGCAAGTATATACAGAAACAACGTGCAGAATTGTATTACAAAGAATATTTACAAAAATCAAATGTTTGTCGCACTGTCATTGCAAATGTTCTACCATTAAGAGTCGATCGAGCTACCTAGGACCTTACTCTAAACATTCCTTTCGGAGACAATATATTATCTAGTATGAATTGTGCTATCTCCTCTCTAATGATATCGAAATTGTTATCCAGAATGTTTGATAGTTTAACCTGCATGTGAGGCGCCAAGTTAGTCCACATACTTGGAAAGTTGTTGTCCTATGTATATAAACAATTGTAAACACACCTCAAGGTCGGGCAATGTCACCTTGTCTGCTAAGATTCGCATGTTATGACAGACGTGGAACCCACACTGGTCACCCACTTGTTGTTTAATTGGAAAGTCTTTTTTGTGACCGAGTTTGGGATGCCCATCCTTATGCCTCCCGCCTTTTGCCACGTACAGGTCCCATGCCTCGTTCAAGACAACTTCGATGCCGGACCAGTTGTATATTTTTGGCTTGATATTGGAGTTAAGGTAGTGTACCAAACTCCATTTCGGCGTTATTACCAGAAGAATCCAATGACCCCTTCGACATTATTAAATTGCAAGGTAAATACTAGAGCTATACGAGTCGCGCATTTGATTCTAAGTAGGGTACACGCTTACTGTTGATTGTAGGCACACATAAGGAAGTCCTTCTCTTGACGGGCATACAAGCAGTCCTTGATATATTCCACCATGCCAGCTCGATCGTTTTGCATATTTGTCTCGTTGACGATAGATGGATTGAGAAAGGCAACAAAGGGTGATTTTTTTGGACCTGCTTCTAGGTAAACCTACAAGCAAGACCAGAGTCCGGGTTAGCATCAGATATGGACAGTTATTATCATATCTCGTACCCACAAATACTTACAAAGAGTAGCACTTAAGGAGGTTGGTGTCGACCGCTCGCACCCTGTAGAGGTCCCATAGATCTTGGAAGTCTACGGCGATGAAGCTAGCAGGGCCGAGGAACGGCTGACTATCGTGGTAGCCCAACATGGAGGTCTCTCTATGCTTCCTCTTTGTGTTGGTCCTCTCCATGTAGTACCCGTGCAACTCCTTGCATGCAGGCCCCATCCTTGATAAGGTGTCGTCTCCGACCAATGGCATGCCTAATGTGAAAGTATCCGGAGTTGATGACGCCTTGCCAAGATCAAGCTTTTTCTTGGCCCCTTGCACCTTGCCTACTCCTCTCCCCTTTCTGCCGATGTCGGGTGGTGAAGATCTCGCCTTCTTCAACTTTTTGGCAGGAGGGGTTGGTGCGACCTGCTGTCCACCTCCATACTGTCGTCCTCAAAATCTGTATCATATTGTAATTGGAGATCTTCTTCAACGGCATGAGGGGCAACTACAAGTTCTCTGGCTTGAGAGGCAACTACAAGTTCAAGTTCTCTCGCTCGAGGGGCAACTACAATATCGTATGTGCACGCGACGGTACCGATGAGAACTTGGTGCTGGCCTAGGAGTTACATTGATCCGAATGTTCGCTTGGGCCATTGGATAAAGGTCCCACGTACGGCTCAAGGGTCGAACCTCATCGTTCGGTGGGTGCTGGAGAGTGAAGCCCACGCAATCGGGCTTCACTAAGTCCACTTGGACTTTTGCATGTCCAGCTAGCAGCTGCGCCCCATGAACCCGGGTTTCGGGGGTAGGCTTGAATGCAAGACCCTCTGCAGCCGGATTGCAAATGATTGGGTCACCCTAACGACTAGGGTGCAAGATGTGGGTTCCTGCAATATAATCGTATGTGTCATTACTACTAGGGTGTACTTTGGTGCTAATACAAAATATACATTTGTTGAATTTTGTTACCGTTATGTGGTCCACCGTGGCGGGGATTGGTGCTTGTTCTGCTCCCGCCTCAATTGATGCGCAGCTGCTACGCCTTTGCGTGGGGCTCACTTCTACTCTGGGAGCTACAGCGGCCGGAGCTTCGGCGATCAACTTCTTATATGTCTCCACCCGAGCCTCTACTCATGCCAGTTTCTCGTTGAATTCTTCGGCGAGCTTGACCCTAAGCTCCTCCCGAAGTTGCTCCTTAAGTCGTGCTTGTTTCTCCGTCTTTGATAGCTTGTGCTTCTTGTACGCCAAGCAAATTGGGGAAACCCATACTTCCATGGGACAACGAGCCAATGCCCCTTGTCCGTCCACGGTGTTCTTCATTTCCTAAGGATTTTGTGAGGATGTCATCCTCGCGCCTTTGTGAGCAGACCTCGGAGGAGGAATGTCTCTTAGTAGTCAGCTGGACCTGCCGTACAGTTAGGATTAATTAAATGTAGAGGACGATACAACTTATTGAAATATATTTTATGTGTTAAACTTACAAGTTTATCGTACACCGCTTGATCTTCGGGGTTTGGGAACGTTAGTGTTCCATCACTATTCTTCTTCGCCCTTGCCCTTGCCCGGTTCCTTGCTCGGGTAGTCGGGATATCACCAAGAATTGGCAGGGTGTTAGATTCCGCGGCAATTTGATCCTCCCTCTGCCATTCCTGCTTCTTCCCGGCGTATCCTCCCGTGCCAAGCCGGTGCGTGTGAAGGTTTTTTGCTTGCAACGCCCTATAGGCCTCGCTTTTTGCCCGAGACTTAGGGGTCGATTTGGTGGCATGGAACTCATCCCACACGGCCTGTGTGATGAATGGGTACTTCCTAAATGGTTCGGCTAGGATGGATTGAGGACGTAGTCGGTGACGAGCGTGGTCTTAAAATTTTTCCACAAGTTGCCAATATTGCGCATAGCCCCGCCCGATCTTTCCTCGGCCTCTTCCGGGTACTCAAAGCTCTCCTTGAACTCTCTCCAGGCCTCATCTTTTTCTTCTGTGGGACCCGATCGATGTGGTCCGCCGAATTGTGAAGTTTTGCCTCCCTAGGATTCCGCAGATTGTTGCGAATTTTTTGACGGCTTTCTCTGGGGCCGTAGGAAATCCCTGTTCGTCCACCTCCGTTATTCTATACACTTCCTTAGGGATCTTATTCTCGGGACCTTGGAGCCTGGCTCGTTGTAGTCCCACTTGTAGTCGCCGACATTTTCTATCGAAGAAAAATAACATTACTAAACTTTTACATATTACTAAACTATTGGAAGGTGAAAGTATTAGATGTGGCCTTAGTTTTGCTCACAAATTGTGCATCAATTACAATCATTTACAAGTGTAGATCCAAAAAAACAAGTGTAGATACAAAAAACAAGTGTAGATAGTCTTGTTCTTATAAAAAAGAACCAAGGTAGTGCCCCCAAAAAGAACAAATATAAATAAAAAAGAACAAGTGTAGATGGTCTGTTCTTATTAAAAAAGGAAATGTAGTTCATGTCTGTTTTTTTCCAAATAAAGAACAAGTGTGGATCAACTTGGCTGTGGCTATGGCTGTGGCTGTGGCTGTGAATGGATCAACTTTACAAAAAAGAGCATGCGTAGAACCCAAAAAAAGAAATTAACAAGTGTAGATGGTCTGTTCTTATCAAAAAATATCAAGTGTAGTTACCAAAAACAAAATAACAAGTGTAGCTGGTCTGTTCTTATCATTAATGTTGAGCATCCATCGCTGACTAGAAAGAGGAGTGGAGAGAAGAAAGGTGAGGAAAGAATGTTGAGCATTCATCACTAGGCATAAATTGTAGTGCCCAAAAAAAAACAAGTGTCGATGGTCCGTTCTTATGGTCTATTCTTGAGCATTCATCATTGGCCAGGAAGAGGAGAGAAGAAATCCAGGGGAGTAGAGAGAAGAAAGGTGAGGGAAGGAACAGCAAGTTAGCAGCATCATCACTAAAAAATTGTGCATATCATAGTTATATCATAATCATATCAGCACCAAAAAATTGTGCATCATAGCAGCATAGCAAGATAGCTATAGTTACAGTTGATAAGCCAAAAACTAAAGTTGAAATCAACTTAAAATTAGAGTTTCAATCAACAAAGTTGACTGTTTCAATCAAAAAAGAAAACAATTTAAAGTTGACTGTGTCAGGCAGTAGAGGAGTAGTAGTAGTAGTAGTAGCCGTAGGATATTATGGATCAACTGTCATAAAACCACACAAATGAAGAGGTGCATACATTGACCGACCCGTAGAGATGAGGTGATACATTGGCCGTAGTTACCAGGGGTTGAGGTGAGGTAATAGTATAAATAGATAGGTTCATTAGGCTAGAAATATAAATGGGCTAGATTGTTTCTACTAGAAACCATACTGAAATTAACCTCATCTTCCAAACATCAGGCAGTATATGGACTAGCAACCATTAGGAAATTAAAGGTTTATATGGTTACAAAAGGGATTTAACCTAGCTATCATCAGCTAAATAACACCTAAATAAAGCTTTACATCAGTAGCGCTACCCTAAATAAAGCTTCAAAGATAATAAAAAGATTAAACCCTAAATATAACCCTAAAGATCTCATCTCATCATAATATTAGCCACAGAATGACAACCAAACAGGGAAACCCTAGCAACGGATAGCATCAAGAAATTAACAAAAGATGAACTGAAATTACAAGATACTAGCAGTGGATGAGCATCACAAAGTATCACATAGCATCACATAGCATCAAGAATCTGCCGCCGGTGATGAGAGGAGAGAAGAGGGGTACTAACCGGTGAGGACGGGCTCGGGATCGAGGCGGCGACGGTGCGGCCGGGCTCGGGGTTGACGCAGCCGGCGTGGAGGGAGGCGGCAGCGGGCTCGTGGTCGACGCGGCCGGCGTGGAGAGAGGGCTCGGCATCGATCTTGGCGGCAACGAGCGGCCGGGCTCTGGGTGGACGCGGCCGGCATCGAGGGAGGCGGCGACGGGCTCGTGGTCCACGCGGTCGGCGTGGAGGGAGGGCTCAGGGTCGAGGACGGCAACGGGCAGCCGGGCTCGAAGAGGAGGCGGTCGGCGTGGAGGAGAGGATGAGAGGAGGCGGAGGCGTGGAGGAGAGGATGAGAGGAGGCAGAGGTGTGGAGGAGAGAAGGAGAGGAGGCGCGGCATGGAGGAGAGGAGGAGAGGAGGCGACGGCGATGACGCGCGTGGATCTGAGAGGCAGTGGCGTGGAGGCGAGGAGACAGCCGGGCTTGGGGTCGATGTGGAGGAGAGCACTAGCGGGCGGCGGCGTGGAGGAGAGGAGGCATGAATGGATCGGATCCGAGAGAGGCATTGACTAAGTAACCCTAGTCATCTACATCTCTTACGGGCGTACTACTAAAGCCCAATAAGGATGAGTCATCTCTGACGGGCCCTCGTAGAAAGCCCGATACGGATGAGTGTCATCCGCATCGGGCATTAACACAAGGCCCGATACGGATGACTATCATCTGCATCGGGCAATGACATTAGGCCCGATATGGATAAGTGTCATCCGCATCCAATACCTTATTAAATTAGTTTACAGTTGGGATTGTATTTTTAAAAAATATTATAATTAACAGATAAAGTAGAGCTTGTTCAAAATTTTATTCATACCACATCATAGAGCTTGTTCAAAATTTTATTCAATAGCAAAAAGTGCTTAAACTTGGCAAAGTTAATTATATCCTGTTTAAGGAACCAAGAGAAGTAAATAATCGAAAAACAAGAAAACATCACACTTAAGAGAGAGGACCAGTGCATAACAAAATAACAAGTGTAGCTAATGCAACCCATACGAATACCTGTATTTATAGTGCAGGGTAGAGAGACTACTCATTGTATGTTCTGCAACCATTAAGGCACCGGTACAAAATACTTCGTCACATTCATCAATTTATAAATTATATTACTACAAAGACTCTATTTACAAGGATATGCCTTCCGAATGGTCTGAGCGAGCGTATGCCACTTCGTCTTCGGGATCATCGTCAAGTTCGATCTGAGGTCTCACATGAAGATTCTGGTTGTATTCTTCTTCATCGACGACGTTGTCAACCCCAACAATTCTTCGTTTGCCATCCCTAACAACGTGCAACTTCTTGTTTGCGGGGTCTTTTATATAGAAAATCTGCTCGACCTGCTTGGCTAGGACAAATGGTTCGTCCGTGTATCCAACCTTGGCCAGATCCACTAAAGTGAATCCTTCCTTGTCGACTTTAACTCTGGTTCGAATATTCACCCAGCTGCAACGAAACAAAGGGACTTTGAAGCTCCTGTAGTTCATCTCCCAAATCTGCTCTATGCAGCCATAATATGTGTTCAATCCAGCTTTATCCTGATATGCATATATACGGACTCCACTATTCTGCACTGTGCTTTTGTTATCTTGTGTGACGGTGTGGAATGTGTATCCATTGATATCATACCCTTTCCATGTGTCAACATCCCAGCTTGGGCCCCTTGCCAACCTTCGTATTATCTCAGTTGGGTCATCGGTCGATCGTGCGATACGATTCTTGAATCATTCATTGAAGCGAGTAGTATGTTCTCTGTTGATCCACATGTCTGATCGACACATGTTGTCCTGTCGGACTTTCGCTAGATGCTCCTCAAAATATGGAGTTACTTCAGCCATATGTTGTAGCACAGCGAAATGAGCCTGCGCATAGGTAGCTTGATCGGGAACAATTTTTTTTCTGCCAATTGTGCCAAGGCCTGCTAACCTTCCTTCGTGGCGAGACGCAGGGGACACAGCGTTTGGACAAGCGTGAATTCTATGAACCTCTAACCATAGGGGACACAGAACCTGCTTTGCTTCATATGTCGTTTCAGGCAATGTGTTCTCTTCAGGAAGCATAGCCTTCAATATTCTCAAAAGTTCTGTAAAACTTTTGTCTGTCGATCCACTACTTGCCTTCAGCTTCATTAGGTCCAAGGTAGCTGATAATTTTGTGTGCTTTGCCTTGCATCCGACGTATAGAGGTGTTTCGCAGTCACTGACCAAACGGCTGAAATTCATCAAATCTTTCTCGTTGTGAGCTTGCTCCTCAACATCACGTAACATCTCTTGCAGCATATCAGGATCCACATCAACCATTTCACCGCCCAATGGAGATGGAATAAACATGTCACGCTCATCTTCATCTTCATGATTGTCGGCACCGATGCTGTCTGCAGCTGCACCATTATCCGATTCTGTCTCTCCATGCTTCACCCAACATGTGTAGTCCTTCATGAATCCCCGTTGTATCAAGTGAGAGTGTACCTCCTCTCCGCTAAACAAAATCTCATTCTTGCAATCTCTACATGGACAACACATGTATTTGCTATTTCTTCTTCTCCTATCCTCCTCCGCGACGTTCATAAAACTTAAAATGTCATCTCTATACTCCTTGCAATGACGCTTTAAAGTTATCGCATTCATCCAACTTCGATCCATCGCTACAAAATTTAACAAAATATTAGTTATCATACTACTAAATTGTAAAAAAAATCAACCTTTATACTTACTTCTAATATATTCTTTTTTTTTAAATAACAAAAATTCGTCCCCTTCAATCTCCCACCAAAAAAGTGAACAGTGGGATGAATTCAGACAGCGGTTGCTGGTGCATTTATAGTGTGTCCAAACTATATCTCAATCGGGCCAGTTAAAGGACATCTGTAACGGGGCACAGACATCTCTAACGAGCTTCAATGAAAGCCCGACACCGATATGAGTCATCGGTGACGGGCTATAAAGTCATCTCAATCGGGCCTTATTTTTGAGCCAGCCACCGATGGCCCTCATCTCTGACGGGCTCGATATTATGGCCCAATTGAGATATCCTAGGTTATCTCAATCGGGCTTACATCTGAGCCCGTCACAGACGAGTTTTATCGCTGACGGGCTATTTGCAATTGGGGTTGTACGAGTACATCTACAACGGTGCAAATGACGGCCCGATTGAGATGACTTCGTTCGACGACCCAAGTGCTCCGGCATATTTGGTCCCGTTACGGATGGAAGGTTCTGTACTAGTGCATGACACTCAGGGTTGATTGAAGCTGGAGACGAGCGACAAATCGATTGGTGGAGTCGAAAACTCCGGACGGATGGTCCGGACCTTTTGATGAGTTGTGGTCGACAAGGAGGTGGCTAGACATGACACTCAGGTCGATTGGCGACTGACGAAGATGGCGCGGTTGGCAGCGACTTCGACATGCTACACGAGGATAACATCGCAGCAGGGTGTGTAATTATTTGTTAGTCATGAATCCAAGATAGAATATGACTTATACATGGGTGATGTGCAAGATGATAGCGGCTTCCGCGGGAAGGAGCAAGGTTGGCCGCTTCGGGCAGAGATGGCGACACACTACTGGAGAAACCATCATTGGTTGAAGTGGCAAAAACCACAGTAGTCCCGGTTTGAGTTGCACCCGGACTAGAGATGATCTCTAGTCCGGTTTAAAAGTCTACGGATTTCTAGGAACATTAGTCCCGGTTCGTGTCACGAACCGGGACTAAAGATCACCTCTAGTCCCGGTTCAAATGTTGTCGAGCCGTCGGAGCGCCGGACACCTTTAGTCCGTTGCTAACACCAACCGGGACTAGAGATGCTACCTCTAGTCCGGTTGGTGCTACCAACCGGGACTAAAGATGCCTAGCGCTCGACGGGTTCTCGGCCTCGACACCATCTTTAGTCCCGGTTGGTAACACCAACCGGACTAAAGATGCTATTTTGTCCGGTTGAGGTTACCAACCGGCACTAAAAGATAATTTTGATCTTTAGTGCCGGTTGGTAACACCAACAGGACTAAATATGGCTTGCTTTTTATACTCCTTCTTCCTCCTCCCGCCCAGGAGCCCGCTACACTTGCCTTCAAAGTTTTTCTCTAGCCGAGGGGAGGTGCTGCCAAAATTTTTTGTGATTTTGTTTTGGTGATAATACACAAATCTTTGCTATCTACAAGGTTAGCAACTTCTTCCTCTTATGATCTATGCTTAGCACTTTGTATTTTACGGTTGTTTTCTATACATTAATCATCTCTAGATTTTTTTAAACATGAGGAGAGAGAAAATTTGTTTGGACTAATTATTTTGCTAAGCACATTATATTGTGTTGATAAAAAGTTGGGGAAAATAAAGAGGAAGAAAAGTAAGCTTAGCACGTCACGATTATAGGAATTTAGTCCGTACAATTTTATCTTAAAAATATTTATGGAAAATGATGAGAGAGAATCTTTTGGACAAAAAAGATATAAAATAGATGACAAAGGACCTTCTAAAATAGATGCAAAATAATTAATTAATTTTATGCTTATCACTTTAAAAGACCTTTTAAAAATAATTCTATTTTTTAGAACAACACATTACGTATATTGGATTAGTATATAATAATTGTTTGATTATATACATATAAGTAATTGATGTTATATTTAAATAATTTGAATTTCGTGGAATTTTCTTACGATTTTTGTGCATTCCATGTAGATGGATCGGCAATGGATGTACAACGCGGATCGACGGTCGAGAGAGAGTTTATTCAAGGTGTCCATTATTTTTTGAGTGTGGCCGATGCCAACAAGCATAAGGGTTTCATACGTTGTCCATGTAAAATGTGCAAAAACGAGAAGGAGTATTCTACATCAAGAATTATTCATGCCCACTTGTTTCAGTCAGGATTCATGTCTCACTACAATTGTTGGACATCGCACGGAGAGGTGGGGGTTGCAATGGAAGAAGATGAAGAAGACGACGACAACATTCCGGACTATGGTCAATACGGTGGGTTTGAAGAGAATACAAGTGGGCGAGGCGGGCGGGGATGTGAAGAAAACGACGGTGCCGATGACCTTGGTCGGATGTTGCGCGATGTACGGGGGACTGCGAAGGAATAAAGGAAGTGCGAAATTGGAGCGTATGTTGGCGGACCACAAAAGGTCCTTGTACCCCTGATCGTGAACGGGGGCACAAAAGTTAGGTACCACACTGGAATTCTTACAATGGAAGGCCAAAATGGTGTCAGTGACAAGGCATTTGGCGAGTTACTAAAACTCGTGAAGAACATTCTTCCAGAGGGAAACGAATTGCCGGAATCAACGTACAAGGCTAAGAAGTTAGTACGCCCTCTAGGACTGGAGGTACGAAGATACACGCATGTCCTAACGATTGTATCCTCTACCGCGGTGAGGAGTACGAGAACCTAGAAGCATGTCCGGTTTGTAAAGCACTTCGATACAAGATCGACGAGATGATCCGGCACGAAGTTGACGGACGGCCCTCGAAGAAAAGGATTCCTGCTAAGGTGATGTGGTATTTTCCTATAATACCACCGAAGCGCGTCTGTTCGGGAACAAGGAGCATGCAAGAATGATGCGTTGGCACGCGGAAGAACGCCTACAAGACAGCATCTTGAGACATGCCGCCGATGGGTCACGTGGCGAAACATCGCGAACATTTGAAGACTTCGGCGAGGATGCACGAAACCTAAGGTTCGGCTTAAGCACGGACGGCATGAATCCTTTTGGAGAGATGAGCAGCGGGCATAGCACTTGGCCTGTGACGATGTGTATCTACAACCTCCCGCCTTGGCTATGCATGAAGCGAAAGTACATTCAGATGCCGGTTATTATTCAAGGCCCGAAGCAACCTGGTAACGACATCGATGTGTACCTGACACCGCTGATCGAAGATCTAAAACTGCTGTGGAATAAAGAAGGTGTTCCCGTGTGGGATGAAGATAAACAGGAACAATTTAAACTACGAGGGTTGCTGTTTGTTACCATCAATGATTGGCCTGCACTTGGTAACCTATCCGGACAGTCAAACAAGGGGTACAACGCTTGCACCCACCGTATGGATGAGACCGAGTGTACATACCGAAACATGGTAAGAAGGTAGTGTACATGGGCCATCGTCGCTTTCTTCTTTGCAAGCCACCTGTCCGGAGAAAAGGAAACATTTTGATCAAAAGGCAAACCATCGTTCTAAACCAAAGCATCGCAACGGAAAGGCCGTGTTTGCCATGGTGAAAGACCTCAAAGTAGTATTTGGAAAGGGACCCGGCAACCAATCTATAGCAAGTGAAGGTGGTCACGCGGCGATGTGGAAGAAGAAGTCAATTTTTTGGGAGTTGCCCTACTGGGAAGTCTTGGACGTCCGCCACGCAATCGACGTGATGCACCTCACCAAGAACCTTTGCGTAAACTTGCTTGGCTTCCTAGGTGTATACGGAAAATCAAAAGATACACTTGAGGCACGTAACGATCTGAAACATATGGCACAACGCGACGGCCTTCACCCGCAACCAAAGGATAAAGGAGCCCAATACCTAAGTCCGCAACTACACTCGAGCAGAAAGCGAGAGAAGGAAATAATGTTTGAATGCCTGGAGAGCATCAAGGTATCGTCTGGATACTCCTTGAATATAAAGGGAATAATAAGCACGAAGGATAAGAAGTTCACAAATCTAAAGTCCCATGACTGCCACGTGCTGATGACACAGCTGCTTCCCGTTATAATTCGAGGTATCCTTCCCGATAATGTCCGGGCAACAATAACAAAGCTATGTGCTTTCCTGAACGCAATTTCACAGAAGATCATCGATCCAGACAGACTAGAAGACTTTCAAAATGATGTGGTCCAATGTCTTGTCAGCTTTGAGATGATCTTTTCGCCTTCCTTCTTCAATATCATGACACATCTCCTATGCCACCTTGTCAAAGAGATCCGTATCCTCGGTCCGGTATTCCTACACAACATGTTCCCCTTCGAGAGGTATATGGGCGTTCTAAAGAAGTACGTTCGTAACCGTTCGCGTCCGGAGGCCAGCATCGCCAATGGATATGGAACAGAGGAGGTGATTGAGTTTTGCGTCGACTTTATTGAAGACCTCCGTCCCATCGGGGTGCCTGAATCAAGCCATGAAGGTAGACTACGGGGGAAGGGAACTCTTGGAAGGAAGGCAATAATGAACATAGACAATGACTTGTACAGAAAGCACATTGGACCATGCTGCAACAATCTTCATTGGTGGCTCCTTACATCGAGGAGCACTTGGCGATTGTTCGCTCGGAAAACATCGGTAAGACGGATGCCTGGATTACACGCCATCACATCGATGCATTTCCTACTTGGCTGCGATATCGTCTCATGGGCAATGCGAGCATTGACCAACAACTAGCCTTCTTGGCGAAGGGTCCATCTTGCTCGATCACCACATTCCAGGCATATGAAATCAATGGGTACACATTTTACACACGGGCCCAAGACTTAAAGAGCACGAATCAAAACAGCGCTGTCCGCATCGATGCCGTGGGATACGACGATACTGCTAGCACATATTATGGCAGCATCGATGACATATGGGAGCTGGACTATGGACCTCTGAAGGTCCCTCTGTTTCGGTGCCAGTGGGTTAGGCTCAGTGGTGGAGGCGTAACCATTGATGCAAGTGGGATGACAACGGTCGACCTGAGCAAGGTTGGATACTCAGACGAACCTTTCGTCCTTGCCAATGATGTACGATAAGTTTTCTATGTCAAGGACATGGCTAGCAAATCAAAGAAGGGGAAAGGGTCCGACGAGCCAAAGCGCCACGTGGTTCTCCCAGACAAAAGGAAAATCGTGGGAGTCGAGGATAGAACTGACGAAGATTACGATCAGTTTGACGGGCAACCTCCGTTCATGGTGGCGGTTGACCCGAGTATCCTTCTATCAAATGATGACACCCTTACTCACGCAACGATCATAACGAAGGAATAATTGTGCGGAGAAAGTACGTGAGGACAAATGTTACATAGCTAAATTTATGTATGGACGATTTAAATTAAATTGAATCATTGAATATTATCTCTGTCTTCCACTTGACCTTATTCAAGATCTATAATTACATCAAGATCCTTGGTACGTACTATCCATAGAATAGGGCAGTATATATAAACACCTGATCTTTTACTGAAACACCATGTTAATTATATATAAACATATGTTCATTATATATGAATATAAAATATATTAACATATGAACATTATAATTATATATGAATATAAAATAGAATAGAATAGGGCATTATAATAATTAGTCCTGGTTTGTTACAAAAACGGGACTAGAGGTAAATTTCATTGGGTGGGAAAAATCTTTAGTCCCGGTTTGAGCCACCAACCGGACTATTGATGTCCACCTACTGCGCCACGTGGCTGCCCCACAATCTATTGTCCCGGTTGGTGGATTCAATCGGGACAAAAGATATGATCTTTACTTCCGTTGAAGCCACCAACCGGGGCGACATCTTTACTCCCGGTTGGTGGCTTCAACCGGGACTAATGTTCATATCGTTGTCCCGGTTGAAGCCACCAACCGGGAGTAAAGAATCTTCTATACCAGTTGTTGGTTTCAACCGGACAAATGACGCCGTGACTATATATAGCAAGGGTCTCACCGGGGATCCAACACTTAGCTGTTTTCGCACTCGGAACCGCATCGTCTTCGTCTTCGTCTTCGTCGCCGAGCCCTGTGTCGACGCCGCAGCACGCCGTCTCCGCCGTCTTCGTTGCCGAAGGACCTCCGCTCCGCCGTCTTCGTCGCCGTTGCAGGTTAGCGCCGCCGCCCCCCTAAAATTTCCCGACATTATGCGCTAGGGTTTGGTCGTCGTCGACGCTATCGCCATCGCGGCCATCGTCGCGGTCGCCGTCGACGCCGCCCTCCCCACGCCACCCAGTCCCCTTGCGCCCCTCCCCACGGCCCCAGCCGCCGGCCCCTAAACCCTAAACGGCCGCGCGCGCCCTCCACTCCACGCCGCCTCCGCCACCCACCGCATCCTCGCCGCCACGTCGCCGCACTCGTGAATGTTAATATATGAATTTTGAGTATATGTGTATTTTGAATATATGTGTATTTTGAATATATGAATTTTGTATGTATGGGTATTTTGAATATATGATTTTTGTATGTAAATGGACTGTTATTAGATTGTTGAGAATTTTGAATTTTAAATATGTATTTAAATATGAAATTTGAATGTTTATGGGAATTGTGAATTTTGTATTTTTGAACGAACGAGAACGCTAAAATCAACAAATGGCGTGAACGAACGAACGGACGAACGAACGAACGAACGAGTGTTCGTTCGTTCGCTCTGGTCGTGGACTGACGGACGTTCGCGAACGGACGAACGAACGTGGACGAACGGACGTCTCCTTTCCTCAATTTTTCATTTCCTCTCCACTTCATCTCCCATCCTCCTTATCTCCCTCACATCATTCTCCTCTCTTTCTCTCCTCTCCTCTAGATGAACATACTCACGGACGTGAATGATATAACCGAATAATTTTTTTCGAATTCTTTGATTAAGTCCTCAACCCACAACAATCAAATGGCGGATTGTAACGAGGAACAGCTTCTCCATGATGAGATCGCACGAGGAACAGAGGTTTACAACGAGGAGGAGAATGAAGATACAAATCAATACCTCAACGAGGAGGGGACGTGCGGGGAACGATGAGGAGAATGAGGGCTCCGCCTCCGCCTCCGCCGGACGAAGAGGACATGCGGGCAACGCGGTCTCAACAAGCGCATAGAGGGTCGACATGTCATAACGGAGGTAGAATCTGACGGTCGCCCTATTGCCCCAAGGACGCCGCAAGGAAGTTTGTGGCGCACGCGGATGGGTGGTGAGGGATCACGTGCCCATAAGCGTTGCCAACCGGAGGCGATCAAGGACGGAGGAGATGAGCGAGCTATCTCCCGGACTCGAGAGAAAGAAATGCCGTGGACTACAGTGCTGCAACGTTCACCATCCCGACTCACAACAAGCAAGGGTCAAGGAATGGACGTTAAAGAAAATGGCGAGCTTTTCAGAACTACAAGAAAGAGTTACACAAGAAATATATCTGAAGGGCCGGACCCCGACTTTGACAAGTTTCCAAAGCTCAGAGATCATTGGGATGCTTTTGTTGAACATAAGACTGGGAAGAAGCACAAGCTATCATAGAAAAGAACAAGGCCAATGCAGCTAAAAAGAAATACCATCACAAGCTTGGGTCAGCGGCTATAAGAAAGCAATGGAGAAATGGGAGAAAATGGAAGCCGACCTTGAAGCGCGAGGTATCGTTCCGGCACAACCACTGGCCGAAACGAGCAAAGCACTGGTTTTATGCTCACGGCGGCTCACTTAATCCCGTCGATGGCATAGTTATCTTTGGTGATGAAATTCAAGAAGCCGGACGGAGGTTAGAGGAAGCGCCGCAGCCACTTCCTCGGGCGCGTTCAGCCCGACAGAGAAGGACGAGCTAACGCTCGCCCTCCAAAACCCAGAGCACCCGGGGCGAACGCGAGGAAAAGGCGTCGTCCCCTGGAAATACGGGTTCCAAGCTGACGTCGACACATACAAGAGCCGAATGAGGTCAAAGCGAGATAACGATGCGAGGTTCGCTGAGATGGAAATGAGGGTCTCGCAGATTGATCGGATTGTGGACGAAAGGCTGACCATAAGGTTGGCGAGAGGAGCGGAGCCATTAGGTTAGCCAACGCCTGGATCCGGCAACAGCCGCTCAACTACGAGCGATAAGCAGCTGCGCTTCAACTGGAAATGAAGGCGATTTAGCCCCACAAGCTGAACCGGGTCCGCCATGCCCCGTTGTTGACATCACACAACGAACACCATGTGAGCTGCACATTCCGCTAAAAAACATAACAATAAAGGTATGTTCGTACTTTTATGTTGTACGCATATTTCCTTGAATAACTTGTCAATCAATGTTCATTACTAACTAATAAACAATCTTCTCGAACAGTCACGTCCGGCATGGCCATTCCAGTAGAACGAGACGGCACTTACCACTCCCGACCCGTTCCACCTGCGTACTCGAAAGTTGAAATTGAACAGGTGGAACGCGGCTATGAAGATCTCGAGCTGGATATCCCCGGAGGAGAAGGGGAGCTGACGCTAGGAGAAACAACTCACGGAATATTTCTCTGGAGGAAGATCTTCATAATATTCCCCAGACGTGGGCCGTCTCCTCCGCCTCCACGTGGGCCGTCTCCTTCGCCTTCACGTGGGCCGTAGCCTCCGCCTCCACGTGGGTCGTCTCCTCCGCCTCCTTCACCGCCTCCGCCTCCTCCACCTCGTGCGTCGCCTCCACGAGCACCGACTCCTAAACGGTCGTCTCCAACTCCACCGCCTTCTCGGACTCCTCCGTCGCCACAACGAGCACCGACTCCTAAACGGACAACATCTCGAGCCACGTGGTCAAGGTCAACCAAAGTGGGCCAAGAAGCAAGAGGCTAAACTTGACCCGCTCCCACCAGCCCCAAAGAAAACAAAGCGTACGACATGACTCCAGAGGAGCTGCACGAGGCCGTCCAAGCTAAAGTAAAGGCCCACTTCGAAAGAAGTCTCTGAGAAGCCTCCCGAAATCCCCCAAGAGACCAAGGACTTCTTTAGGAAGACGTACCTAACGCCACAGCCTAAACCGCAACCTCAACCGCTGTCCGACTACGACAGACTATTCGGAAGGTGTTGTCAAGGGAAGAGAACGGGCAAAGATGTACACCGGTTCGGTGTTCCAAATGTCGATCGACTTAAGACAATTTATGGAATCGCGGAATTTCAATGGATCAATTACACGGCCGTGCTCCCGGCGAAGGCTCCACTGAAATACAAGTTCAAACTTGGAAAGCCTCTTGTAAAGCCGGATCAAATGAAAAAGCTACCAACACAGATGTATCGCTTCCACAAGTGGTACATGCAAGAATCCAGCAAGGGTGGAGAGATGGTAACGGGCAAATATTCACAGTACTATTTCGTCGACGGAGGTGACAACTTCTATATCCGATTCGAAGACATATTCGACCTGTACCAGCTTGATGCCCTCGACGTCTCACTTCTAGCCACGCGGGCTCTGTAAGTTTCGTTCTGTTATTTCGTTTCTTACCTTCTTGTATTTAGCTGACTAAAATTCTTTTTAACCGTTGTAGAATGGCGATGCAATACGCAACATGCACGACGTAGCAAACATGGATTTATGGATCCACGCAAATCCAACGGCGTATTGGTTGATCATTTTTCTGATCCAACACTGAACAACATTTACAAGTCGCTGGTGATAAACCATTATCGGTCATTTATCCTTCTGCCCTACAACACTGCGTAAGTATTTTCTTCCTTCCGTACCGATTTCAATCCCGTGTGCATACATAAATTTTTCATATATGTCATCTAAACCAATTTGCAGATTCCACTGGTTTCTATTAGTAATTGACATGGATAACTCGCGGATCCATGTCTTTAACTCAATGGATAAACCAGAGTCCACATACACAAAGATATTTGAATTGCTAAATAGGTAATGCCATCTTACTTACTAGCTATTGCATATATGCGGTTCTCTGATAATTACTAGCTAACTTTTAACTGTACGTAGGGCATGGGAACGGCTTCGGACTAATGTTCGCGGAAATTGGAAAGATAAGCTCTCCGTGAGGATGAACTTTCCAAGTGAGTAACATGCTCCAAAGTTGTTTTGAATTATTACTTTGTTGTAAAATATGAAATGTATATTAAATCTGTCGTCGTTTCTTCTTTAGTGTGCAAAACAGTCGCAGGGCACCAACTTATGCGGATACTACGTCTGTGACTATATTCACCGCTTTGTGACCGATGTCACAACTATCGACGATATAGATGTACGTATAACAGCTATTCATACATTACGTATCGATTTCTTATTAACTTCATATATTTATTTCTCGTTTGATCAAATTAATGACACTTATGCAAGTAAGAGACAACCTCCCCCACGAGACTTTTATACAAGCCGCTCGGGAAGAATTGATGGGATTTATAAACGAGCAGATCATTGATCCCACGGGGGAGTTCTATTTTAATTTAAGTAACTTAACCACCGGATCCACAAAATAGACAATATTTTATAACATACGTAATATATGTGGATATTGTACATATGTGTATATGTTTTGGTAATATATTATATGTATATATTTCCTTTCTTAAGTTCATTTATATGTGTGTAACTTATATATTTATAAATATATATTATATAATATATATTTATAAATATATGTGTGTAAAATATGTATATGTGTGTAATATGTAGTATGTAGCACTGTTGGAGAAAGAATAAAATTAAAAAAATATAAAAATTCTTTAGTCCCGGTTGGAGCAACAAACCGGGACTAAAGATGGCGGAGCCACGTGGCCGGATGCGCCATCTTTAGTCCCGGTTAAAGCCACCAACCGGGACTAACGATGGCGCATCCGGCCACGTGGCTCCGCCATCTTTAGTCCTGGTTTGTGGCTTCAACCGGGACTAAAGGTGCGTATTTAGTCCGGTTATTTAACCGGGACTAGAGATCGTCCATTTCTAGTTCTGGATTCGTAGTCCCGGTTTGACAATTGAAACTACTGGGGTTACGAAACGAAACAGTTGTGGCTTTCTCTAGTAGTGACATTAGAGCTTCGAGGCGGAGGCGGTGTAGGTGGTAGCGCAGGACCTCTCCAATGGCGGCGGAGGCTGTCCTGAGTTTATGCGGCAGCAAGTCTTGCACTGGGACGAGGCAGCGTCTTGATGCGGCGACGGCGTGTGCATGCAGACAACCATTTTCAAGTCGGACACGGCAAGGAAAAATCAAATGTGCCTTGGTTGACCGGATTGGAAACAGAAATAAAAATCGGCAAGACATAGCAGATACACGCATACGGACATGCGGAGAGGTTAATTAATTAATTAATTAATTAGCTAATTGATTGGCAAGGCAATCATGCACGCGGTTGCATGTGTACCTGCATGCGCACTCATGCATGGATGCGAACTCGGAATTTAATGTATGCACACAGCAAGCGACACGATTGCAGAAGACAGATTCCGAGTCAAACACAAAGTCGATGTCTTAAGACAAGGGATCCATCTACATTGATTTCTACAAAGCAGTTTAAGAATTGATTCGGGAGCATCGTCTAGTGCATGGGGAGTAATACGCAAGGTCAAGCGAGGTGTGCGGCAGATCAATTTGACCGAGGTGACAGTCGGTTGAGTTGATTATCATCGATGGCAGCGACGATGGCTCCCAAATTTGAGATGGTGAAGTTCCATGGCACCAGAAATTTCGTTCTCTGGCAAACAAGAGTAAAGGATCTGTTAACTCAACAGGGATATCCAAGGCTCTTGGTGAGGCGAAACAGAAGAAGATGGATGATGACAAGTGGGAGGAAATCAAGGCGCTGGCAGCTGCGATAATCCAATTGTATCTCTTAGATTCGGTCATGTACCATGCCATGGAGGAAGATTCGCCGAAGATAATTTGGGACAAGTTGGCAACCCAATATATGCCCAAGTCATTGACAAATAAGTTGTATCTGAAACAACAGTTGTATGGTTTGCAGATGCAAAAGGAGTCAGACCTTAGAGGGCGCGTGGACGTCTTCAATCAGTTGGTCACAGATCTAAGCAAGTTATATGTGAAACTAGAGGATGAAGACAAGCCATGATTCTTCTGAGCTCTTTGTCATTGTCTTATGAACATGTGGTAACTACTCTCGTGTATGGCAAGGATACCATGAAGACTGAGGAGGTAATTTCGGTATTGCTTGTGTGAGATTCGAGAAGATCAAAAAAAATGATGCAACCGAGGTTTCTCATGGTGAAGGTTTGCTGGTCAGGGTAAAGCATGATAATGAGACGGGGTCATCGAAGAGCAAAAAGAAGAGGGTCATATGTTGCTTTAAGTGTGGTGACGTTGGGCATATAAGTGTGATGACGTTGCTGAAGAAGAAGAGAAGTGCAATTGCAAGTTTAGCAGCTCATAGTGATGACTTAGATAGCAGCAGTCATGAGCTTCTCACGGTGTCTAACAGGAAGCCTAGTGAAGAGTGGTCATTGGACTCGGGTAGTTCCTATCATGTGACATCGAAGCGGAAATGGTTATCTTTATACAAATCTGGTAAGTTTGGTGTTGTTCACTTGGACGATGACATGAGGTATCGTGTTGTTGGAGTGAGTGATGTCAAGTTCAAGATGTATGATGAAAACGAATGCTACTTCGGGATGTGAGACACGTGCCAGGGCTAAGGAGAAGTCTAATTTCGTTTGGGAGCCTATATGAGGAAGGATGGTTGTATCAAGGTGATCCTGATGAGAAGACCATAAACATCATGAAGGACGACAAGACTATTATGACTGGTGAGAGAACGAGCTCATGTTTGTACAAGCTATAAGGAAATGTTGCTGCGGGTGGAGTCATGAAAGATGGGTATGTTGGTATTGCGATGCAAGTCTCAAGCGGCGAGCTTGGTGTAGGCTCGTCGGGCAGCTCGGCATGAGCGACATGGAAGAACCAACTCAAGTCCTAGTACACAGAGGTTCGAGCAAGTAACAAATTCAGGTTGACATGACATACTCGTCAAGGTGAAGTTTGTTAGAATTTGTGTCGAATATGTGTACAAAGTCGGTTACAATTTAGGACTTGGAGTTATACTAAGTGTTAGGAATAAAGTAAGAGTCAAACTCTATCCTAGGTTCTCTCATAAATAGAGAGGTACACCGGCTGTAACCGCAATAGACAATAATAGTATAGGTGTGGGTATGACTAGTTGGCGGCATAGCCGATGGAGGGTCACGGATATCCCGATACACTGTAATATGCTGGATCGGAGAGGAGGCACTCGTAATCAGTGCCTCGCGATGTAGGCTTCGGCTGAACCTCGTTAACAAATATCGTGCCTCGGTGCTTTTATCGTGTTTGGATTTTCTATGACGTTTTTTTCGTGTTCGGTTCTCGATGTCCTATAAGAGCCGGTTTTATAACAAGAATAATCATTAATTTGTGAAACTGTTGCAATGCTATTTGATTCAAACAAATTGGTAGTATTTCTTCTTATGATGCATATACCTACCTTGTTTTGTTTCACAGTTGACACTTCGGATAAACATATTTCTTCTTCTCGCAGTTTGTCTATTCAATAGTCTTAATGGACAGACTATATGTGAACGATAGCACGAGTGTCGTGATGCGGTAAAGACAGAACACCACTGAATGAGTGTTGCTACTAGCATTTGATAGGGTCTCATAATTCCAAATTCCAATCCTTGAAAATAGTATCCACCATACTGATAATTTTGTACTATAATAATTTAATCAACAATTATATAGGACATAAAATATTTATTAATCTTACACCGTCAAGGTACATTGGCATCAGAAGCATTGATATGCATTCATTTACAAATGCAAATAGTAATCAAGGTAGAAAAGCAAGAAAGAAGTATTTTTTTCCATTCCAAACAGTGTGTGCTGGATGTTTAACATTTGCGTGCTCCATTTGGACTTTTGTAAAATTATAAGTACGAGAAATTATTTAATCCAATGAAGAGAAGATGGTAGGTGAAAATTTGTACTCCTATCTCACCCTAGTTACTTGGAGTAATCCTGCTTCTGTCTTCACCTAACAATGGCTATTGCCTCCATCAGCTAACTTATAAATTGACATGTTGCCATGGTGTCTCTCTGATTTGTACAAACAAAGGATAAAAATCAGGACGGCATTACTGTGTGTGTTTGTATGGGTTAAGACCTCTTCAACTTGAACTTTTTTTCCGGATATATGTTGCAATTAGTACCAAAACTGAAGTTTTCAAACAGCGTCTAACTGTCAATTTCAGGAATGGTAGGTGTCAGGATTTTGATCTGTTGTGTCAAGTAATCGATGGTGCCAATTAACACTTGTTAAATCTGATGGAGGAACAAATATGGAAAATTGCCGCGCTTCCAAAATACAAAGTAATGGAATTATTGCAGAATTTATATTCATATAACTAAAGAGAAGAAGTATGGAAACACAATGTAGCAAGGAAGAAAAATCGTTCTAGCTCAAAGATTATCACTGAGCCGAGAAAGAAGAGATCCTCTCATGTACAAATAAAAGAATTTATAGGTCTATTAGAATTAAAGACTAACATGGTATCGCACATAGATGTTATAGGACCAACTAAAATGCAAATATCTACATGTATAAAGCAAGTAATTATAAGAAAATATTTCGTTTATATGAGATAGAATCCCAACTTATGGCTAAGCAGGGAAAGCCGACAAAGCAACCCATTAATTGGGCTCGCTCTAAGGTTATGTTCTTTACCTAAATTCTTAACTCACATTTTTTTCACAAGCACACCTTCTAAAATGTTAAACGATGTGTTTTTATTAAAAAATTAAAAAAATTATTTTAAAAATCATATTAATCTAGTTTTAAAGTTTTTTATAGATAATATTTAATTAATCATGTATTAATCCATTGTTTCGTTTTGCATGTGAAGAGAGAGTTCCCAACCTCTTCAATAGAACATGAGTCTAAGTAGTCCCATTTTGATCAATGGTAGTGGTTCTTATGGTGGGCTAAAACGAGCCCTAAATTTACACTGTGTGTAGAGATAGACTTAGATTGCCATTTAACGATAGGTCTATGGGCTTATAGCACATAGATAGCCCAACATGTTAGAAATATAGTTGCAAGAGCAGAATATATATGAGAAAGTGAATGTTATGATAACAAGCGAATGTTATGATAATCATGTATTAATCCATTGTTTCGTTTTGCATGTGAAGAGAGAGTTCCCAACCTCTTCAATAGAACATGAGTCTAAGTAGTCCCATTTTGATCAATGGTAGTGGTTCTTATGGTGGGCTAAAACGAGCCCTAAATTTACTGTGTAGAGATAGACTTAGATTGCCATTTAACGATAGGTCTATGGGCTTATAGCACATAGATAGCCCAACATGTTAGAAATATAGTTGCAAGAGCAGAATATATATGAGAAAGTGAATGTTATGATAACAAGCGAATGTTATGATAACATTTGTTGCTATTCTCTGGTATCAGTGTGATAACTTTTTCAACGATGACATTTTGATGGATCTGCATTCTTTTATAATAAAATCTTATGTGTTTGCATTCAAATTCACACATTACACCGCTCGAAACAAATTTCACGCGTTACACAAGTTAAAATTAACTATATGGAAAAACTTTAGTAACACCTCCTTCTACCTCAAATCTTCTTTTCTCTTAAGAATCACACACACTAGCTGCTGATCAACTATCAAACTCCGATCTATGATATCACAGGAAATCAGCAAGCTAGTGAAATCATGTATTGTCTGTCTGTGTTCCATTTTCCCGCTGTCTCCTATCCCTACATGTAGTAGTACTACTTTATTTTCTTTTATGTTTACATAACTAGTGTTAATTTCTATCAACAGCAGAGTTCACAACCACCAAACAATGTTTTATATGTTTCACAACCACAAGCTTGAAAATCAACTGTTGATAGAAAAAAACTGAACCATATATATAACATTGTTTTGATATTATGTTTCACACGACTGAAATCTTTAGGGATAGCTCAGTAGATTGATGATGCACGATTCTTTAACAATTTCCACATGCTATATATGATGATGGTCTCATGTAATTGCTACAACTTTGAACTGCACCAGAAACTAATTTAACTGATACCCACCATGTAACCAATGCAAGAAGTCCTCTTATGCCTGTTGAATTGAACTTGCACATTTTTACTCGGTTCAGATCAGATGCAAATTAAAGCTCCTTTTATCTTCATTAAGTTCATTCAACTCAAGAGCAACCTACCAAAGGTAGAATTTTAGTGCTCCGGTAGTAGAATATCACAGTAAAATTTAAATTTAGGGAAAAAAGAAGACGTACGTTTAGCTCCAAGAAGGTGACTTGAGAACAAATTAAATCATACGATAGGTCAATGTAACAGGGAAATCACTTCCAAATTAAACATGAGTTATTCAGAGCAATCTCCACCGATGGGGAAGAAGACGATGAACTAATCCTCTACCATGAAGTAGTCGTTGTTGTACTCAAGCCAATCATGGAAGCTACGGGAAGCTCATATATGCCTAACTGATGACAAAGTTGCTTTGCAAGAGCTAGATCATTTTTTTCATTTTTGTTTTACGATGGATTTTGGATTCAAAATCGCACATTACTAAGCAAGTTAAATTAATGATGTATGTGGATAAACTTTGTTATACATAAGGTCAGCCAGTGCTCTGACTAGTACTTCTGCCATGAATCTTCTTCTGTTCTCTATAATCAAGCACTGCTTAATGATCAAAGTCCATGATATAGACCAGAAGAAATCAACACGAGCAATCTTGTTGAGCAGGTCCGCGTTCCTTTTTATCGGTACCTAGCTCCTATTCCTACATGTAATGCAGCTCTACTCTACTCTCTTGTTCAGAACCACTAAACAAAATAACACAAACTAGCAAATACCGCATCTGTTTGCTCTCTCATTTTCATTTATTACAAGCCTGTTAGAACTAACAGATCATCAACCATCGATAGAACAAAATCGAACCATGTGCGTTGTTTTAAGACTATGTTTTACCCAACATATATCTTTTCTGATAGCTCAGTAGATTAATTAATGACCCGTGATTTCTTCAACACGTGTTACACTGTTACCTCTCATTTCTTTCTTGAGTAAGAACATAAACGTTATTGGAGATGTGACGATCAGGCAACTAGTCCATATTGAATAGTTCCACATTGGTTGTGGAAGGGCAATGTGTGAAACCAAAGTGTATTTTGATTATTTGTTTTGTGAAGAGCGATTGGCATGTGAGATAATTGGTGATAATTGATGAAGTGGTTTTATTGTATAGACGGCCAAATGGGCCGTGCCACAGTGGGCTGGCCCAGGCACGACCTTCTCTGTAGCCGGCACGGCACGAGCACGACACGGGGCGTAACGGGCCGGGTCGGCACGACACGAGTGGCCGTACCATGCTTGGGCTGCCGGCCGAGCTCGTGGGCCGGTACGACACGGCTCGTTTACTGTAGCGAATACTGTAGCAAGTATTGTTAATGCAGCCCGTGGCCCTTTAATGGGCCAAAACAGTGCGAAACAGTGCAAAACAGTGTCATAGGCTGACCTTGGCCCATGGGCCTTTAACGGGCCCGTGCCGGCACGAGCACGGCCCAGCCAGCCGTGGGCCGTGCTTGGGACGGGGGCATGACACGTGGGCCGGCACGGCACGTTTAAGCAACCGTGCCTAAATGGGTCGTGCCGCTTCTGTGCCCGTGTCAGGCCGGGTCGTGCCGCCCGTTTGAACATCTATATGTTATTGTTTGTGTGGGACCGGTCAGACCGGCTAGGGTGTATCGGTCAGACCGACGTGTGTTGTGCGGTCAGACCAGCCAGCCCAACGATCTGACTGACCGGCTCTGTGTCAGTGTCGGTTTCAGATTGTTTATTTGGATACTCATGATTATCTCGTAATTATGACTTCTAAATAATTTCTATACGTGTGTAATACTGTTGTGTGATAATGTTGAGTGAAGATGAGAAAGAACTTGTGATCAAATATGGTTTCTTGTTTGATTCATGTGTAGATGTGTTTTGATGCCTTGGGAAAGCATTGCTGGTGATGGATTGAGAGTCAACTTGAGAGAAGATGACGTCCACACAATTGGAATATCATGCAGGATGCTTAGGCTAAAGAACAATGTGCGTGTTTGATGGAGATTCCATGTGGCATACGATGGAAGATTGTGTGCGTATGAAAAACGGAGTCAAATTTGGAAGAAGTCCAAATTTGAAAAGATTGGAATTTGAATTGTAAAGAGATAAATTTATTTCTTGTACGGAAATGTTTTTAGTGGATTAGGACTTCTTGTACGAGTTAAATTCATGGCTCTAGTCCGCATACCTTGGGAATAAATAGAGAGGGGGGTTGAGGCCTCCCAGTATCGATTTTGTTAGAGTTGAGTTGAGAGAAAAAGTTAGGGTTTAGAGTTTAGTTGAATTTTGCGAGAGGAGTGCATTTACTACACTTTGTAAACACAAATAGAAGCATTAAAGCTCAATATACTTTCAAAAGATCTTCAATTTTTGTTTGTTTGGGTATGGCGGTCACACTGTTGAGAATATGGTGGTTAGACCGACGGCTTATCGACGGGTCTAGGGCGGTTGTACAAGTTGGTGGTGATAGGCGATAACGATGGGGGCACGTAGCTCGTCGTCGGTGGGAAGGGACAGCGACAGCCCCGCGACGGTGACCAAGTGGGAGTGGGACGATGTAGTGGCTCCCAAACATGGGAAGACACTGAGAATAGCTAGTCTCCCTTGTTCCTCTTCCTCCGACGACTAGGGAGATTGTTGGTCGGTCCTCCTCTCTTCCTTCTTCCGAGAATGAGAGATTGATCAAATCCGTGAGGATTACTAGGTAGGTTTTCCTGGTGGGTGACCGGTGGAGGGTGGCGACGGCGAGGTGTAGAGCTCATACAAGGGGCCCTTCGACACCATGGACGTGCTCCAGGAGGCCCTGCCCTTTAGGTAGGCTGGCTCCCCCAATCCGTCATTACCCATCGCTTAAGGTCGGTGCGGTTTTTACCAAAAAAACCAAACTAAAAACCAAAACCAAACCCTGCGGTTTCTGATTTTGAACAGAACCGATCGGTTCTTGTTTTTCGAAAACCGAACTATGTGTAACCGAGCCGAACCGAACCCTCGGTTTAAACCGAATGCCTAGCCCTAAAGTCTCTATATTCCAGTATTTTCATGTGGCTAATCTGTGGGGAAAAAAGAGAAAATAAAAATAAAAATGGTCTAAACCCCAAAAGATCAAATTAACAATAAATATTGCAATAAAATGGATGATATTTTAACAATTGCATTCTAGAGGGTGGCATGCATTTGGTCCAAGTCCAACGAGGCGAGTGGAAAATTGTCAAATTTTTTCACGTAAAATCTAGAAACATTGCTGTCGGGTCTGAAATCTAAACCAATTGTATGCAAGTCATTTCTCGCTATTCACATGTTGTTTTCAACGATGGTTTTCTGATGGATTTGCATATATATTCAAATTCACACACATCGCGCAAATTAAATTTTAAGTGGATGCATCGAAAGATTTAATTAAAACCAAACGTCCAGCAGGCACTGTTCTACCAAAACCATCTGCTTAATGATCTATAACTCACACAAGAACCAAGCCAATTCAGCTTGACTGTGTTACCTTTTCTCCTTACCTCCTATCCCCAGCTACATAGATTTCTGTTTCACTTTCACTTAGTAGCTAGCGGTTAACAGGGACCAAAGTAGCACTACTACATGTATTTAATTTGTTCTCTTACTTCCACTATGAGCCTGTTAATTAGCAGCATTGACAGATTAACCATTATTATAAGAACATTGAAACATGTACTAAAATTAAAATTTTAATATGTTTCACGCGACCAAAATCTTTTGTGAAAGCATCATATATGCATCACAAACTAATTTACAGTTCATCAGACATGACCAAGCAACCAGTTAATGTCACAACCTCCATATGATAGATATATGGCATCATGGCAATGCTACAATTGAACTCATATATATATACTCTCTCCGTATACGAAATAAATATCGTTTAGAACAAGATTTTAGTCAAACATTGGAAATATAAATCATTAATAACTTTTAAATTGTTAAGTTTGGAAATAGGATTCAGTGTTTTAGTGTCGATCGCGACGAATCAGCCGATGAATTCGCATGCGGAGTAACGCGCCTGATTAGTTGGGTGGTTGGGTCGGTTGGCCTGGATGCATTCTGCATAGAATGTACTGTACCTAGGTGCAATATAGACATATAATATGTGTGTGCATGTGTGTATGTGTGTATATATATATATATATGTATGTATGCATATCAAACTAATTTATTCCACGCACCATATATGTAGCCAATGCAAAAGGTCCTCTAATGCCTGTGGGACATGCACATTTTTACTGGGTTGAGATCAAATGCATGGTACATTTATGTTCATTAAGTTCATTCATTCTATTCCAGAGAAACCAAGCAAAACTGGAAGTTGGAAGTGTTTCTTAATTTGTGAAAACTAATACAGAAATACACACCTCTTTCAATTCATTGCATTGTCCTTGTAAGATTGCTACAGATCGCATGACACAAGTTAATTAGCTTAATAGAGTTTATTGCAGATATATACATTTATTTTATAGCTGTCGGTAGGAAGATCGATGGGGCTCTGTGATGGAAATTTCGAATAATAAGTAGCAGATTAACAAGCCGAAGAATATATAGTAATAATATTATGATGCAAAAAATATGGTGGCACTGCTACAGAAATGGTCTGTGGTATTGGTTTGGAACCAGTCATAAATGCAACTGGCACCTTTAAGGTTCCCAGGATGAAAAAATAGCTCGATGCATCGGCTCAAATGTAGCTGATGCACCGACACAATCCCCGCTTCGCCCCCAAAATCACCCTCAAAATCAAACCACAATGAATAAAATCAATCCAAAATCAATCTATAGGTTAATGTCACAACAACACAACAACAATCAAGCCGGATCCACCCACGGGAGTTGCCAACGTCGCCGTCGTCGCGGATCCATCGCGGAGAAGCCGTCGCCGCTAGATCCGCCGTGGGAGAAGCTTGGGCGGAGGGGAAGGGAGGGTAGAGGATCGCCGGATACGCTCGCTGGAAACGCTACCGCCGCCACCTTCGCCGGATCCGCCCACGGGAGCACTGATGTCGCCGCCGCCGCCGCGACAGAATCTTGGGATGGAGGGGGAGGGGGAGGGGGAGGGGGTAGCGGACCGCCGGATCCGACCCGCGGGAGCCACCGATGCCATCACCTCCGCCGCTGGCAAGGGAGGAGAGAGGAGGCCGACAGAGAGGGGAAGAGAGCTTGAGAGGGAGAAAGAGAGAGGCAAGAGGAGGAGGCCGAGGGGATAAGCCCCAACCCCCTCTCGGCTGCCACGCTAAAAAGAGATTCTGGCTTGGCTCGGTTTCTTTGGCGTCATTTTTAAAAAACCAACATCTATGATATATTAAAGGTTTCGGTTTTTAAAAAACACCTATAGTATAGTGTCACACCTATAGTTGTTTAAAGATGTCGGTTTTTTATTTTCAGCCTATGGAGATGGGACACGCACTATAGATATCGGTTTTAGCTGTCTTGGCACCTATAGTACCGACCTGCACGTGCCTTTTTAGCAGTGTAGGTACACAACTTTGCATTCCTCATGCTATAAAATATGTACATATAAATATATACCACAAGTTGTATAAATATAGCACCTTACATGGCAAAAGATTTTCAAGGATGGTAAACTTGTGAATGGAAGGTATCAGGAATTTGAATCGCTCCTACTTATGGATACAGAGAGCAATTGAACAACTTTCATCCCTTGATGCTGCCAAAATTAGGATGTTTTGACAAAAATCCACGGCTTCGGTCTCATATATCTTTGTAATTAAATTTTGTGTATTTGTATCAGTCGGTCATCATATGTCTAACTAGAACTGACAAGTTATGCGTCAAAGTTGCAAATCGAGAAGGCTGTACCAAAGAAGTTGGAAGATGATCATCCAAGTTTTGCTGATGTACTGAACTGGAGAGGGCCCAACCTCACATAATAAGCTACTAATGACCTACACCCTTGGTAAAAACAAACATCAATTCTAGCTATAAATATGGACTATAGACATGAAGGGCCCAATCTTTTTGGTTGATCACATATTAAGACAACGTTTGTTGCTGTTCGACTGCGGTTTATTTTTTTTTATTATATGGAGATAATGGAGCATGTGTTAGGTGTCCAACATCGCTTCACTTTGTGATATTCGAATTGTTGGCCAGTGTCTTTGATGTTGAGAGGGTAGTCGACACAGCGACAAACCGAAGCACCTATAGGTCACATATTTCTAGAGTGGAGAAAGCTTCATCTTGGGCTGTCAGACTACACAGCTGCAAGCACACAGATGTATCATTTACTTTCAATGATACTCTTATGTTCCATATTTCTACTAAGGACATTATGTCACGCACAATGATGGAACCAGGGCCCGGCCAATCTGGGCCATTACTCGGGTTCCGTCTCATGCACTACTATATACCTCCTCTCTAATAGTTATAATAAAAAAATATTAATCAGGTAAATTAATAAAGTAATTAATTTCAAATTATTATTCATAGTCTATATATTATTTTTTCTCTTGAAAATAATAACTATGTATTATCAATTTGTTTATATCAATAAATGGTCTGTATCTAGTATATGGATTTGTGTGTTTTTATCATCTATTATTAGACTTGCTCAGGCTTATAAAATTTTCTAAATCCACCACGTGAATCCGCCACGGATCACGCGTAGAAGCACGTTAGCCCTATTGAGCGATTGTCCAAAAATAGAAACCCATATGCCACGGCGGTCTCCCACGAGTGTTTTTCCGAAAAAGAAGAGCAGCGCAAGCGCTCCTTCAGGAAGGCAATTTTTCTTGCTGCTACACACGACTACGCATCCTTTAAAAAAATAACTGAAGTCTCGCATTCTTGATTGGAATAATTAGCTAGCTAGCTTTGATTGATCAGAATCATTAGTGAATTATCTGCAAATCAAAGTTAATTTGCACTTTGCGGCATAGACGTATGCCTGGTGGAGTATTAATAGAATATTTATACCAACAAACTACAATTTTTTGGAAGCCAATCTCCAAAGAACTATGAGGTTAATTGTGCTGGTCCTTGTGCAATTTCAGGATGGGTGACCTATGGGAAAGGCACACGAGTGAGGGCAAAGGCTAGAGGCTAACCCAAAAACAAAATTTATAATCTAGGCCTGTCGGAGATGAGAGTCATCCGTGACGGGCTATAATCTAGGCCCGTCAGAGATGAGAGTCATTCGTGACGGGCTGTAATCTAGACCCGTCAGAGATGAGAGTCATCCATGACGGACGGATGCCCGATTGAGATATTTTCTCACATCACTGACCCTGCCCGATACAGATGGTGCTTTAAGCCCGTTAGAGATAACTGAACCTGTTCTAGTGGGATTTTTCAAACTTTGCAAGACCATGCCAAATTAGTCCCATTTTTCAGCAAAATTTATTTGACAAGGAGAGTTTGGCTTGTTGGCATCTACTACATTTAAAGCGCTCGAACAAAAATGGTAGTAATAACAATAAATATCCAAGTGATAAAGAAAATGTAAAATTCAAACCCCCTACAAACCTTCAGCACAAGAACTTCTAATAAATAGAGAACGTCAAGTTTGGCCAAAAACTATTCCAAAATTTACCTTATCCATAAAAACTAAGTGGCCACATGTAAACTATCTGAACAATAATTGATTAATTAGCATGCATAGCTAAGATATTACCTGAATCCATAAGGCGGTAGAATACTTCACATCGCCTCACGTTACCATGGTTATCAATTAACATCCATCGATCTCTAGTCTACATTAATTAATTTGTTGAATGAATGACGTTATGCAGCACAAGCAACTATAAAATGGCACTCCTTTCGTCCGGGAACCAAACGAGAAATCAGAACGAGAATAAACACATCTACTCGTCAGTACAACATTTTAATTTGAATTCCTTTTTGTTTCATGTTCGTTTGCTATAGCTGGGTGAACAGAAAACTGACAACTTGGTATATGTTGGGATAGGAGGTATCGAGATGATGCAACACAGAGAGAGTTGTACAAAGATCGCTCTTGTGTGGAGATTATGGTAATCGGGTATCTACATGGTAAGCTTATCCGACTGGAGGTAGGGATAGATTGCGTCTGCCATATCTGTAAACCAAACATGACTTGGGTGTTACGATTGCCGATAGAGATAAGGCAATCGGCCTATAGTCATGGTTTGGTAAGATTGAGGAAACCAACTTAGAGTAAGATAGGGTTTCCGATCTGTAAGCCCTCCTCCCAAGACTATATAAGGGGGGTAAGGGGCGTCCCTTGAGGGATATTCCGATAGGAGATCAGAGATCAGATTCTAGATCAACTTTTAGCCTTCAACTTTAGATCACGAGATCAATAAAGACACTCGGCGGATCGAATCCACCGAAATAGGAGTAGGGTATTACCTCTCGAGAGGGCCTGAACCTGTCTAAACCTTCTTCTTCTTTTAACCCATTGTGCTTGGCGATCTCGACTGCGACCCCAGAAATCATATTGCCGAAACCAAGTTTCGACAGTTGGCGCGCCAGGTAGGGGACCGCGCGTCGAGACTCCTTCAACAATCTCGCCGACAAGCGTGATGGGATTTCCTTCAGATTCGGCGACTTCGCCGCCAATTTCTTCAACGACTCCTCCTTCGACTCGGACTCAAACCAATCGGAAGGAAAGACCCACTCGGCGCCGTTCGGGCTCCCCAATAGCGCCGAGATCTTCGACGACATCCTGAAGACCAATATGCAATCTACTTTCTCTTACGATGGACTTCACTCGGCACCACTCGGATTACCGAATACCGCCGAAATCTGCGCCAATCTTCTCGCCTCCCCAACGGAAGCGATCTACTCATATGAAGACCTCTCAGCGTCGTTTGGATTACCAAACGCCGCCGAGATTTATAGCAAGCTTCTCTCCCCCGAGTCGACGGCGACCCACTCGGAGGAGCCCACACCCCAAGCTCGACTCGGACGGAACGATCCAGATCCGGTTACCCAGATCAAGGGAGGTCGCCGTCATCCTCCCATCATTCGGCTCCTGCTCATCTTCGGAGCTCAATGGATACCTCAGCTCCGCCGGCTTCGACAACCTCTACGGCATCCCTTCAGACGAAGCCGACAACTCCGACTGCCGCATGGACTGTGAGCCGAAGTGCTTTGACGTCCTCATGGCCGAGCCGGACGAGTCCGACTCAGCCATGGCCAGAAGGCTTGCCGAAGAAGAACGAGCCAGGGTGGAGCTCGAGCGCAAGACAGCCGAGGAGGAGAAACAACGCAAGGACGAGGCCGACAAAAGAAAGGGATCTACGTGCGGCGGACGATCCGCCGGGAGGCTATACTCCAAACACGGGTCCGCAACACCAATATCTTCCAGACGCCACAGCAGAACGCTGTTGCCGCACTCACGCTCTTGGACACCGTCATGGAGACGGCTCCCGCCAACGTGACTCATATACTCGACAAGATCAAAACCATCGTCGCTGCAACGGCGAACGGCCATCCCACCACTTCGGCACGAAAACCGACTGAATCTGTGGCCGAAACGCCAGACAAGAGCCGGCTTCCACCTCTAAGGTCAGGAGACTATAAGAGGCCCGAGCCGGATCGGTCGACAACCAGGCCAAGAGGCCCACCTCGCGAGTCCACGCTGAAGTACCGGAGAGCGGACGGCCGACTCCGCGACAAACGACACGGACGTCCACCCGTCCACCACCGCGTCCGCCGCAGCGGCTCCGGCTACCCAACCGATCAACCGAAGACCCCGCCGAGTGATCTGCGGAAGTCCTCGATCGCCGCTACCAGGAGCGCGACCGACGCACTCGGGAAGATCGGAGGGGATCACCCGATAGCGGCGACGAAGGAGTACCAGCCTTCACTCGGGAACTCCGCCGAGTGCACTGGCCGAGTGGCTTTAAGCCCACAGGGATTGAAAAGTATGATGGTAAGACCGACCGTGAATCTTGGCTAACCGTATACACCCTTGCCATCCGAGCCGCAGTGGCGACAACAAAGCCATGGCCAATTACCCGCCCGTGGCCCTCGCAAACTCGGCTAGAAATTGGCTCACGAGCCTGCCAAGAGGCTCAATCGGCTCGTGGAGCGAGCGAGGGATCACTTCATCGCCAACTTCCAAGGTACCTTCGAGAGGCCCGGCACACACTTCGACCTTTACAACGTCATCCAGAAGCCGGACGAGCCCTTGAAGGATTATATTCGTCGTTTCTCCGAGAAACGCAACAAGATCCCGAATATCACCGATGACATCATGATCGCCGCCTTCCAGAAGGGAGTCCGTGACGAGCTGCTCATCGGGAAGTTCGGGCGCAAGCCACCGAAGACGGTGAAGCAAATGTTCGAGACGGCGAACTCATACGCCAAATCCAATGACGCCATTAAGGCCGCCCGTCAAGACCGGCCCGATAGAAGGGAGGACAAGCAAGCGGGAGGAAGCCGTAATCCTAAGAAGGATGGCGGCAACAACGACAACCGGCCGAAAGATCGCAAGCGCCGATCCGAGGACCTAGTCGCCGCGACCTCCAACACTCAACGCCGTCCCCGAGTCGCCGCCTACGACGCCATCATGAACGCCCAATGCACCCATCATCTGAATCATAAGCACGCGGCGAAGGATTGCTTTATCTACAAGCGTTCGCGAACAATACAGCCGCGTACTCAACAAGAAGCCGACGACGAGGCTGGCCCGTCGGCGCCAAAAGAACAACGCGGCTGAATATGCCGAACCTTTTCAAGACCTAGTGGGGAGCTCAACCACATCTTCGGGGTCCGCTAGCCTATGAGTCCAAGAGGAAACAAAAGCTAACCGACCGGGAGGTCAACGCGGCTCAACCCGAAGTCCTCAATATCTGCGATGGTCGGAAGTGGCCATCACCTTTGATCGCTCGGATCACCCCGACCGAGTGGTTCACCCGGGCGCTATCCACTCGTCCCGGACCCCGTGGTCCGCAACATCGAGCTTAAGCGCGTCCTCATCGATGGGGCGCGCCCTCAATATCCTATTTGCCAAGACCATGGATGAGATGCGGATCCCGAGGGCCGAACGAAGGCAAGTTCAGCCCCTTCCACGGAGTTATCCCGGGCTATCTTCAACACCACTCGGGCATATCTCCTCCCAGTCACCTTCGGAGCCCGAGAGAACTTCCGAACGGAGAACGTCACCTTTGAGGTGGCCGACTTCGAAACAAAGCATATCACGCCATCATCGGAAGGCTGCGCTTGCCAAGTTCATGGCGATCCCTCACTACACCTACCTTTGCATGAAGATGCCGGGTCCCAACGGCGTCATCACTCTTCGCAGCGACGTGAAGCAAGCCTTCACCTGCGATAAGGAGAGCTGCGACATGGCCCAATCTCGCGAGAGGTTGCGTGGCCAACAAGAAGTCCGATTGGCTGCATCAACTTCGGCGAGGGCGAAGTCCCCGCGAAGAAGATAGCCAAATCGGGATCCGCGACGCCAAGACCAAGAAGATCTCCTCGATCCGTCGGATCCTCGAAACCGTGTAATCGCGCCGACCTAGATCCCAAATAGGAAGCGCGCTCGTCACCTTCCTCCAAAATAATAAAGATGTCTTTGCTTGGAAACCATCGATATGCCCTGGAATTCCTAGGGAGGTGATCGAGCACTCTTTGAACGTCAAAGATGACGCCAAACCGATAAAACAACGATTACGCAGATTCGCTCGGGATCGAAAAGATGCTATCAAGGAAGAACTCGCAAAGCTCTTGGTCATCGGCTTCATTAAAGAAGTCCTTCATCCCGACCGGTTAGCCAACCCATCCCGGTCCGCAAGAAGACGGGCAATGGCGCGCATGTGCGTTGACTATACCGACCTCAACAAAGCATGCCCCAAAGATTCGTTCGGGCTACCTCGCATCGACCAAGTCGTCGACTCAACATAGGCGCCAACTCCTAAGCTTCCTAGGACATTACTCGGGCTATCATCGATCAGCTTAAAAGAATCCGACCGCCTGAAGACATCGTTCATCACGCCGTTCGGGGCCTATCCTACATCATCATGCCTTTTGGCTCGAAGAACGCCGGAGCCACATACCAACGCATGATCCAAAGATGTTTCCGACGCAGATCGGCAAGAACGTTGAAGCTTATGTCGACGATGTTGTCATCAAGACCAAGCGAAAGAAGACCGATCGCCGACTTAGAAGAAACCTTTGCAAACATCCGGCCTTCGAATGAAGTTAAACCCGAGAAGTGCACTTTCGGTGTTCCATCGTGCAACCGCTCGGCTTCATGGTGTCACATCGCGGCATTGAAGCAAACCCGAGAAGATCAACGCCATCTTAAACATGAAACCCCGAGTAACCGAAAGACGTCCGTAAGCTCACCGGCGCATGGCGGCACTAAGCCGTTTCATATCCCGACTCGGCGAACGAGGCATGCCCTTCTTCGATCGCTAAAGAAGACAGACGACTTCAAGTGGACCGCGGAAGCCAACCAAGCCTTTGAAGATTTCAAAGAGTTCCTTACCACGCCACCCGCCCCGGCCTCGCCCCCCAGGAACCTCTCGCGCCGTACGTCTCACCACTCACCAAGTGGTCAGCACGGTCCTTGTGGTCGAACGCGAAGAGGAAGGACGGACTCGAAGATTCAAAGGCCAATCTACTTTGTTAGCGAAGTATTGGCAGGAGCCAAAATTCGCTACCCTCGTGTACAAAAGCTGCTCTATGGTGTTCTAATAACCACGAGGAAATTAGCACACTATTTTCGTGGTCACTCGGTCACCATTGTCACCTCTTTCCCACTCGGCGACGTCATCCACAACCGCGAGGCAACCGGACGCATCGCCAAGTGGGCCCTATAGCTAATGCCGCTGGACTTGACCTCTAAGGCAAGAACATCCATAAAGTCACAAGCCTTGGCGGACTTCCTGGCCGAGTGGACTGAACAGCAAGAGAACGTGCCTCGAGAAGACCTCCAACACTGGACCATGCACTTCGACGGATCCAAGAGGATCACCGGCTTGGGAGCAGGAGTTGTGCTGATTTCCCCGACCGGGGAAAGGCTAAGATATGTCCTTCACCTCCACTTCTCCGCCTCACACAACGTTGCGGAGTACGAAGCTCTTCTACATGGACTGCGCCTAGCAGCCTCACTCGGGATACGATGGCTTGTTGTGAAAGGCGACTCCCGGCTGGTCGTCAATCAAGTGATGAAAGACTAGTCTTGCCTAAATGACACTATGGAGGCCTACCGACAAGAGGTCCGCAAGCTTGAGGACAAGTTTGATGGACTCGAACTCTCTCATGTCCTGAGACATAACAACGAAGCTGCCGATGAGCTGGCACAATTCGGATCTAAGCGCGAAGCTGCCCCAACAGACGTCTTTGTCGAACATCTCTACGAACCAACCATCACGGCAAAGACAACTCTCACCGAGCAAACCATGAACGAAGTCGCCATGACCGATACCGACTGGAGGACGCCGCTCATCAAATTCTTAACCCAGCAAGAGATGCCGGATGACCGGGATGAATCAGAACGCGTCCGGCGTCGTTGCCAAGCATACGTCATGGTTGACTCCGATCTATACAAGAGAAGCCCCTCCGGAATTCGAATGAGGTGCATCACACCCGAAGAAGGGAAGCGGTTACTCCAAGATATCCACTCGGGCATATGCGGAAGCCACGCGGCAGCACGCACTCTAGTTGGCAAAGCTTACAGGCAAGGTTTCTTCTGGCTTACTGCGGTCTCCGACGCGGATAAAGTCGTACGAACTGCGAAGGCCGCGTTTTCGACAAAGCCATGTCCCGCCCAGAGCTTCAAACAATCCCACTTTCCCGGCCGTTCGCGGTATGGGGGTGGACATGGTTGGCCCTTTCAAAAAGCTCCAGGAGGATTCACACACCTCTTCGTCGCAATCGACAAGTTCTCCAAGTGGATTGAGGCCAAACCGGTCGCCACAATTACAGCTGACAAGGCACGAGACTTTTTCCTCAACATCGTGCACCGCTTCGGCGTCCCAAACAGAATCATAACTGACAACGGGACTCAATTCACGGGAGGCATCTTCAAGGAATTCTGCGAAGACTTCGGAATCAATTCTCGTCGCTTCGTTTGATCCGCCCAAGCAAGACGTCGTATTGGGCTCGGGTTTTTACCTTGTAAGCTGCCAAAAATCCCGGATCATTCAAAGCACTCGGAAATAAAGCGCACAAGAAGTTTCATTTCAAAGAAGATTACCTTCAAACTCGGCCTCCATCTCGGCCTTGTCGAGGTGACCGCTTCTAGCTGGACTTGAAGCGAATGGACCTCCGAAGAATTTTCTACGAAAGAAGATCGTCAACAACTGAAATCAACATGGGAATCATGAAGAGAATGGAGAAACGAGCTCACTCCCGATTGATCCTCAAAGGTCGAGATTCGCCTCCCAAAGCTCTGCGATCTCCCTCCTTAAAGCCGCCTCCCTTGACACGGCCTCCTCCCGAGTGGCCTTCAGCTGTTGCTGAACGTCCTCTAAGGAGGTCAGGTGGGGAACTAACTTCTCCAGCACCTCAGATTTTGCCATAGAGCGGCAATACTCTTTCTACGCGCAGTGGCGTAAGAGTGACCGATTGAAAGACAATGAAGATACAATTTAAGAGAAAGACGAAGGCTTACGTTGAGCAGCCGGGTTGCCTCGTTCAGGCTCTCGACAAGGGCATCCCTTTCATCTTTTTCGGCTTGCCGGTCTAGGATGATGCCCCGCCTCTCGCCTTCCGAGTCCCGCCACTCGATCCGAATGGGGAACCCGTGTTCGTGAGGACGCAACCGGGATCTCCTCCACCGTGGTCGGCAAGCAAAAAGGACAAATGAAGACGTGAAAGATTCAAATTGAAAGATTAAAAGAGTACTTCAAACAAATCTCACCGGTTTCGGCGGCCGCTTGCTTGGGCGGAGTGGCCGGCGGCCTCCTTCTTCGACTCCGCGCCGAGTGGCCCTCGGCCGGGGTGCTTGAGCCGCGGCCTCGGGCTTCCTGCGCGACCGGTTTCCATCGGGATATCCTGGGCGGGGCCGGGGCTCCTTCCTCGGGACATCCTTCTTTGGAGGCGAAGGTTGTTTCCCCGGAGCGCTCGCACTTGGTTGTGGGCTCCGGGGCTTTGGCTCTGCTGGCCTTGGCACCTCGGGAGCAGCGGCTGGGGTTGGTCCTTCGCTCCCCCCGGCAGGATCTATGTCCTGGGGCCTCCTGTGAAAGTGAATGCAGCAGGGGTAAAGATAAAGAGAAGTTTTCAACGAAAGAGTTCAGACTTCGGTTTGAGCATACTGGATGATCGATGGATCTTCGCGCCGTCCGCGGCGATCGTCTCAAAGGTGGGGTCTCGGTGGGAGGAGCCGGGACGTCATCATCCGAGTCCTCTATAATCATCCTCTCTTGCTCGCGCGCTTGTTCGAGTCTTCACTCGGCGCCGCTCGCTTCCCGACCGGGTCGCTTTGGATCTTGATACCGCCGCCGGCTTGGCGGGCGACGCGGCGCGTCATTGTGGGACACCTTGTATGGCTTGGAGATGATAGAGGCATTTTCCTACAGAAGAAAGAGAGTACAATGTTAAGAGACAAGATGTCAAGGTTGAAAGATACTATGAAGCAACCAATCGGCTTACCGGAGGAGGAGGTCGGTGGATGCTGAAGGGAAGAACCGGCAGAATGAGGGCCCGCTCAACTGAGATTCCAGACGAGAAGAGTTCGTACATCCGGATCTTCAGGATCTCGTACTTGAGTGGATCTGGGTCTTCCCGATTGGGGTCCGTTCCGCCTTCATACTCAAAGGCTGGCTTTGATCGTTCCTTGATTGGAGCTAGTCGGCACCTGATGAAGTGCCGAGTAATTTGTTCCCCGCGAAGACCCCTTTGCTTCATCGCCAAGATCTTCGCGAGCAGCTCGTTGGCCTCATCCCAATCTTGGGCTACTGGAACAGTGCTCCATGATGGACTCGGGACAGGAGGAAGGCCGACGAAAGAAGGCAGGCTGGGTTCTAGGTTGCTAATGTAGAACCAGCCCGCGTGCCATCCCTTATTGGAAGACTTCAAAGGGAGAGAAAAGTACTCCTTGCGGAGAGATCCGTGGAGTTGGAAACCTGCCTCGCCGACAACACAAGGCTGGTCCTTGTTCGGATGAGGTTTGAGATAGAACATGTGACGGAAGAGTTGGAAGTGGGGGAGGATGCCAAGGAAGGCTTCACATACATGAATAAAGAGGGCGATGTGAAGCATTGAGTTGGGGTTCAGATGGTAGAGATGAAGCCCATAGTAATCCAGAAGCCCCCGGAAGAACTCGGAGGTGGGAAGGCTGAACCCGCAATAGAAGAAGGAAGTGAAAACGACGAGCTCACCGGTGTTCGGGGTTGGGAAGTCCTCCCCCGCTGCTGGGCGCCATCCCACGATTTCCTTAGGCGGAAGCACGCCGTGCTTCACCATCTCCTTGAGGATGGATTCCTTCACATCTGAAGCGGCCCATTGGTCGAACGGAATCCTCTTTTCCTCCGCCATGAGAGTGGTGTTGATGGGAAGTGGATCTGGCCGGAAAAGGTCGGGTTTTTGACAAGGGAACGTGGGAGATTTGGCTGCGGAAGTTGGTTGTTGCAGAAAGCGAGCTCCTTGATGGATGGATTTGGGAGCGCGCAAGTCTAGGGTTCTCCGCAATGAACTCGATGAACAGTGTTGTGAAAAGGGGAATTTTTGGAAGGTAAAGAGGCGGGGACGACCTCACGCCTTTATAGAAAGATTTGAGGGTTGCGCTAGGTTTTCGGTGAGTGGGCTGAGCCCATAAGAAAATCTATGGCCCGGTTAAGGTGTGGCCCGACGCGTGTCCTTAGGGACTTAAGCGGATGAGCTTAAGCGATTTGCCTTGGCAATATGCGCGTGTCCGAGTGCCCTATACCTTTGAAAATCCTTCCATACCGCAGTTTGCTTGACTTCATGAGAAGCTAGCATGATGCAACTTGGAAGGTGACCAACGGCTAAGTTTCTATTGCCTTGATGACAAGGGCTGTTTGGTTTTTTAGCATTTGGCTAATTAATTAGATCGATGCTATCTTTCCACCTTGGTGAAGATCTTTATAGATTGAGACCAGTATTATGGCATAAGCTATTTAATAATTTGGTCATATTTTTCATATGATTGAAAGAACTTGTTTTCCCATGAGGGATGATTGAAATATTTGTTCCGGGATTATTCGGGCAAATCCACTCAGATAAACATGAGCATATCGAGTGTTTTTCACCCATATGGGTTGATTGAATTATTTGTTCTGAGATGACTCGGGCAAATTCACTCGGATGAGTATGAACTTGTCGAGTAATGAGATTTCAATGATTGCTTTAGCATGAGCTAGGCATCTACATGAGAATGATCTTTTATAGTCCTTGACTATATGCTTAGCCTATTTTTGACTAACCACATAGTCGGGGCTACATCTAATTAGGTGCATCAGAGATGCACCTAGATATTTATTTTTGAGCATTTTTAGATATTTTTCCAGCCCTTCACAGTCTTTGGAGCCACTCGGAAGATTCAGCAGAGATGATGGAATCACTCGGCGCCAAAAGCACTCGGTCAAAGAGATTTTTGGCAGTTTGTTTGTTTTGGTCCGAAGTGAGTTGTCTCGTCGACCGAAAAGGACTCGGGGCTACTGTGGAGATTATGGCAATCGGGTATCTACATGGCAAGCTTATTTGGAGGTAGGGATAGATTGCGTACGCCATATCGTAAACCAAACATGACTTGGGTGTTACGATTGCCGATAGAGATAAGGCAATCGGCCTATAGTCATGGTTTGGTAAGATTGAGGAAACCAACTTAGAGTAAGATAGGGTTTCCGATCTGTAAGCCCTCCTCCCAAGACTATATAAGGGGGGTAAGGGGCGTCCCTTGAAGGATATTCCGATAGGAGATCAGAGATCAGATCCTAGATCAACTTTTAGCCTTCAGCTTTAGATCACGAGATCAATAAAGACACTCGGCGGATCGAATCCACCGAAACAGGAGTAGGGTATTACCTCTCGAGAGGGCCTGAACCTGTCTAAACCTTCTTCTTCTTTTAACGCATTGTGCTTGGCGATCTCGACTGCGACCCCAGAAATCATATTGCCGAAACCAAGTTTCGACACTTATCATGGGTGTTTCTCGTCCTAAGAGCGCCATAGATTCAAAGCAAAGAACTGATCATCTTATTAGAGCAGAGGCGAGTTTCCCCTGTTTCTGAGTTCATCTGTCCCTCAATGCAAAGAAGTGGAGGGTTTTGTCGCGCTATGCTCCCCTCAATTTGTTTCTTTCTTTCTTGTTTTGATTCCCTATCTATACGATTTGTATGGTCTTAGGATCGGCATGTTTATGCTGTTGTAATTAATTTTTTTTTCAAATCCTTAATAAAATTGATCGGACAGCTCTGAGGCCAGACCCGGAAAAAAAAGCATCCTTCCGATTCTTGATTGTAGAAGTTTCATCTTGGCTGTGCGTGCATGTTGATTCTTCATTCCCTTCCAACAAAAGCTGATTCATGAACACCTCTAGTATGTTTACCTAAAAGCTTCCGACAAGGTACATTGGCTTCAAAAGCATTGACAAACATGCAAATGAAAATTTTTACAGCATTTAAGAAAGTACCTCAAAATATTTAAATTTTACACTAAAACCTTTAGTACTAGAAGGTATTAAGTTTTATAGTAGAAAATGTGATACCCTGTTTGTACTTTCTCAAGGTTGGTAAGATTACCCCATGCAAATGATGATCAAGAAAGCAAGAGAAATAAGTTTTTCAATTCCAAATAGAGTGACTGCTTGAGTTTTTTCAAGCCTTTGCATGCCCTTTAATTTAGACTTGAGTGGAACTATAAGCACGCGGATTATGTATTTATGTAATTAATCCAATACAGAGAAGATGGTGGGTGAAAATTGATTATAATCCTATATTCCTATTTGACCCTTGTTAGAATCCTGCTTTTTTCTTTACCTAACAATGGTTACATGCGTACATTGAACTACTATAAATTTAGCATATTGCCGTGGTGACTCACTCACTCTCTCCTTTGTACAAGAGAAAATAAAGGATAAAAATCAGCACCAACAAATACTGCTGCTATTGAGGAGTAGGAAGGAGTTATATATAGTGGCATCTCTACTATGTTCATATGGGTTATTAGGACATTGCCAACGTCAAATTTTCTGTACTATGTAGCAATCTGTACTGACCTGAAATTTCTGGAAGAATGCCAAACTGTCGATATGGGAATGTTAGGTGTCAGGACTTTGAGTCATGGTGCCTAGTAATAGAATCTGTCAATATTAACATCTTAATTCTGCCAAAGGTGAAAATTTGGGAAGTTCCCATGCTTCCAAAATACAAGGGGGATAGCATAGGTAATCACCTGAGAGCTGTAGTAAATGTAAATAATGTCAGGAGGTTATTTTTCCTCAAACATTATAGAAATTTAGTGTTCTGGTTTTTATCACTTACAAATAAAAAAAATCCAAGTATTGATAGAAGAACATTGTTTTGAGATATACTATTTCGTGCAACTGAAATCCTTTGTGATAGCACAATAGATTCATGTTGAGTAGATGATTCTTAACACATATTATCACACCTCTCATTTTATTTCCTAGGAGAAACATCGATCAATCTTATAATACACGACCAGTAGTTCAAGAGGTTCTCTGAAGTGTGTGGATGTTGCACCTTTCAACCTGGTTTAGTCATCATCACATGCATGCAAACCTACTTTTCTCTTCATGAAGTTCATTCAACTATGCAGAGCAAAACCAAGCTAGAGAGGAGGTGTTGCCTAGTTTGTAAAACTAGTACAGAGGTACAGATCATTCATCGCACTGTACATAATTGTAAAATTGATGTGATCAAAAGTTAGTTACAACGTTTACTGCAACATACACAGCTTTTTTCTTTTCCCTTTGGTATAGCAAGATCGACGGGGGCACTATGATGGAAAATTAATAGCAGACTCACTGATAGATGAATAAAAAATTTATCATACAGATAAGATGGTTATCTAAAGAACATTACAATATATATGCATATCGTTAAGACATTACAATATATAGCTAGTGCCTTTTTGAACCAGTGAATAGAAGGTATCGGTAAGTGTGGATGGCTCCTGAACAAGATTTGTATGAGAAATGTTGTCTTCTCGATGCTGCCTGCATTATACATGGTGGTTTATCAAATAACCATGCCGTTTGTCTCATCCATTGTTGTAGCTGAATTTCATGTGCATGTTTCCAAGGTTCTGATCCATTAACTAAAGTCGCAAATCTTCCAACAAGCAAAGGGTTAGTAATAATAATGGCACAAAAATAGGCAACAAGAGGTAATGAGATTTTCCATTACTGTCTTGTCTCACGGGTTTGAGATAATCGAACTTCTATGGTGATCTCTCATGGTAGTAGAATTATTTTACACATTTCATCTATTTTCATCAAACACTAGTACAGAATGTCTAATAGGTGGCGGTTCGAAACCCTCAATAGGTATCGGTTTCGTACCCGACACCTATTGGTCGGCACCAAAGACAAGAGTTATTAGTGCCGGTTCTTCACCCGGCACCTATTAGACCCAATAGGTGCCGGTTTTGTATTTAGAACCGACACCTATTCGGCCGAATAAGTGCCGGCGACTATTAAAAACCGGCACCTATTATGACTAATAGGTATCGGTTCTCAATTGAAAACCGGCACCTATTACGACTAATAGGTGCCGGGTCTAACTTTGAACCGACACCTATTTGGGATAATAAATGCCGGTTTTTGTTTGAGACCGACACATATTTAGGAAGAATAGGTGTCGGTTTTTATTTGAGACCGATACCTGTTAGTCGTAATAGGAAAAACCGGCACTTATTTTCCTAAACGTACAAAAAAATATATTTAGCATAAATATTCCTCCATACAGCAGTCACACAACATTTAGTTACATTTGAATTCCCATGCAGCATAATATTCCATAGCAGGTCACATAAGAAAAGGCTCAAGTTAATATATCAGACATTATCAGACATCAGACATTATCACATTATCACAGCTGTTACAAAAGTGAAGTGCAATATTACACAGCTGACAAAAACACAGCTCATATAAAAACACAGCTGACAATATTCTAACTCCTTCACTAACTGCATCCCCTTCATTGAGTAGAACTTATTATCAGTAATCAGAGATTTCCTTAAAAGGCATTAAGTATAGATCACAAATTTGGTATCATAAATGAGGTATGTTTATGAGAAAAAAAATAAGGAATTACTTGTTACATGCATGTAAGGAAACAAAAAAATGGCAACAAAATGAAAGCAATTGAAATATTTCCAATCTGACATAGAACCAAAAACTGAACCTCTTCTATACTGTGATGGGATAATATCCATTTAGTCGAGCTCATAGACTGCATTATTAATTGATAAATTAATTGATAAAAAATTAACAAATAATATGTAAAATTGACAGATTCTGCATTATTAATTGTGATGAGTGATGGCATTTGCATATATACGAAAGGGACTCAACAGTAGTTAAATTATCAGCAAATTAAAAAGAGATGCCTCCATCTTCAGTACAGTTAGTACTAGTAAGAGTGCGTGTGATGCACTGTATCTAGATGATTTGCTTAATAAAATTGATGCACACCACTGATCATTGGCATGAGCATGCCTTGCATATGATCACATACTAAACCATCTATTGGGCAGTTAATTAAATTACTGCCATGGTTTAATTAGCAGGAGTAGGTGTGTGCTAACTGGCTAGTTTAGTTAAGCTTAGCTAGGTACTGCAAAGGGAAGATACTTTGGAGGGTGCTTCAGTTAATTGCATAGCATAAGACCTGAGATATTATAGAGGACACAAAATATTACTCCACTAGTCTCGCAAGGCGTAACATATAAAACCCGAAGCTCGAGCAGAGAACATAGGAGATATTGCTGGGACTCAGCGTGCCAGTCAACTTCAGCCTGAGACGTGCCCGTCAAACCACACGAAGGCGGCGACCAGATGTGTTACACATCTCAGGAGACTTGACAAATATTCGCTTGAGCTCTACAACATCTCAAATGCTCTAAACTCATACTCTTATGAAAACTTTAGTTACACATACTTACCTGCTGCATACGGGGACAACGACGACGATACCGGCCTCATCCATGCCATCCAGTCGGTGAGATGACCTGTTGCTTTGAGGGATAAAAATATTACCTAGAAAAACTTAACACATGATTAGATAATTGTACAAGAAATACAAATAGATAGACATTACAAAAATATATAAACTTAGATCAAGTTCGATACAACAATCCAAATAACCGATCTACATGCTTAAAAATGTAAGTTCTGCCCACTAATGCTGTCTGCATATCCTTTGTGGTCGATCCGCTCTCTAAATTGGCACTAGGGCCGCCAGCCTCAAGGAAACCCACTCATGAAATGTGATATGCGCCAGTCTCTGAGATGACATGTTCGAAGATGAACCCGCAGAGTTGTTCAGTGAGGGCGAAGCAAACATGTGGCAACAACTTACTTGTTGGGAGCTTTAATTTCTGCAAATGGAAGGATTGAATATGTGAAAACACACTATGAGTGTAGAAACGCGTATTTTCGTCTTAAAAAATTGACGAACCTCTGCATCCGTAATGTTCCAGTTGTTGATCTCCATGAAAGTCCACATAAATTTCATCGTGTAGAACCCACATGTGCTCGTTCCTTGATCTTGACGTTGGCACCAAGGATGGCAGGTTTCCCAAAATGTATTTGAACAAGGAGTGTGTCGAATGCACTTCTTCTTGTACTTCACTAGTGTCTTATTGAGGATGTCAATTACGGATTGGAAATCTTCTCGCGGTTTCCTCAATCCATCCAGAATGAGGATTTTGGAATCATTTAAATGGATCACAAGAAGGATCCAGTGGTTCCTACATACAAAGGGACAGGGCAATTAACACCGAGGAAGGACAAATGGTAGGTAGAACGATAACTGCCTCACTTACTTAAAGTTGTAGGGCGGAAGAATCGTATTCATGTCCCGAAGCTTCACAAAGGAGCTGTACGGTAGTCCACATCATTTTTGGGACGTTGGGCCTCCATCAATCGATTGGAGTTGACAATCGCTGGATCGAGGAATGCTAGTTTGTTACAAGTCGCTCTACATTCAAGCGCCCCCATTCTGCATAAGGAAACAAGTTAGACAACTTACAAAGGCTAATAAGGGTATGAACTTAGAAATACTAGCTAGGGGTTCGAGTATGCTTACAATACCCATATTTGAAGTATAGATACGTCTAGCTCCCTCAAATTGTATAGCTGAAATAGTTCATCAAATGGGACCCAGATTACACCATCGTCGTGATGAAAGTCCTCGTTCTTGTAATAGACACCGAACGTCTCCTTACCCTCCTTTGCCATCTGTAGGTACCACTCTTCTACCCTTCTCATCTGAGTGCAATTTGCAATGACGTTGCGATATTCGTCGGTGGTCAAAGGACCACCTAACTTGAACTTAGCTACCAAAGGTGCCTTCGCAATATTGTCCACATCAGACAAACTCTTCAGCCCTGCACTTTGGAGAAATTCTTTCTCATTCTTCTTGGTGTCTTTTGTGAATTGAGCCTTGGAAAAATCTTGCAATTTCTTTTTCTGGATCGTGCGTTGAAAGTCCGAAACAGGTTGCGTCGGGGCTGGTGGCCTTGCCATGCGAATGAAGTGGTCCTGTACTTGAACTGACACTTTCGGGGATGGCTCCGACTTTGTACAAATAGTCGCTTTCTTGCCCTTCTTAACAGTAGATGGTTCAAACATATCTGTAGATTTGCACAGTCGACCCCTCTTCTTGGGCTGGTCATCAGGAGCTCTTTGTGCCGGCGGAGGAGACGGGCTCTTACGTGGCAATGGTGGTGGAGTTGGCATTCTTTGGGGGGAGACAGCAGGCCCGTTAGAGCTAGACCCGCCATCGCTTGGCTCGTCATCACCATCTCCTGAAGGAAAGACAATGAACCTCTTGCGCCACACGATGACGTTGTGGATAGCTTCTCCAAGAGTGTTCACCCCTTCCTCTGGAGGAAATTCAAGCTGGATGGCCCTATATCTGCTCGACACGTCCTCCACTTCAACCCTTGAGTAGCCAGTTGGTATTGGATTACCGTGTATCCTTCCTCCCTCCACTACAAGATGTGTCATACCGCGTGCCACCTCTATAGTGAGGTTTTGACTCTGCAGTGGCACATGCAACCTACATGCATTACGTATTGTGATTGCATCCACAGGGTGACGAGTCGTCTCCGGTTCTTGAGGAACCTCAGTTGAAGCGCAACTGCTTTTCCTCCCTGTTGGACCGGCTAAACGGCCAGCATCGCCGCCAATCCCCGCCTCCATTAGCAATGCCTCCATCTTTTTAACTTTTTCCATTAGGACTCTCATCTGTTCTAATTGGTCTGCGGAATTTTTATTACTTCGAGACCGGTATCTATGTCTGTCCTCAGGAAAACCTTCCCTCCATGGTATGAGGCCTACTCCCCTTGTGCGTCCTAGATGCTCAGCGTTCTGTAATGCAAGTGTGAGCTCATCTTTCTCCCTGCTTGGAACAAAAGAGCCCTCAGAAGCCTGATGATGCGCATCATGTAGCCTTCGGGACACTTCTTGTGAAGTTGGACACTTGTGTACCAACTCACCTGTATCAGAGAGTGATGCCCCTCGGGTGTATTGTTAATTCTTTCCTCGTTCGTACCAGTCCTTTGTCTCAATCTCGATCCCCTTTTCCAACAGCTCTTCCTCCCTCACTCGCCATTTCTCTACGTTCTTGGCATAACCGCTACGGCCGAGACGATGAGGGAACAAGTTTTTGGCCGCATTGGCTTGATTCCTTTCGCTAATCTCCTTCGCGGAATCTGATGTTCTGTACGCCACAAATTCATCCCAGAAAATGCGGCACCTACGATAATTGGGATCTTCAAAATTTGGTGTCAGTCCCCGCTTCACAAACTTCCTGGTAAGGTCCGTCTTGAACTTTCGGAAGATCACGCTCATCCTCTCAAGGGCCCTCTGTTTTGTGAGTTGTTCTGATCCCGTGGGAAACTGGAATGTCCGCTTCAACTTGTCCCAAGCAAGGTCCTTATCTCTTTCTGGTACCGTCCACTCCAATAGATCTGGATCACTGCTCTTCCAGTATCGGTACTTGATTGGGATGTCATCCTTCACGATGACACCTATAGCATTTGAGTATGGGGTGAGTATCGACGTAGGAGCTGTAGGGTTCCCGTCTGGATCTAACGCTGTTATAGTGTAAAGGCCCGAGGGCATCCTGGTTGGACCTCTCCCCCTTTTTGTCGATGAGGTCCCGGTATCACCAGAGTTCACAATGGCCGAAGGGGTAGCCTCCTCCACGCTTTCAGGGTTCAAGTTAGAAAGCCACTTGGACATTTTCTTGTTCCCGAGACATTTTCTACACTATAATGATCAAAAGTTTGAGAGAGTTAATCCAAAAATGATTCTGAACATTCGTGTAAATTGGACTTTTTTAACAGGGAAAAGGAATTTCTAAAAACCTATATATATAACTTATATATATAATATGTATATGTGTGTGTGAAAATATTACTTCTCATCTGCTCATGTTTTTTTTAAAAAAATGCAGAAGGAAAGAAGAGGGGGGGACACAAGAAGAAAAGAAGGAAAGAAGGAAAGAAGGAATGCCGCTTGGAATTTTATAAATCTACAAAACCAATTACCATCGGACTCTACAAATGATTATTTCATGTTGAAGTCAGTTTCTTGTATAATGTGGTGAACCCAGAGACTGTAAAAATATCAGTAGGCTGGCTTACTCCTGCTGTACTGCTGGATCTAGTGAAAAAAGATTAAACATCAAGAGAAAAACTGTAATTCTTGAAAGTTGCATCTGCAATAGTATGCTGGTAAGCTGGTTTTCTAACCTAGAAAAGCATCAGTGAAGTTAGCCAGGTTTTCAAACGGACTAGAGCAATAAAACTGAAAAGTATCTATAGTCCTAAAGGGTTGTAATGCATTTATTGCACAAAATTGCTGAACACCCTTATCAAGCAATATTAGTAAACAAATGAGTACTGAAATTAGGAATATTAGTAAGCAATATTAGTAAACAATTAGGAGTAACACATTTGAGTACTGAAATTAAGTGAACAAATGTTTCTCTTGAGAAAAAGAAAATATAAACCTTTTGCATAATACAGGTTCAAAGGTCCCATTTAAGGTATAACAAATTTATAGGAATGTTCAATTTTTGTGAGAATTAAAAAAAACCCATGCTTTTTTATGGGCCCGCTAAATACAGTACAAAGTTCAAAATTTGATTCCAAGTTCAAACAACACGTGCTTAATCTATTACCGCCATTATTCTTATTATCACAGCTACAAGTAAAAAAGAGAGAGAGATTAGGAGACACTGACTTTGACTGGTTGTCGTCGTCAGGCCGCCGCTTATCTTTCTCTCCTTTTTTGAAATAAGTTTTCTTTACTAATATTTCAGATAAAGGTGAGCAGTCAAGAAAACCACAGCCGTGTTGTGGCCCTAAAGAAACAAAACCCTAAAAAAATGCAGAAGGAAAGAAGAGGGGGGACACAAGAAGGAAAGAAGGAAAGAAGGAAAGAAGGAAGGAAGGAAGAAGGAAAGAAGGAAAGAAGGAAAGAAGGAACGCCGCTTGGACTATAAACAATACTGCTGCTTCAAACCTTTGTATCTTGAAATATAAAAAGGATATGATGCAAATAAATACATTTTAGAAATCTACAAAACAAGACCTAGATCTTTTATGTAGAAAGCACATTTTTGTTCTGCCATTTAAATTGTCTAATTCACACTTGAAAACAGGCTTCAGAATCTGTCCAGAATTTCAGAGGGTACATACTAAAACTACTATCCAGATTTTGAAAAAAAAGCAACAGTCGTACTCAAAAATTAATATCGCCAAAACCACTTGAGCAAGGCTTATTATACCATCCAATAAAAACACATAAAAATTGGTTGAGAGCTAGATTACATCATTATCTACGGATGGGGTTGATTCTACACTTTGCAACTAGATGGGCAGTTTGGGCTAACTCAGCAGCATGAACTGTCCTGTGCTATATGAATACTGGATCAATGTGGTCTAGTTGCATGGATTTAATAACAGATAGTATCATTTTTAGGATGAAGGCAGTTGATGCTTTCAACAGTCAAAACAGTGCAACACCCAACAGGAGCAATTAACTCCCTGGTGTAACAGACTAACAGTGGATTATTTGTTACTGGAAAACCATGGCAAACGGGAGTGATTTCACAAGATAAGAACAATTAACAGAACTAAAGGTTGATATATACCATTATTACAAAATCAGAACAGACTGTTTCAATCCAAGGTTTTAGGGACGACTGATCATCGCTTGAAGAAATACATTGTTCGGTGCCTTAGTTGGCCTTTAATCAGTTCAGCCAAGATCAGAAAAATATAGCAAGTTGGAACTGCATAACAGAGGAAACCAGCAGCAGGCATTAGTCCATCTTGATTATTTTCGGTGTACAGATGGGTGCCTAACACGTCTCTCAAGAAACTACCATGAACTTAAAATAAATCGAAGTAGACAACTGTTTGCTTGTCAAGCAGGAGAAGAGAGGAAAGGACAGATAGACAGACCTTGTATGGAGTCCTTGTCTGGAGCCGGCTTTCGGGGATGTTGAAGAAGCACTGTTAACTTCTTGATGTTGAAGAAGCTTGCCCCCCTCCCCCACGTTGACTGCACAGTTCATCATGAGCTTGTTGTTAGCACTGAATAAGTGGAAAAACCCTAAAGAAACAAAACCCTAAATAAAAATGTGGAGGCGGGCCGGAGATCACCGGGCGACGGAGGCAGCCCGGAGGAGGGCGAAGACACTGCACGATGACGGCGGGCGGAGGACGGCGGCAGGCGCTAGGTTTGACGGAGGACGGGCGGGCGACGCTGGACGGGTGGGCGGGCGGCGGATCTAGACGACGACAGCGCTGGACAGGTCGGAGGCGGGCGATGACGGGCGACGAAGGGCGGGTGGGCGGTGCTGGACGGGTGGCCTGGCGGCGGATCTAGACGACACCAAGGAGGCGGCGGATCTGGAAATATATATATACTAACTTTATAGGTGCCGGGTCCAAATAAAAACCGGTGCCTATTAGGAGAAATAGGTGCCGGTTTTTCCAAATAACCGGCACCTATTAGGAGAAATAGGTGTCGGTTTTTAGTTGGATCCGGCACCTATTCTCCAAAACCCTATCCACTAACATTACATACGCATGCAACTTAGGCTGCCAATGGGCCTGAAATGTATGCATCAATTGATATATAATCATCCAACAAATTAAATCCAACCATTGATTGTTACAACGGGACGCATGTGAATATATTCATTCAGTTCCAAAATTACAGATTCATGTTTGTTACAATCAAATTCTAACTTATAAGTCGATCACTATTACTCCTTCTTCATGATCAATGCGAACATATGGGGCTTTCTCCTCTTCTTCGTCTTCTTCTCCGTCTTCTTGACTTTCTTCACCTTCGTCTACATCTGTTGCAAAAGGTGGTAACTCGTCAATTTGATCGTAGCCTTCCTCATCGGTGATATTCTCAACTCCAACAATGTTTCGCTTTCCATTGAGAACTACGTGGCGATCAGTCACCGATGAAGGGTCCTTGACATAGAATACTTGTGTTACGAGTTTGCGAGCACAAAAGGTTCATCTTGATAACCCACATTGTTTAGGTCCACGATGAACATCCCGTACTTGTCAATTTTCAAACCACTTGGAATTTTGACCCATTGACACTGGAAAAGTGGTACCTTCAGCGGTCCATACTCAAGCTCCCAGATTGCCTCTATATAGCCATAGTATGTTTGTTTTACACCATTACCATCGAAGGCATCTATACGGACACCACTATTCGATATTTGCTCTTGGCATCCTGCGTTCTCGTGTAAAATGTATACCCATTAATATCATACCCTTGGAATGAATGAATAGTGCTCGCAGCCCTCGAGACAAAACGTATAACCGGTCACTATCGGGATTCGCAGCCATGATATGCTTCTGTAACCAATCAACGAAATGCAGTCTATGCTACTTAGCGATCCATGCTTCTGATTTGCATGGGTTCTCAGTTCGGAGGGAGTTGTAATGCACATCAACAAATGGAGCCACCAAGGCCGACTGCTCGAGCACTGCGAAATGTGCTTGTCGTAGTGTTTCAAGGCTAGGAGCGAATATTGCTTTATGCCCTAAAGTCCCTTTCTCAAGTAGCCTACCCTCGTGTCGGGACATCGGCACACCAATGGGACGTAGATCCATATAGTCGATGCAAAACTCAACCACCTCCTCTGTTGCATAACCCTCTACGATACTCCCTTCCGGTCGAGCTCTGTTACGCACATACTTTTTATGATCCCCATGAATCTCTCGAAAGCCCACATGTTATGAAGATACACTGGTGAGAATCTTTATCTCTTTCATGATATGTATCACTAGGTGAACCATTATATCAAAAAATGATGGTGGAAAACACATCTCGAGTTGGCAAATGGTCACGATTACATCTGCCTGGAGCTTGTCTAGTGTGGTTGGATCGATCACCTTTTGATATATAGCATTGAAGAACGAGCACAACTTTATGATTGGGTTTCGCACCCTGTCTGGCAAGATGCCTCTAACCGCAACAGGGAGTAGTTGTGTCATCAGCACGTGACAATCATGTGACTTCATGCCCACTATTTTCTTCTCTCTAATGTTGACAAGTCTTTTAACGTTAGCGGAGTAACCAGACAGGACTCGGACACTCTGCAGGCACTCCAACAGGCTGATTTTCTCGGCGGCAATGAGGATGTAGCACGCGGGAGGGAGGTATTGTCGGCCACTGGGACGTTCTTGAGGATGTAGCTCGGACCTGATGTTCATGTCTACGAGGTCTCTCCGGATTTCAACGTATCCTTTGTCTTGCCAGTATGTTCAGCAGACTTCATCAAACTCTCGCATACATTTTTCTCAACGTGCATCAATTGCATGACGGACATCCAAATCTTTCCAATACGGTAGTTCCCAGAAGATAGATTTCTTCTTCCAAAGAGGCTTCTCACCACCCTTGCCCGCCGCACGTGTATTGCTATGCCCCTTACCAAATACATGTTCAATATATTTTACCTCTTCAAAAATATCTCCGCCGTACGATGTATCGGAGCTGTCCCCTTCTCCACCGTGCCATCGAAATCTCTTCTATTGCTACGATGCGGTGACCGGCGGAAGAAACCTCCGTGGCACATGTACACGTCTTTCCAGTACCTCAGCCACCGCTTGCTGTGTCCCTCATGCACCGCACACATGCACAACCACCTTTCACCGTTTGTCCGAGATATGTTGCCACTGCGGGTAATCTTGAATGGTAACTAACAATATTGCCCTTAAGGTGAAGTACTCTCTTTTGTAAGCATCCCACATCCGCACCCCCGAACCCATAGTAATCGAAGATCATCTACTACTAGCCTGAAGTAGACATCGATATCATTGCCAGGTTGCTTGGGCCCTTGGATTAGCAGTGACATCATGATATACTTGCGCTTCATGCACAACCATGACGGAAGGTTGTACATAACAAGTGCCACTGGCCATGTGCTGTGCCGACTGCTCATGTCACCAAATGGATTCATCCCGTCTGTGCTCAGCCCAAACCTAACATTCCTCATCTCGCGTGCAAAATTTTTGTACTTTCTATCTATCTTTCTCCATTGAGACCCGTCGGCAGGGTGCCTTATCATCCCATCCTTCTTACGTTCTTCGGCGTGCCACCGCATCATCTTTGCATGCTTTTTGGTTGCATACAGGCGCTCAATCCGAGGGATTATAGGAAAATACCATACAACTTTAATTGGCACTTTCCTCTTCTTTAGGACGGGGCCACCGCTGTCATCATCGGCATCATCGTCGTTACCTCCACCCTTATACCGCGGTGCTCCACAAACTGGACATACATCCAGGTCTTCATAGTCACCCCGGTATAGGATACAGTCATTTCGACATGCGTGAATTTTTTGCACCTTCAGCCCGAGTGGACAAACAACCTTCTTTGCTTGGTATGTCGTTTCTGGCAGTACGTGACCCGCTGGAAGGAGGTCTCCGATCAGCCGTAGAAGCTCGTGAAGCTCTTGTCGCTCCACCGTTGGTTGATTTCATCCGCAACAATGAGAGGACGACGTGTAATTTGGTGTGCTCATCGTTGCAACCTGGATAAAGCGGTGTTTTTGAGTCCTCCACCATGGCTTTAAACTTCTCGTATTGTCTATCATCGCCGTAGGCTGTCTCTCCATCCCGCAACATCCGATCCAACCCATCCGATTCGTCATTGTCGTATTCACCTTCGTGGCGAGTAACTCCACATTGTCTTCATGCATTGCATCGCCATGATTGTCCACACCTGTCATTCTCATCTTCACCGTGATTGTCCCGACATGTGTGATTACGCATAAAACCTCTTGTTAGCGGATGCTCGTGAACTTGTTTTGCGGAAACTGTCTCTCCTTTCGCAATCGGAACATGGACAATGCAAATATTCTGTCATGCTCAACGATCGGGAACTCGTGGCCCCGATCACGAACTTGGTTACTCCCCGGCATACTCCAAGGTACCCCGCTTCGCATCGTTCATCCCTCCTTCATCCATCGGTCCTACAGAAATTTTTAAAAAATGTGACGTCTTCATATAAATGACATTATTTTATTTTGGTTATATTACTCTATAGTGATAGTCTCTTCAAATTTGACAATCTGAAATACTTTGAATTAAAGAAAAAGACACAAATGGTGTCATGCATCTACTAGCATATACACATAAATCACAAAAGAATATCATAAAGAATTACGTACACAAATAATAAACAACTAAAATATACTAACCTTTAATTTTTTTGAAAATTTTTGGCAAAACCTTCCCCCCTCTGTTTCGTTCTACACATGAAGACCAAATAAAATGAGCTAAGTGGCTGAAAGGTGGCATTTATAGGTGGTCAGAATATATGTGTCGGTTTTTAGCAACAACCGGCACCTATATTACGAAGCTTACAGCGTAAGGAACCTTATAGGTGTCGGGTGAAGAGCAAAACCGGCACCTAAAGTATAGGTGTCGCTTTTTACTATTGACCCGGCACCTATTTAGGACAAATAGGTGCCGGTTCCTTTTAAGAACCGCTACCTATACTATAGGTGCCGGTTTTACTGTTCACCCGACACCTATTTCGCATTATAGGTGGTGGTTATTAACAAGAACCGGCACCTATTCTTTACTTGCTACCTATATGCATTATAGGTGTCGGATTTGTTTTAACCGGCACCTTTTTGGGCGACACCAATGAGCCTTTTTTAAGTAATGAAAGACACTCATACTACAAATTTAATTAGGGTAAAGTTTCATTTGTACACATCGAACTTTGTTCAACGTCCATTTTTACCCTAAACTGCAAAACTTTTTATTATTTGGATAGTCCCAAATCTTTACTTATTCTTTTGGACACTGTATCCCTTCGTTCCTGATCACATGAAGCGAAGGAGATTCAGCACTGTTCTCAATCGGGCAAATCTAACGAAGGCCTTGCGTGTGGTAGCAGTGTTGCGTTTGCTCCCAATGTAGAATAATTATCAGGCAATAACACACAAATTCTATTCATTTCGCGCGTGGTTGGTAATTCGCTATGGCAATGCCATCTTCATCTCTGCTACCAAATTATAGAAGCATAAATTCTGTTAGTTACAGGATCAATCTTTCCTCTCTTTGTCTCTCTTGTCGAGACTAGCTAGTGTTACACATTGCAGCTATAAGTGCAGCTAGATGTGGATTTTCACATCTCGTCCCCACGGTGGCAAACTTCTAGTCTCTGACGTTATCTTACACACCGACAATATTGTCTGTTCTTTCTAAGTTGACGACAAGCGTCACGATCAGGAATTAATGTTATTTTTTCTTAACAGGAAACAGTATGTATCGTCATTTCTAGTCCCGGTTAAAATAATTAGAACTAAAGATATATCTTTAGTTTCGGTTGGAGCCACCAACCAGGACTAAAGATGACGGAGCCACGTGGCCGGCTCCGCCATCTTTAGTCCCGGTTGGTGGCTCCAACCGACTAAATATTTTTTTTTTTTTTAATTTGCTCCTTTCTTCGCAGTTGTTGCTGTCTATATATTACACACATATTATATTACACATATACATATTTTACACATATATTTTTATACATATATATGCAACATGCATATAAATATATAATTTACACACATATAAATAAACTTAAAAAGAAAATATATACATATATTATCAAAATATGTACACATATGTACAATATCCACACATATTTCGTATGTTATAAAAAATTATCTATTTTATGGATCCAGTGGTTAAGTTACTTAAATGAAAGTAGACTTTCCTGCGGGATCAATGAACTGCTCGTTTATAAATTCCATCAATTCTTTCGAGCGGCTTGTATGAAAGTCTCATGGGGAGGTTGTCTCTTACTCGCATAAGCTGTCATTAATTTGAATAAACGAGAAATAAATATATGAAGTGAATAAGAAATCGAGACATAATGTATGAATGGTTGTTATACATACATCTATATCGTCGATAGTTATGACATCGGTCACAAAGCGGTGAATATAGTCGCAGACGTAGTATCCGTATAAGTTGGTGCCCTGTGACTGTTTTGCACACTAAAGGAGAAATGACAATAAATTTAATATACATTTCATATTTTAGAATAAAGTAATGATTCAAAACAACTTTGCAGCATGTTACTCACTGGAAAGTTCATCCTCACGGAGAGCTTATCTTTCCAATTTCCGCGAATATTCACCCGAAGTCGTTCCCATGCCCTACGTGCAGTTGAAAGTTAGCTAGTAATTATCCGAGAACCGCATATATGCAATACCAAGTAAGATATATGGCATTACCTGTTAAACGGTGCAAATATCTTTGAGTACGTGGACTCTGGTTTATCCATTGAGTCAAAGACATGGATCCGCGAGTGATCCATGTCAATTACTAACAGAACCTAGTGGAATCTGCAAATTGGTTTAGATGACACATATGAAAATTTATATATGCACGGGATTGAAATCGGTACGGAAGGAAGACAAAACTTACGCAGTGTTGTAGGGCAGAAGGATAAATGACCGGAAGTGGTTCTGCACCAGCGCATTGTATATGTTGTCCATTGTTGGATTAGGAAATTGATCAACCAATACGCCGTTTATTTTACGTGGATCTATGAATCCATGTTTGGTACAGTCGTGCTTGTTGCAGTATTGGATCGCCATTCTACAACGGTTAAAAAGAATTTTAGTAAGCTAAATACAAGGAGGTAAGAAACGAAATAACAGAACGATACTTACAGAACCTGCATGGCTAGAAGTGAGACGTCAAGGGCATCAAGCTGGTACAGGTCGAATATGTCTTCGAATCGGATATACAAGTGGTCACCTCCATCGAAGAAATAGTGCAGTGAATATCTGCCCATTACCATCTCTCCGCCCTTGCTGGATTCTTGCATGTACCACTTGTGGAAGTGGTACATCTGTGTAGGTAGCTTTTTCACTTGATCTGGCTTTACAAGAGGCTTTCCAAGTTTGAACTTGTATTTCAGCGGAGCCTTCACTAGGGGAGCACAGCCGTGTAATTGATCCATTGAAATTCCAGTAGATTCCATAAATTGTCTTAACTCTGATCTAACATCTGGAACTGTGCTGAACTCCATAGGTTTTTGAGGCTGCATGCCGAGCTGGGGTACATCTTTGCCTATTCTTTGCCTGTTCTCTTTGCCTTGCCAACAACCTTTCGAATAGTCCTGTCGTAGTTGGACTGCGGTTGAGGTTGCGGTTCAGGCTGTGGCGTTAGGTACGTCTTCTTGAAGAAGTCCTTGGTCTTCTGGGGGATTTCAGGAGGCTTCTCAGGAGACTTCTTTCTGAAGTGGGCCTTGACTTCAGCTTGGACGGCCTCGTGCAGCTCCTCTGGAGTCATGTCGTACGCCGTTTTCTTTGGGGCTGGTGGGAACGGGTCTTTAGGCCTCTTGCTTCTTGGTCCACTGGTTGACATTGACCGTGTGGCTCAAGATGTTGTCCATTTAGGAGTCGGCGCTAATTGTAGCGATGGAGGAGACTGAGAAGGCGGTGGAGTTGGAGACGATCGTTTAGGAGTCGGTGCTCGTGGAGGCGACGCAGGAGGCGGAGGAGGCAAAGGAGGTGGAGGAGACGGTCCACGTGGAGGCGACGACGGTGGAACGATAGGAGACGCTGTTCGTCCTGGGAATATGATGAAGGGCTTCCTCCAAAGAAATATTCCGTGAGTTGTTTCTCCTAGCATCATCTCCCCGTCTCCTCCGGGGATATCCAGCTCGAGATCTTCATAGCCGTATTCCACCTGTTCAACTTTCACTTTTAAGTACGCAGGTGGAACGGGCCTGCAGTTGTAGGTATCGTCTCGTTCTACTGGAATCGCCATGCCTGACGCAACCTGTTCGAGAAGATTGCTTATTAGTTAGTAATGAACCTTGATTGTCAAGTTATTCAAGGAAATATACCACATAAAAGTACGAACATACCTTTATTGTTATGTTCTTGAGCGGAATGTGCAGCTCACATAGTGTCCGCTGCGTGATGTCATCAACGGGGCATGGCAGACATGCTTGAGCTTGTGGAGCCAACTCGTATTCATTTCCTGTTGACGCGCAGCTACTGCCCTGCTACTGGAGTTGAGCCGTTGTTGCTGGATCTGGCTGTTGGCTAACCCAATGGCTCCGCTCCTCTGCCAACCTTTGGTTCAGCCTTTCGTCCATAATTTGATCAATCTACGAGATCCGCATCTCCATTTCAGCGAACCTCGCATCGTGCTCTCGCTTGGTCCTCATGCGGCTCCTGTACGTCTCGATGTCAGCTTGAAACCCATATTTCTAGGGAACGACGCCTTTTTCTCACGTACGTCCCGGATGCTCTGGGTTTTGGAGGGCGAGCGTTAGCTCGTCCTTCTCTTTGTCAGGCCTGAACGAGCCCAACGAAGTGGCCTCCACCGCCTCCTCTAATCTTCGGCCGGCTTCTTGGATTTCTTTGTCGAAGATAATTGCGCCATCTACAAGATTAAATGAGCCGCCGTGAGCATAGAACCAATGCTTTGATAGTTCCGCCGGTTGGGTGCCTGGAACGATATCTCGCGCTTCAAGGTCGGCTTTCATTTTCTCCCATTTCTGCATTGCTTTCTGATAGCCGCCTGACCCAAGTCTGTGATGATATTTTTTTTTCTTGGCTGCGTTGGCCTTGTTCTTCTCAATTAGGGCTTGCACTTCTTCCCCAGTCTTATGTACCAGGAAGGCCTCCCAGTGATCTCGGAGCTTTGGGAACTTGTCGAAGTCTGGGGTCTGGCCCTTCAGGACGTATTTCTTGTGTAACTCTTTCTTATAGTTCTTGAAGAGCTCAGCCATCTTCTTTAATGTCCAATCCTTGACCTTTCCCTGATTAGAGTCTGGGATGGTGAACGTCTACAACATTGTCGTCCAGAGCATCTCTTTCTCTATGTCCGGGAGATAGCTCTGCTCATCTCCTCCTGTCCTTGATCGTCTCCAGTTGACAACGCTGATGGGAGATAGAAAACTTGTCGTGCATCATTGGCAAGGACGAAGGGTTCTTCTGAGTATCCAACCTTGCTTAGGTCGACCGTTGTCATCCCACTTGCATCAATGGTTACGCCTCCACCACTGAGCCTAACCCACTGGCACCGAAACAGAGGGACCTTTAGAGGTCCATAGTCCAGCTCCCATATGTCATCGATGCTACCGTAATATGTGCTAGCCGTACTATCATATCCCACGGCATCGATGCGAACAACGCTGTTCTGATTCGTGCTCTTTAAGTCTTGGGCCCGTGTGTAAAATGTGTACCCATTGATTTCATATGCCTGGAATATGGTGATCGAGCAAGATGGTCCCCTCGCCAAGAAGGCTAGTTGTTGGTCAATGCTCGCATTGCCCATGAGACGTTGTCGTAGCCAAGCAGGAAATGCATCAATGTGATGGCGTGTAATCCAAGCATCCATCTTACCGATGTTTTCCGAGCGAACAATCACCAAGTGCTCCTCAATGTAAGGAGCCACCAAGGAAGATTGTTGCAACACGGTCCAATGTACTTTCCTATACAACTCATTGTCTATGTTCATTATTGTCTTCCTTCTAAGAGTTCCCTTCCCTCGTAGTCTACCGTCTTGGCTTGATTCAGGCACCCGATGGGACGAAGGTCTTCAATAAAGTCGACGCAAAACTCAATCACCTCTTCTCTTCCATATCCCTTGGCGATGCTGGCCTCCGGACGAGAACGGTTACGGACGTACTTAGAACGCCCATATACCTCTCAAAAGGGAACATGTTTGGTAGGAATACTAGACCGAGGATACGGATTTGTTTGATAAGGTGGCATAGGAGATGCATCATGATATTGAAGAAGGAAGGCGGAAAGATCATCTCAAAGCTGACAAGACATTAGACCACATCATTTAAAAAGTTTTCTAGTCTGTCTGGATCGATGATCTTCTGTGAAATTGCGTTCAGGAAAGCACATAGCATATTTATTGTTGCCCGGACATTATCAGGAAGGATACCCCGAATTATAACAGGAAGCAGCTGTGTCATCAGCACGTGGCAATCATGGGACTTTAGATTTGTTAACTTCTTATCCTTCGTGCTTATTATTCCCTTTATATTCGAGGAGTATCCAGACAGTACCTTGATGCTCTCTAGGCATTCAAACATTATTTCCTTCTCTGCCTTGCTCAGAGTGTAGCTGGCTGGACTTAGGTATTGGGCTCCTTTCTCCTTTGGTTGCGGGTGAAGGCCGTCACGTTGAGCCATATGTTTCAGATCGTTACGTGCCTCAAGTGTATCTTTTGATTTTCCGTATACACCTAGGAAGCCCAGCAGGTTTACGCAAAGGTTATTGGTGAGGTGCATCACGTCGATTGCGTGGCGGACGTCCAAGACTTCCCCGTAGGGCAACTCCCAAAAAATTGACTTCTTCTTCCACATCGTCATGTGACCACCTTCACTTGTTATAGGTTGGTTGCCGGGTCTCTTTCCAAATACTACATTGAGGTCTTTCACCATGACAAACACAGCCTTTCCGTTGCAATGCTTTGGCTTCGTACGATGGTCTGCCTTTTGATCAAAATGTTTGCCCCTTCTCCAGACAGGGTGGCTTGCAACAAGAAAGCGACGATGGCCCATGTACACTACCTTCTTACAGTGTTTCAGGTACATACACTCGGTCTCATCCATACAGTGGGTGCAAGCGTTGTACCCCTTGTTTGACTGTCCGAATAGGTTGCCAAGTGCAGGCCAATCATTGATGGTAACAAACAGCAACCCTCGTAGGTTAAACTGCTCCTGTTTATCCTCATCCCACATGGGAACACCTTCTTTCTTTCACAGCAATTTTAAATCTTCGATCAGCGGTCTCAGGTACACATCGATGTCGTTACCAAGTTGCTTCGGCCCTTGAATAATAACCGGCATCTGAATGTACTTCCGCTTCATGCATAGCCCAGGAAGGAGGTTGTAGATACACATCATTACAGGCCAAGTGCTATGCCCGCTGCTCATTTCTTCAAAAGGATTCATGCCGTCCGTGCTTAAGCCGAACCTTAGGTTTCTTGCATCCTCGCCGAAGTCTTTAAATGTTCTGTCGATGTTTCACCACTGTGACCCATCGACGGGATGTCTCAGCATGCCGTCTTGTAGGCGTTCTTCCGCGTGCCAGCGCATCATCCTTGCATGCTCCTTGTTCCTGAACAGACGCTTCAGCCGTGGCATTATAGGAAAATACCATATCACCTTAGCAGGAACCTTTTTCTTCAAAGGTCATCCATCAACTTCGCCTGGATCATCTCGTCTGATCTTGTATCGAAGTGCTTTACAAACCGGACATGCTTCTAGGTTCTCGTACTCCTCACCACGGTAGAGGATACAATCGTTAGGACATACGTGTATCTTCTGTACCTCCAGTCCTAGAGGGCAGACTAACTTCTTAGCCTCGTACATTGATTCCGGCAATTCGTTTCCCTCTGGAAGAATGTTCTTCACAAGTTTTAGTAACTCGCCAAATGCTTTATCATTGACACCATTTGTGGCCTTCCATTGCAAGAATTTCAACGTGGTACCCAACTTTTTGTGCCCCTATTCATAGCCTGGGTATAAGGACGTTTTGTGGTCCGCCAGCATACGCTCCAATTTTTGCACCTCCTTTTCACCTTCACAGTCCCCCTCTATGTCGCGCAACATCTGACCAAGGTCATCAGACCCGTTGTTTTTTCAGCATCTCCGTCCGCCTCGCCTGCTGTATTCTCTTCAAACCCACCATATTTATCATAGTTCGGAATGTTGTCGTCGTCTTCTTCATCTTCTTCCATTGCAACCCCCACCTCTCCGTGCGATGTCCAGCAATTGTAGTGAGGCATGAATCCCGACTGAAACAAGTGGGCATGAATAATTCTTAATGTCGAATACTCCTTCTAGTTTTTGCACTTTTTGCATGAACAACGTATGAAACCCTTCTGCTTGTTGGCATCGGCCGCACTCAGAAAATAATGCATGTCTTGAATAAACTCTGTTGACCGTCGATCCGCGTTGTACATCCATTGCCGATCCATCTACATGGAATGCACAAAAATCGTAAGAAAAAATCCATGAAATTCAAACCATTTAAATATTATTGCAATAATTATATATATATATATAATCAGACAATAATGAAGAGTATATCAAGACGTCCTCCTGCACAGCTACAATTATGACGGAGATGCACGAGTACTACTACACCACGAGCTCAAACAAAATTACCTTACTTTTCTAACCTACTATCAAATTTTCTATATTTTTTCCTTTGTCATCTATTTTATAACTTTTTTGTCCAAAAGATTCTCTCTCATTATTTTCCATAAATTTTTTGCGAGATAAAATTGTACGTACTAAATTCCTAGAAATGTAACGTGCTAAGCATACTTTTCTTCATCTATATTTTCCCTAACTTTTTTCTCAACACAATGTAATGTGCTTAGCAAAATAATTAGTCCAAACAAATTTTTTCTCTCCTCATGTTTAAAAAAAATCTAGAGATGAAGATGTATATAAAACAACCGTAAAATACGAAGTGCTAAACATAGATCATAAGAGGAAGAAGTTGCTAACCTTGTAGATAGCAAAGATTTGTGTAGTATCACCAAAACAAAATCACAAAAAATTTTGGCAGCACCTCCTCTCTAGTGAGAGCAAAAGTTTGAAGACAAGTGTAGCTGGCTCGGGCTGAAGGAGGAAGACGGAGTATAAAAAGCAACCCATCTTTAGTCCCAGTTGGTGTTACCAACCGGCATTAAAAATCAAAATTATCTTTAGTGCCGTTGGTAACACCAACAGAGACAACAAATAGCATCTTTAGTCCCGGTTGGTGTTACCAACCGAGACTAAAGATGTTGTCAGAGGCCGTCAGAAGTTGTCAGAGCACCAGGCATCTTTAGTCCCGGTTGGTAAAACCAATCAGGACAAAAAATAGCATCTTTAGTCCCGGTTAGTGTTACCAACCGGGACTAAAGATGTTCGGCGCTCTGACAACCTCTGACAATATTTGAACCGGGACTAAAGATGATCTTTAGTCCCGGTTTATGTCACGAACCGGGACTAATGTTCCTAGATATCCGTTCTCTTTTTAAACTGGGACTAGAAATATTTTTTAGTCCCAGGTATTATTCAAACCGGGACTATTGTGGATTTTGGCACTTCAACTGAAAATGGTTTCTCCAGTAGTGATCACTTGATGAACAGATGTGTCTATATTATCCCACATCATCAGTTACGATGATTGATGAGCTAGTATTTCTTCATTGAAGCCCTAACATGGATATTTGACTACTTAGATGAGAATGAGATTGATTTTCCTATGCAACCTATATATTCTTCAAAGTATCCATCCTTATTATATTGATTGTTGTCAAAAGACAAACACTTATGCTGAAGGCCAGGCTTCACTCTGGGTGGAAGAAATTGGAAAACAATAAAAATATGTATTAATTGAAAAATTAGATCCCCCATTGCACACGCCTTAGGATTTGTTTATATGTTTGTGTCCTAGTGAATTTTACATAGTTGTCACCTTGATAATGACATCTACAGGGTAACTGTTGTCCCTTAGCCGATCTGATTGGCCCATGGGCCCCACTAATCCTCCCTGGGCTGCCTACAAGGTCTTCCCTTGTTTTTGGCGTGTTGGGGTAGAACATGCTTCGTAGTTCTCTTGCTGACCCTTGTTTTTGGCATGTTGGGGTAGAACATGCTTCGTAGTTCTCTTGCTCCACTTCGTCAGTGTGCTGCCCTGGGCTTCCTCGCTCTGCGTTGCCAAGGCTTCCTCGCTCTACGTTGCCAAGGCTTCACCACCTAGAGCTTCGCTCTGTGGTTTTGCCTAGCTTTGCATGGCCTAGCATTTGCCATGTGCCGCTTCGTTAGGCTCACATGATATTGCTTCGCGCCACATGGCCTTCACCTTGCATCACTTTGCTAGGCTCGTTCGCGGTTGCTTCTGTAGGTCGGTCGAAGGTCCTCATAGCCTGCCTCCAACAAGCCCCTCACATGCAAGGGTGAGCAAGGGACTTTGGGCAAGACCGTGATCAATACCTGGTAGGGTGTGACGCGTTCCCTTTCGGCCAGGGTTCCTGTCAAAGCAAAGAAAAAGTTTGAGTTAGGGCACTCCCAATGCAGACCCAAAGATAGTTTATATCCCTATTTATTACGTTGACACATCAGCATTTTGATGACGTGGAAGGCAATTAAATGAAGAAAACAAGGAAACCGAGTCTTGTTTAGACTCGACGTCTAGGAGCGGTAAGAAATCAGTGACTTTGGCGTTGGGAGAGGACACATCGTTTCTATCTCTCCTCTGTAGATCCCGTGTGCAGTAGATATGGGAGTTCACGGGTGTGGTCGTCGAGTCGCTTGTGCATACGTGGCCCTCGATGTGGAGCTCACCGGCACGGCTGGAGCCGCCGGCCATCGACGTGGAGCTCACCGGCGCGGCCGAACACACCCGTCGCCGAGTCGCTCGTGCGGACGCGGCCATCGACACGGAGCTCACCGGTGCGGCCGAACCTGCCGTCGCGGAGTCGCTCGTGCGGACGCGGCCGTCGACGCGGAGCTCACCGGTGCGGCCGAACCCGCCGTCGCGGAGTCACTCGTGCGGACGTGGCCGTCCACACGGAGCTCAGCGGCGTGGCCGAAACCGCCGTTGCAGAGTCGCTCGCGCGACCGCTGGCGTGACGAGGAGTTAGTGTTGGGGTTGGATTGTTGGAGCGAACTCGCCATGCTTGCTGCTGTCCATGAGAGCTGCGACGCCGCCGGCTAAGGCAAAGGTGGAAGCCAGTCAGCAAGCAAGATGCGGTTGAGTTCATCATCGATGACAAGCAAGCAAGCAAAACCATTATCCTGGCCAACGCATTTTAGGGATGCTGCAATCAACCATCGTGCAAAGGATCCAAATACAGCAAGATGAATGATTGGTTGGATTTTTATTTAGATGCTAGATAAAAAGTTTGCATTGTGAAGAATGGTTTCTTGGTACAATGTTCAACACTATAGAAACTACCGTGTGGTTTCTGCACTGTGAGTGCCCTTATGGTATTTTACTACCATTGCCTTGCCCCCTCAGGCATTGATGGGACGCGGTTTCTTGTGTGGCCCAACGCACTTGCTCTTAATGGCAGTGTCGCTCGCTTGCGTCATTTTCTCCTTTGAGACGTGATACCACTCTTGGTCCGCGTGCCTGTTCTCAACTGCTGCGATGCTTCGGTTGCATCTCTTTTTTCCTTTGGGATGTGAGCCCGTTCCGGCTTGTTACCTCTTGGTCTGCATCTTAGAATACGAGATGCTTGGGGTCCCAAGGTGTATGCACTAACCGACTTAAACACCTTGGGACTCATAGCACCCCCATTCTCAGATTATTTCATAACCAAGGACCTTTGTCATATTAGTTATTTGAACTTTGCATGGCTCTATGGACTTTTGGCTCTGTGGACTTTAAGGGAGTTATAACCACAACAGTAATTTAATAAAATAAAGATATTATAGTAGATGGAAAAAATGCACTTTTATTTGAACTGAGTTAATTAAAAGCTTCTGTCATCACTTAACACTGGCTATGTACAATCCAACCTATAAAATCGCATATTGCCATAGTGGCTCTCTCCTTCCTTTTTTTTCACTCTACGCGTAGGAAGGAGTTATATATATATATATATATATATATATATATATATATATATATTTTCGTGTGGCACGTCACACGCCCCATCCTATGTGACATGGCCAAATCTCTAATTTGAAAACTCAAATTGAAAATCCAAACGGTTCAAATTGTTCTACATATTAATATCGCCTTGTATACCAAATTTTACATTTTTTGAATTTTTACTATTTTATCAGATAGGTCAAAGTTGCAATAAAATAGATACTCCGAAATCGTTGGATTAATGCATCTTTTGACTTATCTGATAAAATAGTAAAAAAATCAAAAAATTGTAAAATTTGGTATACAAGGCGATATTAATATGTAGAACAATTTGAACGGTTCGGATTTTCAATTTGAGTTTTCAAATTAGAGATTTGGCCATGTCACACGGATGGGCGTGTGGCACGCCACACAGTAGACCATATATATATATATATATATATATATATATATATATATATATATATATATTGGCATCTCTACTGTGTTCAGATGGGTTATGACCTTGACAACATCAAATTTTTGCACTTTGTGCAATCTGACTGATCTGAAATTTCTGAAGAATGCCAAATTGTTGATATATGGGAATGGTAGGTATTAGGGCTTTGAGCCATGGTGCCTACTAACCTATCCTGTCAATATTAACTTGTTGACTCCGCGGTACATGAGAATCCTGGAAGTTCTCACGCTTCCAAAATGCAATGTGATAATATAGAGCAACATGGTCTCACTGGAGCGTTTGTTGTAAGTATTAATCATTGAAGATAGGTTTGCTCAAATTTTACTAGTTCTTCTAATTTTTTTCTCATCTACAAATAAAATAAATGTTACTATATATGACCAATTGCTGGCAAAAGAACATTGAGCCATGTACGTTGGTTTGAGACTTTGTTTCGTGCAACTGAAATCTCTTTGTGATAGCTCAATAGATTAAAGAATCATGCATTACACATATAATTACACGTATTACTTCCTTTTCATGATCATTGATTGCCAAACATGACAAGTGCAAGAGGTTGTGTGGGCTGAAGTCTGTGAACCATGCACATACACATTTCTGCTGGGTTCACATCATATGCAAAGCTATTTTATTCTTCATTAAAAGTTCAGTACAGATGTACACATGGTTCATCGCATTGTACTTAATTATAACTGATTAATTGATCAAAAGTTGGTTTAATCAGGGTTTAAAATTTTGGTTCGAAATTACATAAATTTCTAAAATTTTGGTAATTTTGGATCCCATCGGCAAGCACAAATCTTCCCTGAAATTTTTGTTTTTTAATATTTGTGAATTTGGCCAAAATTTATTCAAATTCAGTCAAATCATGTTGAAATTTCAAATAATTTTGGTCAAAACACCAAAATTCATGAAATTTTGGTGGTTACCGAAATTGCAAACCCTGGGTTTAATAGAGTTCACTGCAACATGTGTACAACCTTTTATGCCTTTGTAGAAAGATTGATGGAACCAGTTGTGAAATCAAAGTGTGTTTTGATTATTAATTTGTGATGAACAATTGGTATAATAGATAATTGTTTTTGATATTTGGAGATTATTAGTGAAGTAGTGTTGACGGTTTTGGACTAGTCAGACCGGACAGTAGTGGCCGGTCATACCAACATGTGTTGCACAGTCAAACTGGCCAGCCTGACAGTCTGATCGGCCAACTCTATGTCGATGTCATTTTTGAGTTATTTATTTGGATACTCGTGATGATCTCATAATTATGACTTCTAGATGATTTCTATGTGTATGTAATACTATTGTGTGCTAATGTTAAGTCAAGTTGGGAAAGAACATGTGCTCGGATATGATTTTTTGTTTGATTCATGTGTAGGTTTGTCTTGACGCCTTGGGAGAGTGTTGCCGATGATGGATTGGGAGTCGACCTGAAAGAAGATAACATCTGGACGATCATGATATCATGTGGGATGCTTAGACTAAAGAACAATGCACGTGGTTGGGAAAGATTCCATGCGGCATACGATGGGAGATTGTGTGCAAATGGGATGAGGAGTAGAAGGAGTCCAAAATTAAAAAGATTGGAGTTTGAATTGTAATGGGATAAGTTTGTTTCTTGTATGAGAATGTTTCTAGAAGTTGAATTCATGGCTTTAAGTTACCTATCTATGGGTAATAAAAGAGGGGTTGAGGCCTCTCATTATCGATTTTGTATGAGTTGAGTTTAAAGTAAAGCTTGGGTTTCGAGTTTAGTCAAATTCTGTGAGAGGGGTGTTGTTGTACTTTGTAAATACGAATAGAAGTAAAAAAGTTTGATCTATTTTCAAGAGTCTTCGATTTTCGAGAGTAACTTTTAATTCTGCTAAAAGTTTTTTTTATTTTTGGTGTTACTATCATTCCCCACCTCATCTTGTAGGGTTAATTCTTGTTGTTCGATCCTACACTAGTATGATGGAAATTTTCGAAAATTAATAGGATGTTCGCTTGGAAATTACAAAGAAGATGGTGAGTACAGAACTGTCACTCACCGATAAAATGGGTACCTGGAATTACATATCATCAGTCGGAATTGGATATCAATAAGAACTTGCATGTCTAGAATCTCGAAATGGGTACCAGCGAATGGAAGGTATCATGAATTTGGATCGCTAGCGTCCATGGTTTTTTTTTAGCGACATCAGACTATTTTTTTAGAAATGGGAATATATTAATATCCCAGCTTCTGCATTGATGGATGCATATGAATGTTCATTATTACAGTCTCACATCACAAGTTCAGAATTCCAGCAAGACAAAAATACACCAGGCGCAATTGAAAAACAATTCTATTACTAAACCGCCAGCCAAAACTAATAAACACTTCCATCACAGCCGATTCAATAGCCCTACAACCCTTCTTCATGAATAGGTGATCCTCCTTCTGTAGAAGAGCCCAATGCCTTGTCCAATAGGTTTCTGTGAAGATAACCTATAAATAGGAAGGTGCTTTCACATTATCAAACACAACTTTATTCCTAGTTAACCATAGGGACCAACAAATAGCACTTGCCCCCATAAGGATTTGCAACCTCATTTTCTTATTTAATCCTTGTAGCTAACATGCGAACAAATTATGTATGCTAGTTGGAGGTTTCAAAATTAACACAATATGGACAATCCTCCAAACGAATTTAGCATAATGGCAATCAAAAAGTAAGTGTTGTATAGATTCATGGGTGAAACAAAAACAACACCTCCTATCACCCTGCCATTCTCGCTTGGCTAGATTATCCTTGGTCAAGACTATACCCTTATATAAATACTACATGAAAACTTTAATCTTTAGCGGAATTTTAACTTTAAAAAATTAAACTATTACGAGGTAGAGTCAGGCTTCCCATTAATGCTTTGTACATCGAATTTACTGAATACAAACCATTTTGATGTAGCCCCCACACAAAGCGATCACTTTGATTTTAAGGCGAACATTAACAACCATGGCAACAATATTGTACCAAGCTTGTAAATTTGCCTGCGACAAAGATCTCCTGAAAGCTACATTTAACGGCGTTATGGACAGTACTGTTCTGCATAAGATCTTTTCTTTCTCACAATGTTATATAATGCCGAGAAAAGTATTCTAAAATGTCATGTTGTTATCCACGAATTCTTCCAAAAAACACACTTGTAATCCATCTCTTAGATCAAACTTTCCCAAAGAAAAGAACTCATTCTTGACCTTCATGAGGCCAACCCAAAACTAAGAGTCCCCTGACATGTATTGAACCTGAGTTAAAGATTTGTCCCTTAAATATTTATTTTTCAACAGTTGTTGGCACACCCCATCACCATTTAGGAGTTTGAAGAGCTATTTGCTTAAAATACACTTATTTTGAACATCTAAATTTAGAACTCCCAACCCACCTTGTTCTTTTGGTGTACACACTACATCCCATTTTGTCAATCTATATTTTTTCTTGTGTTCATCACTTTGCCAAAAGAAACGAGATCTAAAGTAACCAACTTCTTCAAAAAACCTCTAGGAACTTCAAATAATGATAACATATACATAGGAAGACTACTTAAAACTGAATTAAGGAGGACAAGCCTTCCACCCACTGATAGCATCTTACTCCTCCGACCATTCAGCCTCTTCTGAAAACGATCTTCCACATGTTTTCAATCCTCATTATGCAATTTTTAATGGTGCATAGGGATTCCTAAATATTTAAAGGGAAAAGATCCTACATTGCAACCAAATATTTGAGTATATTGTGATTGCATACCATTGGTTGACCCATAACAAAAAATTTTACTTTTATGGAAATTAATTTTGAGTCCCGATAATTGCTCAAAAGCACAGCAAGAGTTTCATATTCTTGGCCTCCTCAAAATCATCATCCATAAAAATGACAGTGTCATCCGCATACTGAAGAATTGAAAGACTCGTTTCAACCAGATGCGGAACTACTCTATGTATTTGTTCAGCCTCTTTTGCACGTGAGATTAGTATGTCCAATATATCTACCACTATATTAAACAAGATTGGAGATAACGGATCTCCTTGCCGCACTCCCTTTCTTGTTTGAAAATAATGGCCTATATTATCATTAACCTTTACAGCAACACTTCCTCTAGACATAACCTTAGAAATCCATTCACACCAACGTGATGAAAATCCTTTCATCCTAAGGATTTGTTGCATAAAAGGCCATTTTAGGTTGTCATACGCTTTCTCAAAATCCAATTTCAGCACAATTCCATCTTTTTTTCCTATGCAACTCATGTAATATTTCATGCTGAACTACATCCCCTTCCATTATATTTCTTCCTGGGATAAAGGTTGTCTAAGACGGGCTAATCAGTTTATCTACCACTTTCAAAATTCTATTGTTTAACACTTTGTAAAAATCTTGAAGGACACATTTAGGAGACAAATGGGCCTATACTACTGTATTCTAGTTGCATCCATGATCTTAGGCAACAACGTGATTATCCCAAAATTCAAACTATAGAATTCTTGGAAAAGGCTCAATAAATCATGCCTAAAGGAGTTGACCCCCCATTCTCAGACTCCCAAACCTCTTTTATCAATTAAAAAATTCTCTCATTAACCATCGTAATTCAAATTTGAACATTCTAGAGTTCCCTCTTTGTGAAGGCTCCCCAACATCAAGTAAATGCGGTGTATGGTCCGAGAGTTCGCGGGTTAGAGCCTGAACAGATTTTTTCCAACGGAAATTTTTGTTCCCACTCAGTTGTCATCAAAATCCGATCTAGCTTCTCATAAGTTGGGATCTCAACATAATTAGCCCAAGTGAACTTCCTTCCCGACAACTCTAACTCCCTCAAATTCAGAGTCTCAATAATGACATTAAAAAGCAAAGGCCATTTATCATTATATCTAGCATTATTCTTTTCCGAAGGACTCCTAATTATATTGAAACCCCCCTACTACAGAAGGTAAATCTCTGCAGCTAGTACAAGCCCATACTAACTCTGCTAAAAAGTTCTCTTTGTGCTCAACCTGTGCTGCTCCATAAACAGACAAAAGGGCCCAACGAAAACCATGTACTTTATTCCTCAGAACAAACTTTATATAAAACTCTCCATCAAAAACACCTTGCACTTCGAAGCTATCTTGTCTTACCCCCATTAACATTCCCCCAGACATACCCTGAGGACAACGCCAATGCCCCAAAAAAATAGCTCCTGCACAAAAATGCTCTACAGACTGAGTCAAAAAACTATTTCTATTTGCTTCAGATAACGCTACAAAATCAAGATTTTTATCAGCTACTACATCATGAAGAAAGCTATGTTTAGCTAGGTCCCACAGACCTATGCAATTCCAGAAAATCCCTTTCATTTGAACAATTTTTTCTTTGCACGTACCTTCCTATTGAGAGATTTAGAAGACTGCCCTATTTTTTGCCACCTTTATGGGTACATCAACAAGTACACCATCAAGGCTCACACAGTATCGTCCATCACCTCATCCATTAAGTCGCTCCAGAGTCGACTTAAAGTGGAAGAGTCAGGATCGATCTCATCCTCTTCTAAATCGTCATGTTTCTCATGTGCATTAACAACAAAAGCAGACTTCAATCTATCTTTTTCTACCTCATTAACCAAAACTAAAGATTGCAGGAAAAGAACATATTGAATTAAGATCAATTTAGATGCTATAGATGCTGCCTGCAACAGATTTTTTGCTGATTGTTGCTCTTACATGTTTGAGAAAATTAAACCTTTTTCTTGTAGCATTTATTTTGATGTAAAGTAGCTCCTCTTCATAGCAATATTGTCCAGGAATGTTTGAAGGAGTTATAGGAAAATGCTTAAGAGAAGAGATGTTTTCTTAGACCACTATACACAACAGTTTGATTTCTCTATATTAGCTACTAGTGATGTTTTCTCTATTATCATCTTGACATAGTAATTAGCTGGATGGAGTTTATATGTAATCCTGTTAAGAGAGGATTGATCATTTTCGGAATATTGATATGGGATGCAAACCACTCTCCATAGAAACAACCTCGTTCACCTGCATTCAAGCTGCTAAGCTTCCTGCAGAAAAATCAAGTAACGTTTTGCACACAAGCTCTAGAGAAAATTTGTTCGGATGACGATGATATCATTTGTTGGGCTGTGCCCAACTTTTTAGAGGATATCACAATTCCAACCGCGAATAATGGCCATGCATATGTGACCTACTTTAATTTCTGATAATAACTGGCAAATTCACAAGTCATATATGGTACTAAGATTCATAAAGCGTGGCCTCAAACTTCACATCATATCAGTTAACATGCCTATTAGCATCCTAACATTCTCTATATATTCAACATTTGGTGAATGTACGATGCATCCAGCACCAGCAGCTAATAAATAGAACAAACTTCCGTTCCATCAGGGAGCCAAACGAGAAATCAGAAAGTGTACATAAGAGAACAAACTCACGTAGGGTAGTACAGGGCTTTTGAATGCTCTTTGTTCCATTTTTGTCATTGCTAGCTGGATGATCGAACAAAAAGGGGCTGCTATACAACAGAATCCCGTTTGGACAGGATAATACCTGTTAGGTATTAGGTCTTGATACCTAACTAGTCGTTATCAGGTGATACTTACGAGGTATCAGATGATACCTATTAGGTATCATGCGATTCTTACCAGGTATCAGGTGATATTTGTGAGGTATCAGATGATACCTATAGGTATTGACTGATACCCATTGGTACCAGATGTTGGTACCCGTTAAGCATCGTCATCAGTGGTCGTGTCCTCTGCGTTGAGCGTGTCCTTCACCGTCCTGCCCCACACCGGAGCTCATCATCGGCGGCCCCACTGTCCACGCCCCACGCCAGAGCTCATTGTTGGCGGCCGCATCCTCCACCATCCATGCCCCACGTCAGAGCTAGTCGGGCGAGGGTCCCGATGAGGAAGTCATCATCGAAGATGAAGGGAGACGAGGAGGTGAACGGGGAGCGGCGTTATGGGAGGTGGCATGGAGGAGGGTGAGACGGGGAGAGCAAGGTGGACGCGGAGAGGCGGGATAGGAGGGACTGGAGCGTTGGGTCCTGGTCAGTGGACAACGCGAGACGGAGCATGCCGACGACGAGTGCCAGATGGAAGAGGACGAGGAGGAGCGTCGTGAGGAGGAGCGGCTGGAAGGAGCACGGGCGGAGGAAATGCACCACCGCTTGGTGTAGGATCCGCCTGCCCATTCGTAGGTCCAGGCTCGAGGGAGGAAGAGGTGGTGGTGGCGGTGGCGCGGCGTTCACGACGGCAGGGGCGGGGCCAAGATTTGAGAATAGGGGGGCAATGAAGAAACCAAAGTAGAACTGATAGCCATACCATATGATTTTCATCATATATAATAGTATCATGTTTCACATGTCTTAACACAAAAAATTACATTTCTATCAACTTAGATTTTGCTCTATGGCTACTAGCAAGATCATAGGCTTTAATAATTTCATCAGTACTAATTGATGTAGCTAATTCTTTCTCAATATAAATTACCAAACAATCTCACAAAAATCCATCTCCCATTGTACATCATCTAAGACGTGTCTTTGCAAGTATCATAGCTGAAAAAAAGTATCTTTTGGCGGTTGCAGTTGATACTTAAAGAGCTAATAATCTGTCCATCGTAAGATAAGATGAATATTTACCTGTTTTAAACAGTTCACTTGTTAGATCAACAATTGTTGATAATTGCTTTAGTCCTAGATCGTTGCGTACATCAATTTAAAAATGTGACAGTTGACTCTTCAATCGAGCTCTTTTTCTGACTGGAGAAATTTGCAGGATAATATTTTTTCATCAGAGTGCATATATTTGTTATGTTAAATATGTCCAGCCTAGGATCCAAAAAGCACAAAGTGACAAAAGTGGGCTCCAAATTACTAAGCCTATTTATTTATTAAACCATTTATTTACTAAGCTTATTTGGGCTGCAAATAAGTGGGCTCCAAGTACTTATTGGGCTGTAATTGGAAGGGGCCAACCTCTATAAATAAATTAATAAGTACTAATTTAAACATAATTAATGAATGATTATAAAAACGTTGGGGGTGCGAGGACCCCTCCAGCCCCCCTCCCTTCGCCCCTGCACGGCGACTGGCATGCCGGTGGCGGTTAGGGGTGGCGACAACAGTGGTGGGAAAGAACTTCTTTAGGGCCTGTTTGGGACTGCTCCGCTCTCTGTTTTTTAGCTCTGCTCCATGTTTTTTTAGCCAAACGGGTTCAGCTCTACACACGCAGCTCCAGAAAAAAAGGGAGAGTTGTGAGAGCACCTAAAGAGGTACTCCACAAACTCCAGTTTTTTGTGGAGCTGCTCCACGGTGGAGTTTGTGGAGCAGAGTTGGTGGAGCAGTCCCAAACAGGGCCATAGTCCCGGTTTCTAACACAAACAGGGACTAAAGTGAAGGTGTTTATTTTTTTAACTGAACCAAATAAAAATATACAAATTTTGCTACATGATTCAAATGGTTTGAAACTTGAGAGGATCTGTAATTTCAAAGGGATGGTGTTATGTGGGGGTGGGTGATTGAAGATAGAAGGAAGCTTTAATTTAATCATTACATTGTAATTATAAATCGTCATATTGTTATTAACTAATGATTCTCAATATACAAATTTTTTTACGAAACTGTTTTGAAGATAATATACAAATCAGAGAGATCTACAGAATTGATAAGAACATTCAAAACCTGGCCATCGTGTCCAGCTTGTGTGCGTGTAACAAGTTTTATGCGCATTGTTCATGTTTCGTCCTCTGATTCGGAGTTAGTTTTAAAACGGTCATAACTTTCACATACGGACTCTGATCGAGACGTTCCATATATGAAAATTGATCAAAAAAAATTTCGGATGCATTCGTCCGCCGCTTTGCCGCATTCAGAGATTTTAATTTGCCCAAAAACACCTCAGAAGGTTGCCTTCTCGAGCCTGGAAGTATTTTCCGATTCTGAGCGTGTCTTCGAATTTTCCATAGGCCACGTCTTTCGCTTGTTTAGGCTCAAATTTTTTAGGGTTACCTCTCATGCCCTCCTAAATCAAGAAAAAATATTTAAAAAATAAAAATAAAAAGTCTAATTTTTCTGTCTTGGTCAATAGCAGATCAAAAGGGAAAATAGAGAGGAGCAAAAGAGAAACAATATTTAGAGGAGCATATAGAGAGGTACAATGTCTAGGATTACCTATATTTGAGTAAATTTTATGCATTACTTATTATTGTTTTAAACCTATATTTAACGAAATTAATTTGGCCCTATTTAACCCTAGCCGGGGCCAAATAAATTTGGAAAATAGTGGAAAATTATGTTAAGTCCCGGTTGGTGGTTATAACCGGGACTAAAGATGAATTAGAAATAACGGAAAATTATCTTTAGTCTCGGTTGGTATCACCAACTGGTACTTAAGATGAATTAGAAATAACAAAAAATTATCTTTAGTCCCGGTTGGTAAAGATGAATTAGAAATAGCGCGAAATTATCTTTAGTCCCGGTTGGTGGTACCAATCGAGACTAAAAATTCAGGGCTATATATATCCTAGCGCGCATCGTCTTCTCCATCCAACACTTACGTGTTTTCTCTTCTCTCAGCTCTCTCTCCCTTACCTCAGCTCTCTCTCGCTCCGGCGACAGCGGTGGGACGTGAGGTGGGAGGGGAGGTGGTAGCGGCTCGAAGATGGTTGTGGCCTGGCGGCTCGGAGGTGGTTGTGGCGCGTCGGCTCGGGAGATGGCGGCAGTGCCTCCTCCATTTCCTCCTCCTCTTCCTCGTCCTCTCTAGGAGCGGCAACAGCGGCGGTGGCAGCAGCGACGTCCCCTCCATCGGATCCGACGCTGAGCATTTTTTTGAGATTTTTGTGATGTTTTAAATTTGATATATATGTGTATCTGTGATGTTATATACTCAAATTTTATGTTCATTACTTGATTTGTGATGTGATTTTGTGATGTGGAGGAGATTTGAAGATGTTAATTTGATATGTGAATTTGATTTTAGCAATAAAAAATAACAAAAAAACACATATAAACAAGCAGCAGGAGGAAAAATAAACAAAAAAAATACTTTAGTCCCGGTTGGTGTTACCAACCGAGACTAAAGATGCATCTTTAGTCTCGGTTATTTCATCCGGGACTAAAGATGCCGATCTTTAGTCCTGCTTTTATAGTCCTGGTTCGAGAACCGGGACTACAGAGGGTTACGAACCGGGACAATAGTGGATTTCTCCAGCAGTGTACAGTGTAGATTTTATGTATTATTCAATGTTACAGTGTATGATCCTATGTATCCCATCTAGCTAGGACTCGATATGATCATATGTATTCAGCTTTTGTTCATTATAAGTATTGGTTCAGTTTTTTCCATTCAGTTTTTCTGCAATGACTTTTATCAAAAACAAGCTGAGAAATAAAATGGGTGATAGCCTTCGAATGATTGTTTAGTGACTTTTATTGAGCGGGATATCTTCTTACAATTAAGTGAAGAAGGTATCCTCAACACTTTCATAACTATTAAAAGGCGCAGACTTGACAAGAAAAAGTAGTGACATATTGCTCTTCAACTATTATGGGTACGTAATATTTAAATTCTATGTTAAAAATTAGAATCATTTATTTTATAAATCTTTAAATGTCATTTTATCTTAATTGTCCTTTTATCTTAATTGTGTTTTATAATTCTGTATGACATGTTAATTTATCATGGTTAAAAAAATTTTAGACAATGGACCACCATAGCTATAAATCCTGCTACGCCACTAGAAAGAAGCATAATAGCTGGGCGTATCCCTAGCATTCCCGAACAAAAAATATATCGATGAATTGTACATGTAGGGATAGGAGGTGTCGAGATAATAGAGCATAATTTAGCTATCCAGTACCGCTCAAGTATTTTTCCTAAAGGAGTATGATCGTTGAGCAATGTCTGATCCTAAGTGGGTAGGAGATTCCCTTTGAAGAGCCAAAGCACATGTCCTTCAGCCGTCTCTAGAGATGAGAAACTTCACCGGGCCGCCAGACCACGTGACTGTACACACACAGATTCACCATTTACTTCCAACTATATAGGTGCACACAAAAGTTTTGGACAGTATTAATTCGCATCAAAAGAATGAAATGGAAATGTGATCAACAGAAGAAAAGCAAGAATGACGCCGGTGTGTTGTATCTTCCTTCGGACTAACGCCGGTGTGTGTGTCACTTTTAACTTAGAAATCTATAACTGATCAACTAAATCCTCTTTATTGTTATGTATAATTATAATTATTTCATCCTCATCATCCTCAAACAACCGTTACATTTGACAAAGCATGTTTACTGAGATTTATAAGGTAAGTTGATCGACGAGTTGTCATTTGCTACTCCAGCCACAGAACAGTTATGTTTTTTCAGCATATTAATCTATACTAATATAATTATAAAATGTACTAGTTTCATCTAAATAATTTGTAATTAGTAATTTACAACCTCTTCACCTCACTTTGCTTAAAATTAGCGTTGGTTAGATGGGTCCCACGCTAGGCCCATGTGGGGGTGGGACCCGCTGCTTCCTCCATCCGCGCGCACACACACCGTTCAATCTCAGTCCGTCGTGACACCTGTGCTCCTCGCCCTTTTCCCTTTTCCTTTTGCTCTCAAATGGACATATTGCACAAAAGTTATTTTCAATTATATGAAATAAAGTATTAATAGTTTATTAAACAAATATCGTGACACCGTAGCATTAACACGGGAATATTACTAGTTCCAAGAAGTGTATGATGTACTTATTCGAGCCTTACATGGCTTTTTGAACTTTAGTGGAATTATAAGCTAAGGCAAGCATAATTTAATCCAATCAAGAGAAGATATATACCAGCTCAAAATTTGTTCTAAAAAACCTTGACCGGCGAGGGAGTGACCACACCCACAGCTTTTCATTAAGAAGAAGAAGAAGAAGAAGAAGGCTCAACCAAACCGGCCGAGAAAAGCCATAAACCCTAGCCCAGCGGACTCAGCCCTATGGATCAGTCCTTGACCTGTGCTTTGAGGCTCACATGTTTTTTACGAGGGGTCAACGAGTGACTTTTTTTAGCTAGGAATGAAATTCACTCCCATGGTGAGTCGAACCAAGGATCCAGAGGCGCTACTTGAGCACTGTAACTGCTAAGTGCAAATTTGTTCTCTTATTGACCTAAGTTAAGATCCTGTTTCTATATTCAGTTAACACAGGCTATACAATTCAACACCTATAAAATCACATACCATATTGCAATGGTGGATCTCTCCTTCGTACAAGAAAAAAGGGTAAAAATCAACACCAACAGTGCTACTGCTCATGAGAAGGCATATGGAGGGGTTATCTTGTAGTAGCATCTCTACTGTGTTCATGACTTGTGACCTTGCCAATGTCAAATTTGATGCACTATGTAGTACTCAGTACCAGTCTGCATTTTTTGAACAATACCAAACTGCATATATGAGAATGGTAGGTCTCAGGACTTTGAGCCATGGTGGCTAGAAAGGGCATTCACAGTGCAGGACACCCTATGTAGTGCCCTCACATGCCCCATTGACTTGAATTGGATGTGGCGCAGAGCAAGGATGTGGCACAGTAAGGAGTAAATGTAGATCATGGAAGAAGTTTTTGCTGGAGCATTGCAGAAATTTAGTGTTCTTTTGCATTTATCATGTACAAATTGTAAAATCAAAGTGTTTTATTATTTATTTTGTGATGAACAATTGGTTTTTAAGAAATCGGTTTTGACATTTGGAAGTATTTTATGAAGTGGATTTGGAGATTTTCAGATGACGAACAGTGGTTTTGTCAGTTTGATCAGACCGGCCAGCCCAACGGTCTGACTGGTCGATTCTGTATCGACAGCCGATTCTGTATCGATTTCAGTTTTGGGTTGTTTCTTTGGATATCCGTGATTAATATATGGTTATGACTTCTGGATGGATACTATGCGTATGTAATACTGTTATGTGCTAATCTTGAGTCAAGTTGAGAGAACTTGTGCTCTGATATGGTTTTTTGGTTGATTCATGTGTAGGTGTGTCTTGATAGTGAGGCTATGGATCTATGGGTATAAATAGCGAGGGAGGTTGATGGCTCTTGGTATCGATTTTGTTAGAGTTGAGTTGAGAAAAAAATTAGGGTTTCGAGTTTAGTCGAGATTTGAGAGGAGTGTTGTTGTTACACTTTGTAAATAGAAGTAATAAAGTTTAATCTATTTTGAGAGATCTTCGATTTGTGTTTGCTCAAGTTTTCGGTGGTTTCAAGGCGGTTAGACTGACGGCAGCGACGACAGGAGGAGACGACACGAAGGACAGTTAGATCGGCTGATCTACACCTATCTGCTTGTCTACACCTATCGGCTGATCTACACCTATCGGCGTAAGACCTGTGATCAGACTGATCTATATCGACAATGAGGGTAACTTTTAATTCCGCTGAAAGTTTGGTTTTTGGCACTACAACCATTCACCCTCTCTGATCGGCTTAGTGTTGTTGTGCGATCCTACACAAATAAAAGACAAGAAGATTTTAACCCTGTTAAGAGTTTAATGACCAACAGTTGATAGAAGAACATTCAACCATATACATTATTTTGATATTCTGTTTCATGCAACTAAAATCCTTTGAGATAGCTGGATATATACATTAATGATGTGTACATGATTCTTAGGATATATTAATACATCTCTCAAACATGACCAACGCAAGAGGTTCTCTGAAGCATATGAAATATGCACATTTCAACTGGGTTTAGTCGTCAGATGCAAAGCTACGTAGTTTTCTGTTCATTATGTTCATTCAACTCCAGAACAACCAAGCAGAGGTTGAAGTGTTCCCTGGTTTGTAAAAACTAGTATAGAAGTACACATCGTTCATCGCACTGGCTTGTAAGATTGATGTTATCACAAGATGGTTTAATAGAGTTTATACACAAAGTTAGTCGATGGGGGCACTATGATGGAAATTTTGGAAAAATCAATAGCTGGTTCACTTATAGATGAATGGAAAGTACAGATAAGATGGTAAGTGCCGAACTATCAGTCACCTATAAAATAGGTACCTAGGAATGGATATCGCAGGTTGGAGATATCAATAAGATCACTTGCATGTCTAGAGTCTCAAATCAATTTAGTAGTGATGAACCAGAGAATGGAATGTATCAGGAATTTGGATCGTTCGTGGCCATGGTTTCTTTGAACAATATCAGCATATAGATATGCTGCAAGCGTTGGAATGGTTTAAGCAATAGCTGCAGATTTCGTCACAACAATCTCTGTAGCTGATTTTTTTTATTTCATCATGCACGGTTGTCAGCCATTTCCTACGGCCAGCATCAGTCGGAGAGATACCTGCCGAGGTTACAGATCAAGCAAGAAAGATGACGATAAACAGCAGCGATATCTTTGATGATCTTTTGCTCCTACATGCATGTTTGAGATAATCAAACCATTTTCATGTAGAATTTACTCCTCTTACAGAGCAATCTTCTCCATGAACGTTTGCAGAACTTGTGTGGAAAAAAAAGGTAGGTAGCTGGTAAAGTCATGCGAGCGCTCTTAATCTGAAGAACATGTCTGAAATCGTTCAGCACGAAAGAGATGTGATGGAACTTTTCAATCCAAGTACCTTAACAAAAGAAATTACCTACCTGTACACATTTCAGCGGAATACGATCATAAATTTGTAAACAAAGCACGAATTCAAAAGGGCTTCCATCAACTGGATTCACCTCCAACTGTCCCTAGGAGAGCATTGAAAACTGTTCTACTAATTTATTGATCTGACAAAAGGAAATTAAGCGCAAAGTACATGAAGAACTCGATTATTCTCGATTTTCCATTGGATCCTGACCCTGTTCTAAGTAATCATCAGCATCGATAAATAGAGCATTGAAAAATGCTGAGGAGAATAGCTGTTTTCTTATAGTACAGGTTTACAAAACCGCGAAAACTACCACGATTTTCGTAGTTTTCGGCCGTACCATGGGGTTGCGGCATGTAAGCCGTACGGTTTGGTTTGAAAGATTTTATACGGATTTAAAAATTTGGAAAAATTTATTTTATCACAAAAATATATTTATTTTTTATAAAAACAAATTTTGCTCGTCCGTCGCGAAAACCGCGGTATGTGGAGCGGTTTTCGCACGGTTGAGCGAAACGCGGCGCGGCACCGATTTGAATTTGTTTCAAATTTAAATTGTGTCATTGTTTATTTGGGCACGGTTTTCATGGTTTCGCGGTTTTTGGCGTAGTTTTCGCGCGGTTCGGACAAAAGCACGACATGGCAAAACGTTTTGAAATTGGTTCAAATTCAAAACCATCTATTGTTCACTCTGTCGTGGTTTTCACGGTTTTTACGGTTTTCACGTAAAAACCGCACTTCCACCGGATGACGACACGGTAGGCTCAATAGTAAACCCTGACTATATATACACGATATCTTGATTTCTTTACTTGTTAGTACCACTGATGTTTTCTCTATTATATATCTTCTTGAAAAAAAATACATACTAATTAGCTGGATGGATATGATTCGCAATGCTGTTAAGAGAGGATTGATCATTGTGGGAATGATAGGTATTGGGATGCCAAACCACTCTCCATGAAAACAAAATTGTGCAGCATGCAGTCAAGCTGCTATGCTTGTTGCAGGAAATTCAAGCAACATTTTGCACCCAGGATCTCCAGAAGAGAAGCCATGCATGCTAATGGGAGCTTGTGATCGTGTTAACTGCTGTAATATTGGTAAGAGCCTGCGATATGTGATTAAGTGACTATCCATCCTTTTCTCGACGGGCCATCACATGCATGAGATTTACGGGTCATCATAACAAAGTCATATCAAACGGGTCTAAAAAGAGGTCGACAAATATATACACGCACAGACATGTTAGATGTTCATAAAACTATAGCCCGTCAAGGATGACAATTATCGGTGACGGGCTCAATAAAACAGCCGACAAAGATGACCAATGTTATTTTTGTTGGGCTTCTATAGAAGCCCATCACCGATGTGTATCATCGGTGACGGGCCCAAAACTATAGCCCAATTGAGATAACAGGTATAGCCCGACATTATGGCCTGTCACCGATGAGTGCATCGGTGACGGGCTTGTATACTGCCCCGACAAAGATAACTTTCACAGCCTATAAATACCCTCATGACCTATACTGGTTATCCCACAGTTGGGAAGAGGAGGGGGCAAAATTTTATCTTTTTTTCTAAGAAAATTTGAAAAATAGTAGGTCAATGGCCTTGTAGCTCATGGTCTTCTCATCCTCTAGCTTTTGTCCCCATTCTTGCCGTCATCTTTGTCGCCCTTATGATAGGCTTCTTCTTCCATGTTACCCCAAATGCTCAGGTTATCTCCGTCGAAGATGGTATAAAGCTCGTCTATATTGACAGGTAAAAAATACGTAAACTTTCAAAGCTTTCTACCACATACTTGCTTGAATACATTATGTCCCATTGTTACTCGGTATAAAGACTTGTAATACCTTGCAAGAAGATGCTTTGAACACTAGTATAGAAATGGCGAGTGAAAAAGGGCTCATCCTCTCCCAGCTAGTAATAAAGATTTCATCGACCGCGACTCGCTCGAGTGTAGCATTTGTTTCCTGCCTTTTGGAGCTCGAGGTTACATGGTAATCCTAGGCATTGCACCCCATCATTTTGAATAAGGTGAGACCGAGGTAGGCGAAGAAGGTGTCGAGGCCCCTTCACGGACCAGCAGCGGATGCGGTGCGATTGTTGACGAGACGACCAAGATGACCTACTCCATTGACCGCGACTCGCTGGAGTGTGGGATTTGCTTTATGCCTTTTGAAGCTCGAGTTTACATAGTACTCCTAGACATGGTAAATTCTACTTGTGACAGGTATGTATCTATCTCAAGATTATTTTTATCACAATCATTTGGACATGGTGGCGAGATTGGTAGCGGTACGAGTGTTGGAGGGGGTATTACCAAAGTCTACGACTCATGCAAATGGGACTGTCACTAAATATTGGTACATATTTATCTCAAAGTATATTAGTACTATAGAAATGTTTGCTTCGAGGTACTCAACATGCGGATGGAACGGTCAATCTTGTCAATTGATACAGGAGTCAGTTAATTTTCTTTCAAAATACAGAGTCAATTACTTCCAGTTACGCTCTGTGCTACATATTGGTGTGAACTTTCCTTTTAGATATTTCTGTAATAGCATTTTACAAGGCTCAGCCAATAATTAAGTTTGCAGTTTAGTATTTGAACATCCGAGATGTTCAAATACTCCTTGAAACATCTCGGATGTTCAAATACTACTTTGAAAAATCTCGGATGTTTAAATACTGAACTACAAAGTCCATCTAACCTCGACAATGCTTAGAGCCACAGATGCATGATTTGAGTTTGCAAGCTTTGAAGAGTTTTCCCTCAAAGCCAGGGGGACCATGTCTTGTTCCATAATCATAAGTCAGTTCAGTCATGACTTTTTGCAATGCATGCATGCAGCCGTTCGTTATCAAGGTGGTGGTGACGAGTAGTGGATGCGTAGTATGATCGTTAATGCAAATGCACGCGCCGCTGCCCGCCCTGTCAATCAATCCGACTGCCATTGATTCACTACTCATTGTTATCGAGGTGGTGGTGGCGGGCAGATTGATTGACAGGGCGAGCGGCGACGCGTGTGTTTGCATTAACGATCATACTAACGCACATGTTCACTCCTCATCACCACCACCTCGATAACGAATGGCTGCATGCATACATTGCAAGAAGTCATGACTAAGCTGACTTATGATTATGAAACAAGATGTGGTCCCCCTAGCTTTTAGGGGAAGCTCTTCAAAGCTTGCAAACTCAAATCATGCCTCTGTGTGGACTCTGCATCAAGAGTCCCCGTTGTCACTGTGTTCTCCATCACCATGATGATTTTCTTTTGATGAGGAAGAGGATTGAGAATCATAACTAATTCTCTCAATCCTGGAAGAGACTTCTGAGGAATGTCACCATTATGGATGTGCACAATTGGATCGAGTATTTGTCGGATCTATATTTTTTCTCTGTTATATTATTTAGTGTTAAGCACGTGCAGAAATCCTACTGTTAATGATGACTCCTACTGTTATTTTTTTATTTTTTTGATTTTGTAAGCTATTTAGAGGATGTCTCAGCACGACAAATCAATATTGACGACAACTAGTAGGTCCACAAGGACATAGACCCTTAGAAGCCCTAATAAAATCCCAAAGGAACGTTACCCCATAACATAGGTGGACCTCCTAGGAGTGTTGTTCGCTCCCCCAAATGTGGCCACGAAGTTCAAGACGATCTGCGGGATAATAGGGAGACAAACCTTCAGTATTTTGCATGATCACATCAAGGAGGTGTTGGACGTGCAAAAGGAAACTGCTTGGCTGAAGTTCAAGGAGAGCTTCAAATATCTTGCAGTTAACGAGGACAGGCTAAAACAGACGGCTTTCCAAACGATGGGACATGCTTGGAAGAGCTTTAAGTCCAAGCTGGTCACCAACTACGTCCTCAAGCCCAGCATCCTGGAGGCATTGAGAAATATCCCTTCATCATGATAGCCGTGTGGGAGGAGTTCTACGAAAAGAAATCAACTGCCGAATCCCGAGCCAGAAGCGATGCTTATAGGGCACTCCAGGCTTGATATGTGCACCACACCAGATTGGCAATGGAGGATATGCGGGGAAATAGGAGCAATGGCAGAAAGAGGATGAGGCGGCAGAGGCATCGAACGTGCTGCCTCCATTTGCTGATATCCCGCACGCACGTGCAAGGAGCTGGACAAGGGCAAGGGCCGTGAAGTTTACGAAAATATTGTAAGTGTCTCACCTTATTATGTTTAGTTTCTTTATACATATCGTACACTAGATTTATACCGATCTCACTTGTAATGCAAAAAGAGTTGGCTGTCGTGAGACAGTTATCCCAAGAGGCCTGCACCAATAGACGCGAGGATGACATCCTCACGCAAGCGTTGGGCATCGACGAACACCATGGACGGACAAGGGGCGTTGGCTCTAATGTCCCCTGGAAATATGGACTTTCAGAATATGCCGAGCAATATAAGAAGCAAACCGTTATGAAGAAGGCAAAAAGAGATGCACGCCTGGTTGAGAGGATCCGGGAGCAGGTTAGAACCGAACTGAGCTCAAAAATTCAAGAGTAGCTAGACCATGCTGCGGAACGGATTAGGCAGCAGATCCGAGCCGACCAGCAGACCATCGCACACACCTCCGCTTCGCAATGAGAAAGTCCAACGCAAAGGCAGAGCAGTTGTGCATCAACTGAGACGGTGGAATGTCCAACACCGGTCCTAGCCGCCGTCGACTATATAACGGTAAAACTCTAGGACAAAATGTGTAACACTCTTAACAAATCCATTTTCTACAAATTATTTAAAATTATGTTTGGATTTATCGCAGGAACTGACTAACTGTGTGCTAAGAGTTAAGGTGATGCCCTCTTTCACGATTCCGGTGGCCGACGGACTAGCATTCAAGCCAAACGTTGATACAAGAGTGCACGGGTTGCAACTTATGGTTGGATATGCAAAAGTGCAAGTGCACACAGTGAACGATGAATGGGTCCATCTACCGCAGAAGCACCCATCGAACGACGAGATCCTAACCCTAGGAGCTACACAAGGAAGCTTTATCTAATGGCCGAAGGAGCTCATTGACATCAAATTAACTCCGATGTCAGCCCCTCCATCTCCCTTAGGTGATCCACAAGATGACTCGATCGAGCTATAGTATGACACCGACTTTGGCGGGTCTAGCCCTGAATGGCCTGCTCTCTCTAAACCATCATCTCTGGAGAGGGGCAAGAAAGCGGCATCGAAGCCATCTGTGTTCGTGCTAGTTAAAGTACAATACCACTTCATTCGCATGGCAAGGCCACCAGCACCAAAGAAACCAATTTTGGACTACCGACGCACGGTCAAGAAAAGAAAATTATGACAATTTTCCAGGGAAGAGTTCGTGAAAGATATGGCACAGAAGTTTGAGCAAAAAATTCTTGAAAGTTCAGGGGTGAAGAGTTATACTGATGTGCACAATATTGCGAAGGCTCCTCAGCCAGCTAAGTTCAAGTTGGGTGCTCCTTTGACCACCCCTGAATATCACAATGTAGTTGGAAATTGCACTCAGATGAGAAGGGTAGAAGAGTGGTACCTACAGATGGCAAAGGAGGGTAAAGAGACGTTCCCCATCTTTTATAGGGACGAGGACTTCCATCACGAGGATGGTATAATCTGGGTCCCATTTGAGCAACTATTTCAGCTATACAATCTGAGGGACCTAGACATATCACTATTTTAGCTATGTGCATTGTAAGCATACTCGAACCCCTCGCTATTATTTCTAACTTGATATCCTCACAACGTGTCTAACTTGTTTCCTTATGCATAATGGGGACACTTAAATGTAGAGCAACCTATAACAAAGTAGAATTCCTCGATGTAGGGCTTGTCAATTCCAATCATATTGATGACGGCCCAAGGTCCCAAAAATGGGTACTGGACTACCTCTATAACTCTTTTGTCAAGCTTAAGGACATGAATACGATCCTTTTGCCCTACAACTTTGAGTAAGTGTGACATTTGTTGCTGTACATATCATTTGTGCTTGAAGGTGTTAATTGCTCTCTCCTTTGTATGCAGCCATCATTGGATCCTTCTTGCCATCCATTTAAATGAATCTAAGATTTTTTGTCATGGATGGATTAAGAAAACCGCAAGAAGCTTTCCAATACATCATTGACATCCTAAATAAGATACTTGTGAAGTATAATAAGAAGTGTCATCGACACGCTCCATGTGCCGATACATTCTAAGTTTGCTGCCACCGTTGGTGCCAATGTCAAGAACCAGGCACGAGAATATGTGGTTTCTACGTGATGAAATTTATGTGGTTTTACCTGGAGGACCGCAACTGACACATTTCGGATTTTAAGGTTCGTCATATTTGTTAAGCGTAAATACATATTTCTAAACACATATTACATTTTCACATATTCCATCCTTTTATTTGCAGAAATTAGATCTCCCGACAAGTTAGTTATTGCCACATGTTTGCTTAGCCCTCACTGAACAACTCTACGGATTCATCTTTCGACATGTCATCTCGTCGGGCGATGCATATCACGTTTTGAGAGCTCCAGATGGGCTAATGGCTTTCCTTGAGGCTGACGGCCCTAGTGACACTTTAGACAATCAATCAACGATAAAGAATAAGCATTAGAGTCGATCGACCACAAAGAATAATTTTGATAATCATTTGTAAATTACAATTTTGTCAAATGTGTTCATGAGAAATATGTGAATAATGGATGTGTTTGTGGATAGATGTGTAAATGTCAGATATATGTCAATGTATGTGAATTTCATATATATATGAATGTATGTAAAAGGGGATGTATGTGAGTTTCAGATGTATGGCTAGCAAAGGCCAGATGCTAGCTAAAAAATAATATATTTTTTACTAGAAAAACTCATTGGTGACGGGCTTTAACTGAAGCCCGATGAAGATGACAGTCATCTGTCACGAGCGTAAATTAAAGCCCGATTGAGTTGTTAGTCACCCGTGACGGGCATAATTTAAAGCCAAATTGAGTAGTTCGTTATCCGTGACAGGCTTTAATTGTGGCCCGTTTGAGATTGTACAATCGATGTCGGGCCCTTGTTTGACTGTTCTTGTAGGTCAAACATATCGGTGATGGGCCTAAGTTTAGGCCCAACAAAGATAATGTAAAGCGGTGATGGGCTTTTGCTCGATAGAGATGACTACTCATATCAGTGACCTTTGCATCGTGACGGATAGCATACCCGACACAGATGAGGGTTACCGCCCCATTGAGATAAGGATGTCCATTGTAGTGATCCAATCTGTCAGATCAGTATACTCTGTGTCAAAATGATGTGAATAGGCCCCTGGGAGTTGTGAAAACTGCGAAACGACAAAGTCTTTTATCGGAGAAATCCAAGCAGTAGTCTCTGGAAGTCTAATTTTAAAAGTCAATGTTACTTGCAATCTGTTAGATTTAAGGATGATCTTAGAACTTAGCTAGATGCTTTTAGCTGAATTTCTCTGGAACTAAGTAAGTTTGTACTTCTCTCTCTACTTTAATACAAAATTGGTCGGCACTGTGAGGATCTCCCTCACAGTCTTTTTGTAAAAAGAAGTGATGTAAATAGGACGGGATGTTCTTAATAAAATGTTCCGTTTGAATGTACATATATATCAATTTTTCCTTTTTTTTAACTAGGACTCAAGATTCTTGAACTCAAGCTAGCTATGCCCGATTAATTACATATACACATCATTTTTTTATTACAAGTTTGCATAATTCTGGAGAATTTTTTTGGAAATTCTAGAGAATTATTAACTATTGAACTGTCCACAGTAGAGTTAAATACAAAAGTTGGTACAAATCGTTACTATTGTGTTTACCATGGTTAATAAAGATCCTAGCCTTTTCTCTAGTCAAGACTAGCTAGTTGCACATTGCAGATATAAAAGGACAATGGACCAAGAAAGATGCAGGTCGGCAAAATGGGAGAGATGTTGTCATATGCAGAGCTTGGTAGCTGGCGTTTTATCTTCTACATTGTTACAGAGGAATGGTAGGTGTCAGGATGGCAAAACACTACCTGCTCTTGATCAATTTATGTGAGAGGAAACAGGTCTGCTTCCTTGCTTCTTCTCTGTTTTATATGCCTCGTCCAAAAAACAACCAAACTGTATGAAGCAGAGAAAAGATAAGTTGAGTTGCAGTGAGAATTCGGCATCTCATCTCCATAGCGATAAACTTTGAGTCCTTGACATCATTTGCATCCACGAGTTGGAGCAGGAGGAAAGCATCAAATGTTCACATAAATCAGTATTACTCTAGCAAGCACAAAATTGTACAATGGTCACTTGACCAGTTACTGAACTGTATATATCTATATATAATCTTACATGTTCATGTTCAGTGTTATGATATGATTGATTAGGATGTATCATCATTGTGGGAATTGTAGTATTGGAATAATTCATACACTCTTCCATGGGATTATGGGAACAACGCTGAAATATGTCAATTTTACAGGAAGAGAGAAATTTTGGGGATTGAATTGTTGATCCATTGACTTGGGCTCAAAAGAGCATATAAACTGAGTAAAACAGAGAAAAAGAGTAAAATGCCCTTGACACATTAACACAAATTACCCTTAACAATACAAATCATTAAGCTTAATTTGTTCGATCTAACAACAAACTTAAGTGGTCAATTGGAGGAAATGAAACAATTGAGGGCCACATGGTCCATTAACCAAGGATTAATTGTACATATTACTTTAAAAGGAAAAGGAATAATTGTGTATGAATGCACATCATTTTCTTGTTACTAGGGATGTGTACTCTGCAAAATCCAGAGAATTAATTAGTAATAGATAGCTTTATATCGTTGTAGCATCAAAGGTCAGGGACAGTCCTCGGCAAACTGCCAATAGAGGTCCTATAAAAAATGCCATAGACTAACATAGAAATTAAATTGAGTCGACAGAAAACACTGAAATTGGCACGAAGTTCATCTCACTCAAGTTGACCATGGTTAAGACCCTAGCTCCTATTTCTTGTTTACCGACTTGAATTGCATTTCGTCTTCGGGTTCAAGCAGGCGAAGACAGGCTTAGGATTAGTAAACTTGAGCCCTAGGCCTACCTCCAAAATCATACTTAATTTTTGTTAAATCATCATGTAAATTTCGTAGAAATCTCTAACACCTCATTAGTTGAGCCCTATGGCTAATCTTAGCCATAGTCTTTACCGATTTCTGGCTCCGACACTGGGGTCAAGGCTGTTCATCAACAATTGCTCTCGTCCATTGACATGCTCGACCAGGAGAGTAGCAAATTCTGTGGATGGTCTGAAGAAGTGTCGGCTGTCAATGGTCATTCTCTGCACTGCACTGAATTAGCGAGTTACATCTACCTATCATGTTTTTATACTAAATTTGCTAAATTCTTCATCCTCTACTGCAGCTGAACACTTCTAATCTGTCTTTACAACTCCAATTATTGTACCTCTTGATTGGTTCGTGCACTGGTTAATTAGTACTCCTAGTTTGGAGAGGCGCTTAATTGGTTGCTGTTTGGTTTGGCCCATGAACAAGGGATTGTAGTGTGTTGCATGCATGCTTCATTACATATGTACGCACACATCATTTTGCTCTTACTACTTTGCCCAATGCAGTGTATTTCATTGTACACTGAAATTAAGGTTAGGGACGCTCCTAAATAAAATTGAGCCAAAGAATGCAGAAATTGGTTGTACAAAGTCTCACTTTTGTTGACCATGAATAATATCATAGCCTTATCTCTAGTCAGACTAGCTAGTTAATTACATCACATACGGCAACTCTACACAAGAACTTTTGCTGAAATAATTTGAATTTTTTGAACAAAAATTGGTCAAATCCCAACAATTTTTGCCAAATTCGCAAAAATAATGAAAAAAATCCAAAATTTTCGGGTGAATAACTTCGTATCGGGGGTCCGGTAGAACCAAAATTTCGGAAGTTTCAGTTCAAAATTTTGAACCGGGGGCCAGAGAGATGTACCCTACGATGTTTGATGGCTCTATGTCGTAGGTATATTCCTAAAACTTCCAAATTGTTGGATGAATTGATGAGAAAGGAATGGTAGATATCACGAAGGCAAAACATCGCCTACGCTCCAGAAGTTAATTGACAGCGGAGTAAACATGTTGGATCCGTCCGTTGATTATCGAATCTAGTTGCAACTAGGAGATAAGAAATGATAGCTTTTGACTATGTTTGATTTAGATTGTTCAGCAGATTTCTTGTTATTAGCCCATGGGTAAAAGTTGGGCCATTTTAGTTCGCTAAATGAATTAAATTTTACTTTTTGGATCTAAAAATAAAATTCCATTCATCTAGTTGAACTAGAAGGTACATGTTACTACTATGCAAAATCCAGGGAATTAGTAATAGCTAGCTTTATACCATTGTAGCATCAAAAGGTCAGGGAGATGCATGGTATACAGAGTTAGCCACTCTTGTTGACCATGGTTAATACTAAGACCCTGGCTACTATCCTATAGAGTTAATTAGTAGTGGCTAGCTTTAGGGTACAAATTAAATTGAGTCGACAGAGAATACATAAATTGGTATGAAGTTGGCCTCACTCTTGTTAGACCATGGTTAAGACCCCACTACCCTAGCCTAACTTCTCTCTATAAGATTCTCCTAAATTTTATTACTTCAATACATCGTGTCAGTTTCATGCTTGACTAGTGCTTCCTTTGAGGGTGTCAACTAGATGCTTGTTTAGGGCCGAGAGGATGTTCCCGTTGGTCCTCTCCACCGCCCCATTGCTTTGCGGGTGTCGAACTGAAGCGAAGCACAGCTCCGTCCCCATGGCAAAGCAAAATTCTTTGAACGACACCGAGTCGACTGTCGCTCATTGTCCATTGTTAGCCGGCAAGGGACGCCAAAGCGACACATAGTGCCAAATGAAGTGTTGGATGCTTCTTGCAGTGATTGTCGAACCGATTAGGGACCCTCAGCCCATGATCACGTTGTACGCGTAAGGGAGATTGACGACGTTGAAAATCACGTTCTTCGTGCGGGAGCACGAGCCCCTACTGAAGCACATTGGGAGCTCGATTTGGCCCAGGGCTTTGACCAGGTCACCACTGAATCTTCTCAGGGGCTACCTAGCTTTGGCTAGGCGGCTGCGGGGGATCCGCATTTGGTCGAAGGCCGCCACGAACAGGATGTCCACGGAGCTGCCTCCGTTGACCAAGATGCGGTGCATGTTCGCATCTGTGATGCAAGCTATGATGACCATGGCATTGTTGTGCGGGCAGAGACGGCCATGGCCATCCTTCGTTGCGAAGGCGATTAGGATCCTCACCCAGGCCAAGGGTGGTGCGGGGTCATTGACCCCCACATGCGCGTGTAGTTTCGGCGCTGGCGCTTCAATTCATGGGCCGCCACACTGCCGCCTATGATCAGCAGGACCACTTGCCTCAGCTCTTTGTCCTTGACATGTTGGACGTGAGCCGCTGGAGGGGGTGGGTAGTTTGGGTGGGTCGGCGGTAGCGACAGCGCTCGGAACGCCTGCAGGGCCATAGCTTGATGCCGAGCCTAGTGTGCAGCCGGCGCCGCGTAGTACCATTGTGGATAATTGTACTTTCCCTGTGGTATGTGCTCCACCGCCCTGGGTATCCCTTAGTTCTCTAGGGTTCGACTGTGTGGTTGTATGCGTGGTACTCCACCGGCCTGCCTTTGGCGCTTTCCCTGGCTCCGCAGGCTAGGCGGTCTTCCCTTTTTGCCACGATTGCCTGGCAGTTGTCAGTGATGTGGGTCGCGTTCGGGCCATAAAAGGTGCACCAGTAGGTGCCTTCAATCGTGCCCTCGTGGCCTCCGCCCTGGCTTCGGCCCGACTGCCACTGGCCACCTCCGCGGCTGCAGCCTCGTCCCCTCCCTCGGGAGGGATCTTGGTGGTCAAGCTCAAGGGCGTTGACCTCGCGGCATGTTGAGTGCTTGCATCCACGACGGTGGCTACTGCCGTGCTACGCGATGGGCTCCATGTCGCCGCCTAGGGGCGCCTCCAACAGGGCTTGCACAGCCTCTTTGCCGGTCACAGGCAAGGTTGTTCCGGACGGCACCTAGGGCGTCATTGCGGGGGGGCCACCATGTGCAGGTCAACCGGCTGGGATGGCAAGGGGGGAAGCACCTAGCCACCCGGCACCTGATGGTCTCCACCTCCGGAGCATGCGTACTCCTCGAACTTGTCCTTGAGCTTGTCCATCATCTTGATGGGCTTGTGATGGAGACGACTGAAGAATTCGGTCCCTTCCACCAGCCCTTGCTTCGTCATGTCAATGATGGTGGAGTTCGATGGCCCCCTTATCTGGGACATGGCCATGGTGAAACGCTGGAAATAATCCCGCAAGGATTCTTTCTGCGCCTTGCTTAACTGTGAAGAGGTTGCCTGTCATGACCGGCTCCACAAAGGTGCCTTGGAAGTAATTACAGAAGGTGTCGCGGAGCTGCCCCTAGTGATTTATAGAGCCAGCGGGTGGCACCCAAAACCAGCGCTGCACGACATCGTCGAGCGCGAGCGGGAAGCACATGGCCATGGTAGCCGCACCTCCGCCGTTGGCCTCGATGGCCAAGGTGTAGCTCTTGGCGAACTCCTCAGGGTCCTACTCCTTTCGGTACTTGGAGAGCTTTGGTGGACGAAAGCTTGGCGGGTACGGCTCCAATTGCAACTTTGGGGCTAGCAGGGAGTCACCTCTAGCCGTGGGCAGCGGTCGAGGCCCATGGGTGGCTAGGACACCCATAGACGGCCCTGTGGAAGCTTGCTGTGGCTGGGCAAGCATGGCCTCTTCCACTAAGGTCAGGCCCTCACTGACGGCACCGGCAATGGAACCTAAGCTCGTCTTGAAGGAGCGCTTCTTCGCCAATCACGAGCAGGGCTTGAAGGAGGGTGAGCATGCTCCTGAGCTCATCAAGCTAAGCCTGCATGGTGGTGGCTGGGGGCCCGCCCCACTTTGGAGTGATTATATCGCCCTTCGGTACTCATCTAGCTTCGCATGGATGGTCGCGGCCAAATCATCGATCGGTGAAGCTAGCGAGGCGGGCACGCCGCTTGGGTGGTGGGGGGCCTCAGGCTCGCTCTCTGCGGGCACCTTGCCTTCCCAGGTTACGTACTGGAAGCGGTGCAGAGACTGGATCTCCCAGCCTGGCCGGGCAGTGCGTGCTCCTACACGGGAGCGGCCGCGGCCTTCCGTTTTGAAGTATTGCTTCTTGTGCTATTTGTCTCTACCTCGCTCGATGCCCACGGATGACGCCAATGTTGGAACAAAATCCAACTGGGATCAAGCACATGGAGAAAATAGTATTCTTGCTCTATTGCTCATTTGCTCATGCCCCCTTATGAGGGCGAGTTACATTTATACACGCCTCATGACCATATGGGGAATTACAATGGTATCCCCCTCGACTTATGCCCTCAGGGTTGAGGCTGACAAGTGGCCCCAACCTAAGAATGGTGTGGTAAAATCCTAGGGGACACAGAATGGGGATGCTCCTATTAAACCAGCATCCCAAAAAATCCCGTGATTCCAGGGGTGGGCTGCTCGAGGACGAGGCGTGATACTGAGGCGCCTCGGCCTTCGTCCGGCCTGCCACCGCCGCTGGTGTTAAGGGTGGTTGAGCGCCCGTGAATGCATCATCAATGATCTTGCTGTCATGCTTCCTTGCGCCATTCTTTCAGACGGAGGCTAAGCAGGCAGACCCGAAGGCTTCTTCGGGGGTTACATTCCAGAGCCTCCCTGGAGCATCTTCCAGGCCACGACCTCCGAAGGCTCCGTGGAGCCCCACCGGGATTAGAGCTTGTGAGAAGGTTGGAGGGGGGCCCGTGGCTGCATCAGTACTATGCAGTACTATGCATGCTAATCAGAATTTCTGATTACTGCTGTCTGCTGTAATGTTGTCTCCTCTATTATTGTAGAGCCTACAATATGTGACTACACATTGTCAGATCAGCATTCTCTCTATATATATAATGTGACTAGCAGAGATGTTCTTGGTAAAATATTCTATGGGGAATGTGTATATGTATCGAATTTTCTTTTGAACTATGATTCGGGATTCTTGAACTCGAGCTAACTAGCTAGCCTTCTCTCTACAATACTAGCTAGTTGCATCCTGCGCGTAAAAGGAATATATGAGCCAAGAGCCCAAGTCTATGCATGCAAGTCAACAAGAAGGGGAGGGATGTTATCATATGCAGAAGTTTGATAGCTGGCCGGTGCTCTCTATTCTAATTAGCTTGTTAGAAGAAGGAGAAATTAAGGAGTGGTAGGCATCAGGATGGTAAAACATTGCATGCTCTTCTGTTCGTGCGAAAGGAAGGAGGCTGCAGCCTCAGCTTAGACCGATGATTCTACTACAATGAACGATCAAATTAATCCAGATTGAAAATGTAGAGGTTGAGTTGCAGTATGCTCAGTTCAACGCTATTTTATCAACCCGCAATATATGCTCTCTTTCTGAAATTGACAGCATGCCTGAGCTCGACATGTTGGAGCACGAGAGGGAGTCCATGTTCACTGAAATCAATTAGTAAGCAGAAATTTTACAGTGCCCACTTGGTCAGTTACTGAACTACATGCATCTATGTAATCCTACATCATCGGTTATATGCATGATGAGCTAGTTTCTCTTCACTGGAAGGCCTGCCCTGAAGATTATTGGGCTGGTTAGATGAGAATGAGATTGATCTTTCTTATGCAACCTATATATTATTAAAAGAGTCCAATTTAATTTTTATATTATGACATTTGTTAGTTTTTTTTTTCATACCATTTTAGAATAAAATATATTTAACTATGAAGTACAAATATTTTAGGAACTGACTGATCGGTATATGTTGTACTGGACGTTGAAGACTGCAACAAATCCGGGAAACAGGTACAGATGTAAATTAGTTCTCTTGGAATGGATTTCCATCATGGTAGTCTTCACCTGGCACATGATATATATAGCATATAGAAATGCTTAAGCGAATATTTGTATTCTTAGAGTACTATAGAAAATTGGGTGAGCCTGAATTTTTCTATTAGCTACTTAAAGGTTTTGACTTCTCTCCTTGAAAATTTTACCTAACCAGTCATCTGTAATTAGTCGGATGAAGATGAAAAGTGATGCACTACCAAAAACTCGATTAGCCCTGACGGGCCAAAATTTTTCTAACGTGTATCTATTAGCCTATACAAGCATTCCATTGTTAATGTGTTCTATCTCTTACCACCAGTTAAATCAAGCAAATTAAGTTAATTTATTATTTCACTATCACTGCTACAGAAATAGCTGTAGGTGCCGGTTGGGAAACCTCCATAGGTATCGGTTTCCTAACTGGCACCTATTAGTCGGCACCTTTGTGGTTTTTTAATGGTGTTGGTTTAGGAACCGGCACCTTTGAGATTCCACGATCAAAAAAAATTAGCTCGATGCACCGGCTCAAATCTAGCCGATGCACCAAGCACTTTCCCCCCGCTTCGCTCCCAAAATAGCCCCCAAATTCAATCCACAATGAACAATCAATCCAAAATCAATATGTCGGTCATTATCACAACAACACAACAACAACATCATCACCACAACACAACAACAATCAAGCCGGATCCGCCCACAGGAGCAGCCGATGTCGCCGCCACCGTAGTGTCCGTCGCGGGAGAAGCTGCCGCTGTCGGATCCGCCGCGGGAGAAGCTTCGGGTGGAGGTGAAGGGGGAGAGGGTAGAGGACCGGCAGATCCGCCCACCGGAAACGCCACCGCCGCCACCTCCACCCGCGGGAGCACCGATGCCACCGCCGCCGCCACGGGAGAAGCTTGGGACGGAGGGGGAGGGGAAGGTAGTAGGGGACCGCCGGATCCGCCCGTCAGAAACGGCACCGTTGCTGCCTCTGCAAGATCCGCCCGTGAGACGACAATGCCACCGCCACCATTGCAGGAGAAGCTTGGGACGAAGGGGGAGGGGGATGGGGTAGAGGACCGTCGGAAACGCCACTGTTGTCACCTCCACTAGTTCCGCCCGCAGGAGAAGCTTGGGGACGGAGGGGGAGGGGTAGCGTACCGCTGGATCTGGCCCGCAAGAGCCGCCAACGGCATCGCCTCTGCCAGATCCTTCGCTAGCAAGGGAGGAGAGAGGAGGAAGGGCGGGGATGAGAAAGGGAGCCGGTGGAGAGAGGAGGAGAGCTCGAGAGCTGGAGAGAAAGAGAGAGACGGGCGAGTGGATAAGCGCCAACCCTCCTCTCGACCCCCGCGCTAAAAATAGATTCCGGCTCGGCTATTTTAGGTGTTGGTTTTTAAAAAAAAACCAGTACCTATAATATATTATAGGTGCTATTTTTTAATTAACCAACACCTATAATATATGCTATTTTTTAAAAAAGGTACTTATACTATAGGTGTCGGTTTTTCTCAAGAATCGACACTATAGTCGTTTAAAGGTGTCGGTTTTTTGTATTTTTAGCTTTTGAAGGTGGGGAAAACACTATAGGTGCCGGTTTTAGCTATTCTGAACCGACTTGTATGTGTGTTTTTTATAGTGTATTTCGTGACCAAGGGTGTTGAGATGCAGTTCATAATCAGTTACTTCGTTATAGGATTGGGTCATAATTCATCTGCAAAGTAACTTTGGTTTTTTGTCTCCACGTCTTCCTTTGTCCTTAAAGAGATCTTTGGTAAACTGAGTTGTTGATGTTTTTTGCTGTCACTACTGTTTTATAAGTGATAAAACAATGATAGGTTTTCACATGAATTTTGTACTGTGAGGAATAATACATGTGCTATTACGCGCGTGTTTTGGATCTAAGGTGGAAATTCTATATGTATGATGTTTTTTGAGCGGTACAGCTGACATTATTTGTTCTGTAGTGAATAAAAAGGATTATTGCATCTTGAGTTGGGTCATACTAGTATGTATAGTGGCCAAAATCTTAAATTGGTAACAGATTAAGTCATGCATGACTATATTCAATTCAATTCAAGGCAAGTTAAGGATTCATTTCAATATCTTCCCAACTTAATTTGTTTGGTGTTATGCATCCCTTCTAAAGTTTCTAGATTTTATTGATAGATGGAAATTTATATCGTGCTATGAATCTGTGTGGTATGATGCATCCCTTTTTGATACAATTCTGCTATTTTCTGAAAAAATTATAGGTCAGAAGCTAGGTTGGAGCTTCTCTCAACAAAGAGCAGTATTAGTGCTATTAACACCAATGACCTAGTGGTGGCAGGACACCAAGCACTAATGCCTCCCAAACAAGAAATGGAGTGAAAAGTTTGTGAGGTTATCTCTCACAAACATTAGTCTTAGTGCAAACTCTAGAAGTTTATGTTTTATGTGTTCTATTGAAATACTAAACTTGAACATGGGACTTGCATGTGATCTATGTACCGCCATTATTGTGACACATTATGTATAGCCAATTATGCTTATTTGTTCTAACGAAATATTGATTCTGAAGATGAGAATTTGTATTGTGTATATGCGAGTGCTCTCTACAGGAAGATTTGGTGGCCTGGTGGGTATGGTTAATAGAGGAGCAGCTCTAATTTTAACACTGACAGGCAGGAAATGTGAGTAAAATGTGGTTTCATTTTTATGACAGGGCTTTACTGTCATTGAAAATCGAATAAGCCTGACAGTGTCGACAACGTCAGAGAAATTCATTGTGACGGTTAAACCCGTCAGGAGTATTTCTCCTGACGGAGACTCGTCACCCAAATTTGAATTTTACTGACAAGCCAGCTTTGACGGTATATTCCTGACGATGCCACGTCAGAATGTATTTTCCTGACATGATTATGCTTTTTCCTGATGGTTTATGGCTGTCAAGGCTAGTTGAGTTTCTGGTAGCGTGCTATTAAGAGAGGATCCATCAGTATGTGAATCGTAGGTATTAGGATGCCAAACCATTCTTCATGGGAATAGTGCTGTAAAACAAGTCACTGAGCCAAGAGAAAATTTTAGTACAGAAATTGGTAAAAACAAAAATGACCACCACTCTTGTTGACCATGGTTAAGACCCCAAGATACTATCCAACCTTACCTTAGCATGTCTCATAAAAGATGTCTATAAGCTAAGAGAAATGTATGCAGATGGATGAATCTCCTATGCAGTTTTGCCTTTTGACTTGGGTCATTGACATATGAGCTTGGTAGGTATGGGATTCATACGTTAACCACTCAAAGTTAAAAGGTAGTATTGTAAAAGATTTGTTTCTCGTGGAGATAGAAGGGAAAGATCAAAGATGTTGTCCTGCAAAGATCATGCGAAGATCTAAAGTCACGCGAGAGGACCGACTTCTCTTGTTTCCCTTGTTGTGCTACAGTAAACCCTTCCTTCCCTGACCGGGCCACCTTCCCTTTTAGTCTAGAATAGTGTAGGTTGGAGTTTCTCCGTAGTCGGGGTCTTCCTGTAGGTCGGTCTAGTCACGTTTTGGTGCTTGTCGGTTGCTTTCTCCATGGCTCTTGGAGGCGATGCGGATGGTGTCGGAAGTTGTTGGTGGAGGTGTTTTCAAGCCTTTACGCTGCTGGATCAAAGCCACAATTGGATTCCAAGGCTTAAATCTAAAGGTATTGATGGTTCGATTCGGCGGATCTTGTGCGGGTATCTCTTTGTCGAAACTTGGTTTCGGCAATATATTTTCTGGGGTCGCAGTCGAGATCGCCAAGCACAATGGGTTAGGAGAAAAAGAAGATGTAGACAGGTTCAGGCCCTCTCGTGAGGTAATACCCTACTCCTGTTTCGGTGGATTCGATCCGCCGAGTGTCTTTATTGATCTCATGATCTAAAGCTCTTGCTTGTGAAATCGTGTCTCAGGTCTAGTGTTGGATCTTTGATCTCTTATCGGAATATCCCTCAAGGGACGCCCCTTACCCCCCTTATATAGTCTTGGGAGGAGGGCTTACAGATCGGAAACCCTATCTTATTCTAAGTTGGTTTCCTCAATCTTACCAAACCGTGACTATAGGCCGATTGCCTTATCTCTATCGGCAATCGTAACACCCAAGTCAAGTTCGGCTTACAGATATGGCAGGCGCAATCTATCCCTACCTCCAGTCGGATAAGCTTGCTATATAGATACCCAATTGCCATAATCTCCACAGTAGCCCCCGAGTCCTTTTCAGTCGACGAGACAACTCAGCTTCAAACCAAAATAGTACTCAGCCAAAAACCTTTTTGGCCGAGTGCTCCTGGCACCGAGTGATTCCATCATCTCTGCCTGAATCTTCCCGAGTGGCTCCAAAGACTGTGAAGGGCTGAAAAAATTTCTCAAAAATAAATATCTAGGTGCATCTCCTGATGCACCTAATTAGGTGTAGCCCCCGACTATGTGGTTAGTCAAAAATAGGCTAAGCATATAGTCAAGAACTATAGAAAATCATTCTTATGTAGATGTCTAGCTCATGCTAAAGCAACCACTGAAATCTCATTACTCGGCAAGTTCATACTCATCCGAGTGAATTTGCCCGAGTTATCTCAGAACAAATAATTCAATTAACCCTCATAGGTAAAAAGCACTCGGTAAGCTCTTGCTTATCCGAGTGGATTTGCCCGAGTAATCCCGGAATAAGTATTTCATTCATCCCTCATGGGAAAACAAGTTCTTTCAATCATATGAAAAATATGACCAAATTATTAAATAGCTTATGCCATAATATTGGTCTCAATCTATAAAGATCTTCACCAAGGTGGAAAACAAACAGCATTGGTAAGATTACCCGACCAAATGCCAAAAAACAAAACAGCCCTTGTCATCAAGGCAGCTATAAAAACTTAGCCGTTGGTCACCTTCCAAATTGCATCGTGCCAGCTTCTCATGAAGTCAGGCAAACCGCGGTATGGAAGGATTTTTAAAGGTATAGGGCACTCGGACACGCGCATATTGCCAGAGCAAATCTGCTTAAGCTCATCCGCTTAAGTCCCTAAGGACACGCGTCAAGCCACACCTTAACTGGGCCATAGATTTCCTTATGGGCTCGGCCCAATTACCAGAAAACCTAGCGCAACCCTCAAATTTTTCTATAAAGACGCGAGGTCGTCCCCGCCTCTTCGTCTTCCAAAAGATTCCCCTTTTCGCAGCACTGTTCAACAGTTCACCGCGGAGAACCCTAGACTCGCGCACTCCCAAATCCATCCATCTAGGAGCTCGCTCTCTGCAACAGCCAGCCTCCACGGCCAAATCTCCCACGTTCTATTGCCAAAGATCCAACTTTTTCCAGCCAGATCGACTTCCCATCAATCCATTCTCATGGCAGAGGAAAAAAGGATTCCCTTCGACCAATGGGCCGCTTCGGATGTGAGGGAATCTATCCTCAAGGAGATGGTAAAGCACGGCGTGCTTCCGCCGAAAGAACTCGTGGGATGGCGCCCGGCGGCGGGGGAGGACTTCCCGACCCCAAACACCGGTGAGCTCGTCGTTTTTACTTCCTTTTTCTATTGTGGGTTCTGCCTTCCTACCTTCGAGTTCTTCCGGGGGCTTCTGGATTACTATGGGCTTCATCTCTATCATCTGAACTCCAACTCAATGCTTGACATAGCTCTCTTCATTCACGTGTGTGAAGCCTTCCTTGGCATTCTCCCCCACTTTCATCTCTTCCGTCGTATGTTCTATCTCAAACCTCATCCGAACAAGGATCAACCTTGCGTCGTTGGCGGGACAGGTTTCCAGCTTCGCGGATCTCTCCGCAAAGACTACTTTTCTCTCCCTTTGAAATCTTCCAACAAGGGATGGCACGCGGGCTGGTTCTACATCAGCAACCTCGAACCCAGCCTGCCTGCCTTCGTCGGTCTTCCCCCTGTCCCCAAGCCATCTTGGAGCACCGTCCCGGTAGCCCAAGATTGGGACGAAGCCAACGAGCTGCTCGCAAAGATCCCGGCGATGAAAAGAGAGGCCTTCGCGGGAACAAATCACTCGGCACTTCATCGTGCCGACCGGCGCCAATCAAGGAAAGGTCAAAGCCAGCCTTCGAGTATGAAGGCGGGACGGACCCCAATCGGGAAGATCCAGATCCACTCACATACGAGATCCTGAAGATCCGGATGTACAAACTCTTCTCGTCTGGGATAGAAGTTGAGCGGGCCCTCATTCTGCCAGTCCTTCCCTTCAGCATCCACCGACCTCCTCCTCCGGTAAGCCGACTGGTTGCTTCATAGCATCTTTCAATCTTGACATCTTGTTTCTTATCATTGTACTTTCTTTCTTCCGCAGAAGAACGCCTCTATCACCTCCAAACCATACAAGGTGTCTCATGATGACGCGCTGCGTCGCCCCGCCAAGAAGCCGGCTGGCGGGATCAAAATCCAGAGCGACCCAGTCGGGAAGCGAGCGGCGCCGAGTGAAGACTCGAATAAGCGCGCGAGCAAGAGGAGGCTGATTATAGAGGATTCGGATGATGATGTCCCGGCCCCTCCCATCGAGACCCCGCCTCTAAGGCGATCGCCACGGACGGCACCGAAGATCCGCCGGTCATCCAGGTATGCTCTGAAACCGAAGTCTTGAACTCTTTTGTTAAAAACTTCTCTTTATCTTTACCCTTGCTGTATTCACTTCCGCAGGAGGCCCCAGGACATAGATCCTGTCGGAGGGGGTGAAGGACCGACTCCAGCTGCTGCTCCCGAAGTGCCAAGGCCAGCAGAGCCAAAGCCCCGGAGCCCGCAACCGAGTGCGAGCGCTCCGGAGAAGCAACCTTCACCTCCGAAGAAGGACGCCCCTAGGAAGAAGCCCCCAGCCACCAGTCGGGATATCCCGACTGAAAGCCAGTCGACGGCCGGGAAACCCGAGGCCGCGGCTCAAGTGCCCCCGACTGGGGGCCACTCGGCGCAGAGCCAGAAGAAGAAGACCAGCCCGGCCGCTCCACCTAGGAAAGCGGCCGCCGAAACCGGTGAGACTTGTTTCGAAGTGCTCTTTTACTCTTTCAATTTAAATCTTTCATGTCTTCATTCGTCCTTCTTGCTTGTCAGCCACAGTAGAAGAGATTCCCAGGTTGCAGTCCTCTGAGACCTGGGTTCCCCCGATTAGAATCGAGTGGCGGGACTCGGAAGGCGAGAGACAGGGCATCATCCTAGACCGGCAAGCCGAAAAAGATGAAAGGGATGCCCTTGTCGAGAGTCTGAACGAAGCGACCCGGCTGCTCAACGTAAGCCTTTGTCTTTCTCTTTAATTATGTCATCATCGTCTTTCAATCGGTCACTCTTCTGCCATTGCGTGCAGAAGGAATATTGCCGCTCTATGGCAAAATCTGAAGTGCTGGAGAAGCTGGTCCCCCACTTGAACTCCCTGGAGGACGTTCAGCGACAGCTGAAGGCCACTCGGGAGGAGGCCGCGTCAAGGGAGGCGGCTTTAAGGAAGGAGATTGCGGAGCTTCGAGAAGCGAACCTCGACCTCCGCGGATCAATCGGGAGTAAGCCCGCCTCTCCCAGCTTCATCATGATTCTCATGCTGATCTTGGCTGTTGAGGATCTTCTTTCATTGTAGAAAATTCTTCGGAGGTCCACTCGCTTCAAGTCCAGCTAGAAGCGGTCAGCCTCGATAAGGCCGAGATGGAGGCCGAGTTTGAAGGTAATCTTCTTTGAAGTCGAATTTCCTGTGCTGCTTTATTTCCGAGTGTTTTGAATGATCCGGGACTTTTGGCAGCTTACAAGGTGAAGACCCGAGCCCAATACGACGTCTTGCTTGGGCGGATCAAATCTAGCGACGAGATACGGGAAGAGGTCGCCAACGCCGCCACGCCGATCTTGCTGTCCTTGTTCGATCAAGGAGTTGGGGCCAGCTCGCTGGAGCCGATCGAGATATTTGACAAGCTGCGGCTGGCTCCCGACCGATATCTGACCAATATCACCGAAGCAGCCAGCATGGGGGCTGGTCTGGCTCTTGCTCAGACCAAGTCCCTTTACCCCCGAGTAGATATCCATTCAGTCGGGGAGGGCTTCGCTGACGGGACGACGGACGAGCAGGCCTTAGACATGCTAAGTGAGGCGCAAGAGGCGGCGAAGAAGATATCCCTTGATGTAGTGAACAATTTCAAGATTTGATTTGTCTTTCTGACTTTGTCTTGTAAATGTCGCATATCTGTAATCATTCTGATGTAGGACTTGTGATATATTTAGTTTATTTATGTTAATGCCTTGATTCGAGCTTTTGCATGAAATTTCTTAAGTAGTTTTCGTCTGGCTGTCATCAAGCCTAGGCTTGATTAGGTCATCGGAAAACTCTCAGTCCTTAGACACTAAGCTCGAGTCGAAGGACATTAATCAATGATAAACCAAATTATGCACAAAAGTTGATGAGGAAAACTTGAGCTTTATTGACATGTGTGCAGCCCCCGACTGCTAGCTCAAGAAGTCATCTTGCTTGAGGTTGGCAGTCAAGGAAAACATGAGGCCTTGGCCAAATTAGGCATAAAATCGTCGAAGATGCTCGATGTTCCAGGAGTTGTCCACCATAGACCCGTCTTCGCGCTTTAGCCGATATGCACCGGGGCGAGTCACTTCAACGATTATGTATGGTCCTTCCCATAAGGGAGATAACTTGTGTCGATCTTTGGTGGCCTGGATCTTGCGTAGGACCAGGTCGCCAACAATGAAAGCTCGTGCTCGCACGTTGCGACTGTGGTATCTTCTAAGGCCTTGAAGATATTTGGCCGACTGGATAAGGGCTGCCTCGCGGGCCTCTTCCAATCGGGTGAGGTCATCCACTCGGTCAGGGTCGTAGCGTTCATCATTGAAGCTGCGGACCCGGAGGGACTCGTACTCCATCTCATTTGGCAACATGACCTCTGCGCCATAGACCAAAAAGAAAGGAGTTTGGCCGGTGGCCCGACTGGGTGTGGTTCGCAGCGACCATAAGACCGAGGGCAGTTCTTGGACCCATTTGCCAGCGTAAGGGCTTAGTCGGTCGAAAACGCGAGCCTTGATGCCTTGAAGGACCATGCCGTTGGCTCGCTCGACTTGCCCGTTGCTTTTGGGGTGAGCTACTGATGCATAGCAGATCTTGATTCCGAAGTCTTCGCAGAATTCCTTGAAGATGCCTCCCGTGAATTGAGTCCCATTATCAGTTATGATTCTGTTTGGGACACCGAAGCGGTGGACGATGTTGAGGAAAAAGTCTCGTGCTTTGTCAGCGGTGATTGTGGCGACCGGCTTGGCTTCAATCCACTTGGAGAACTTGTCGATTGCGACGAAGAGGTGTGTGAAACCTCCCGGAGCTTTCTTGAAAGGGCCAACCATGTCCAGCCCCATACCGCGAACGGCCGGGAAAGTGGGATTGTTTGAAGCTCCTGGGCCGGGACATGGCTTTGTCGGGCGAAGAACGGCAGCCTTCGCAGGTTCGTACGACTTTATCCGCGTCGGAGACCGCGGTAAGCCAGAAAAACCCTTGCCTGTAAGCTTTGCCGACTAGGGGCGTGTTTGCCGCGTGGCTCCCGCATATGCCCGAGTGGATGTCTTGGAGTAGTTGTTTCCCTTCTTCGGGTGAGATGCACCTCATTAAAATTCCAGAGGGGCTTCTTTTGTATAGATCGGAGTCAACCATGACGTATGCTTGGCAACGACGCCGGACGCGTTCTGCTTCATCCCGGTCATCCGGCAGCTTTTGCTGGGTTAAGAATTTGATGAGCGGCGTCCTCCAGTCGGTGTCGGTCATGGCGACTTCGTTCGTGGTTTGCTCGGTGAGAGTTGTCTTCGCCGTGATGGTTGGTTCGTAGAGATGCTCGACAAAGACGTCCGTTGGGGCAACTTCGCGCTTAGATCCAAGTTGTGCCAACTCATCGGCACCTTCATTGTTATGTCTCAGGACATGTGAAAGTTCGAGCCCGTCAAACTTGTCCTCAAGCTTGCGGACCTCTTGTGGGTAGGCCTCCATAGTGTCATTTAAGCAGGACCAGTCCTTCATCACTTGATTGACGACCAGCTGGGAGTCGCCTTTCACAATAAGCCGCCGTATCCCAAGTGAGACTGCGAGCCGCAGTCCATGTAGAAGAGCTTCGTACTCGACGACGTTGTGTGAGGCGGAGAAGTGGAGGTGAAGGACATATCTTAGCCTTTCCCCAGTCGGGGAGATCAGCACGACTCCTGCTCCCAAGCCGGTGATCCTCTTGGATCCGTCGAAGTGCATGGTCCAGTGTTGGAGGTCTTCCGGGGCATGTTTTCTTGATGTTCGATCCACTCGGCCGGAAGTCCGCTAAGGCTTGTGACTTAATGGACGTCCCGGGCTTAAAAGTCAAGTCCGGCGGCATCGGTTCTAGGGCCCACTTGGCGATGCGCCCGGTTGCCTCGCGGTTGTGGATGACATCGCCGAGTGGGAAGGAGATGACGACGGTGACCGAGTGACCCTGAAAATAGTGTGCCAATTTCCTCGCGGTTATTAGAACACCATAGAGTAATTTTTGTACCTGGGGGTAGCGAATTTTGGCTCCTGCCAATACTTCGCTAACAAAGTAGATTGGCCTTTGAATCTTCTGGGCCCGTCCTTCTTCTTCGCGTTCAACCACGAGGACCGTGCTGACCACTTGGTGAGTGGCTGAGACGTACAGCAGCAGGGGTTCCTGGGGCTGAGGCGAGGCCAGGACGGGTGGCGTGGTAAGGAATTCTTTGAAATCTTCAAAGGCCTCGTTGGCTTCTGTGGTCCACTGGAAGTCGTCTGTCCTCTTTAGCAATCTGAAGAAAGGCATGCCTCGTTCGCCGAGTCGGGATATGAAACGGCTTAATGCCGCCATGCAGCCCGTGAGCTTCTGGACGTCTTTTTGGTTACTCGGGGGCTTCATGCTTAGGATGGCGTTGATCTTCTCGGGATTTGCTTCAATGTCGCGATGTGACACCATGAAGCCGAGCAGTTTGCCTGATGGAACGCCGAAAGTGCACTTCTCCGGGTTTAACTTCATTCTGAAGGCCCGGATGTTCGCAAAAGTTTCTTCTAAGTCGGCGATCAGGTCTTCTTTCTGCTTGGTCTTGATGACAACATCGTCGACGTAAGCTTCAACGTTCTTGCCGATCGCGTCTGGAAACATCTTTGGATCATGCGTTGGTATGTAGCTCCGGCGTTCTTCAGCCGAAAGGCATGGTGATGTAGCAGAGGCCCCGAACGGCGTGATGAACGATGTCTTCGGCATCGGATTCTTTTAAGCGATCGATGATAGCCCGAGTAAGTCCAAGAAGCTCGGGAGTTCGCAGCGGCCTGTTGAGTCGACGACTTGGTCGATGCGAGGCAGCCGAACGGATCTTTGGGGCGGGCTTTGTTGAGGTCGGTGTAGTCAACGCACATGCGCCATTGCCCCGTCTTCTTGCGGACCAGACTCGGTTGGCCAACCGGTCGGGATGAAGGACTTCTTTGATGAAGCCGGCGCTAAGAGCTTTGCAAGTTCTTCTTTGATCGCGTCTTTTCGATCCCGTGCGAATCTGCGTATCGTTGTGCTTTATCGGTTTGGCGTTATCTTTGACGTTCAAAGAGTGCTCGATCACCTCCCTAGGAATTCCAGGCATATCAGATGGTTTCCAAGCAAAAACATCTTTATTATTTTGAAGGAAGGTGACGAGCGCGCTTTCCTATTTGGGATCTAGGTCGGCGCGACGCGGTTTCGAGGGATCCGACGGATCAAGGGAGATCTTCTTGGTCTTGGCGTCGCCGGATCCCGATTTGGCTATCTTCTTCGGGGACTTCGCCTCTCGCCGAAGTTGATGCAGCCAATCGGACTTCTTGTTGGCCACGTAATCTCTCGCGAGATTGGGCCATGTCGCAGCTCTCCTTATCGCAGGTGAAGGCTTGCTTCACATCGCTGCGAAGAGTGATGACGCCATTGGGACCCGGCATCTTCATGCAGAGGTAAGTGTAGTGAGGGATCGCCATGAACTTGGCAAGCGCAGCCTTCCGATGATGGCATGATATGCTTGTTTCAAAGTCGGCCACCTCGAAGGTGACGTTCTCCGTTCGGAAGTTCTCTCGGGCTCGAAGGTGACTGGGAGGGAGATGTGCCCGAGTGGTGTTGAAGACACCACGGATAACTCCGTGGAAGGGGGCTGAGCTTGCTTTCAGTTTGGCCCTCGGGATCTGCATTTCGTCCATGGTCTTGGCGAACAGGACGTTGAGGGCGCTGCCCCCATCGATGAGGACGCGCTTAAGCCTGATATTGCGGACCACGGGGTCCAGGACGAGTGGATAGCGCCCCGGATGAACCACTCGGTCAGGATGATCCGAGCGGTCAAAGGTGATGGCCACTTCCGACCATCGCAGATACTGAGGGACTTCGGGTTGAGCCGCATTGACCTCCCGGTCAGTTAGCTTTTGTTTCCTCTTGGACTCATAGGCTAGTGGCCCTCCGAAGATATGGTTGAGCTCCCCCACTGGGTCTTGGAAAGGTTCGGCATTTTCAACCGCGTTGTTCTTTTTGGCGCCAGACGGACCAGCCTCGTCGGTCGGCTTCTTGTTGAGCTGCACCGCGTACTGTTCGGTGAACTGCTTGTAGATAAAGCAATCCTTCGCCGCGTGCTTATGATTCGGGTGATGGGTGCACTGGGCGTTCATGATGGCGTCGTAGGCGGCGACTCGGGGACGGCGTTGAGTGTTGGAGGTTGCAGCCACTAGGTCTTCAGATCGGCGCTTGCGATCTTTCTGGCCTTGGTTGCCGTTGTTGCTGCCATCCTTCTTAGGATTTCGGCTTCCTCCTGCTTGCTTGTCCTCCCTTCTGTCGGGCCGGTCTTGACGGGCGGCCTTAATGGCGTCGTTGGATTTGGCGTATGAGTTCACCGTCTCGAACATTTGTTTCACCGTCTTTGGTGGTTTGCGCCCGAACTTGCCGATAAGCAGCTCATCACGGACTCCCTTCTGGAAGGCGGCGATGATGATGTCATCGGTGATGTTCGGGATCTTGTTGCGCTTCTCGGAGAAACGACGAATGTAATCCTTCGGGGCTCGTCCGGCTCGGATGACGTTGTAAAGGTCGAAGTGTGTGCCGGGCCTCTCGAAGGTGCCTTGGAAGTTGGCGATGAAGTGGTCCCTCAGCTCGCTCCACGAGCCGATTGAGCCTCTTGGCAGGCTCGTGAGCCAATTTCTGGCTGAGTTTGCGAGGGCCACGGGCAGGTAATTGGTCATGGCTTTATTGTCGCCACCTGCAGCTCGGATGGCAAGGGTATATACGGTTAACCAAGATTCGGGGTCGGTCTTGCCATCGTACCTTTCAATCCCCGTAGGCTTAAAGCCACTCGGCCAATGCACTCGGCGGAGCTCCCGAGTGAAGGCCGGTACTCCATCGTCGCCGCTATCGGGTGATCCCCTTCGATCTTCCCGAGTGCGTCGGTCGCGCTCCTGGTAGCGGCGATCGAGGACTTCCCGCAGATCACTCGGCGGGGTCTTCGGTTGGCTGGTTGGGTAGCTGGAACTGTTGCGGCGGACTCGGTGGTGGACGGGTAGACGTCCGTGTCGTTTGTCGCGGGAGTCGGCCGTCCGCTCTTGGTACTTCGGTGTGGACTCGCGAGGTGGGCCTCTTGGCACGGTTGTCGACCGAGCCGCTCGGGCCTCCCGAGTCTCCCGACTTTAGAGGTGGAAGCCGGCTTTTGTCTGGCGTTTCGGCCACGGATTCAGTCGGCCTTCGTGCTGAAGTGGTGGGATGGCCGTTAGCCGTGGCCGCGACGATGGTCTTGATCTTGTCAAGTATAGGAGTCACGTTGGCCGGAGCCGTCTCCATGACGGTGTCCAAGAGTGTGAGTGCGGCGACAGCGTTCTGCTGTGGCGTCTGGAAGATGTTGGTGTTGCGAACCCGTGTTTGGAGGATGGCCTCCTGGGCAGATCGTCCGGCTGCACGTAGATCCTGCTTCCTTTTGTCAGCCTCGTCCTTGCGTTGTTTCTCCTCCTCGGCTGTCTTGCGCTCAAGCTCCACCCTGGCTCGCTCTTCTTCGGCAAGCCTTCTGGCCATGGCTGAGTCGGACTCGTCCGGCTCGGCCATGAGGACGTCGAAGCACTTCGGCTCGTAGTCCATGCGGCAGTCGGAGTTGTCGGCTTCGTCAGAAGGGATGCCGTAGAGGTTGTCGAAGCCGGCGGAGCTGAGGTATCCGTTGAGCTCCGAAGATGAGCAAGAGCCGAATGACGGGAGGATGACGGCGACCTCCCTTGATCCTGGGTAACCCGGATCTGGATCGTTCCAGTCCGAGTCAGAGCTTGGGGGTGTAGGCTCCTCCGAGTGGATCGCCGCCAACTCGGGGGAGAGAAGCTTGCTGAAAATCTCGGCGACGTTTGGTAACCCAAACGGCACTGAGAGGTCTTCATCTGAGTAGATCGCTTCCGTCGGGGAGGCGAGAAGATTGGCGCAGATCTTGGCGGTATTCGGTAATCCGAATGGCGCCAAGTAAAGTCCGTTGTCGGAGAAAGTAGATTGCGTCTTGGTCTTCAAGACGTTGTTGTAGATTTCGGCGCTGTTGGGGAGTCCGAACGGCACCGAGTGGGTGTTTCCTTCCAACTGGTTTGAGTCCGAGTCGAAAGAGGAGTCGTTGAAGAAGTTGGCGGCGAAGTCGCCGAATCCTGAAGGAGATCCCATCACGCTTGTCGGCGAGATTGTCGAAGAAGTCTCGACGCGCGGCCCCTACCTGGCGCGCCAACTGTCGAAACTTGGTTTCGGCAATATATTTTCTGGGGTCGCAGTCGAGATCGCCAAGCACAATGGGTTAGGAGAAGAAGAAGATTTAGACAGGTTCAGGCCCTCTCGTGAGGTAATACCCTACTCCTGTTTCGGTGGATTCGATCCGCCGAGTGTCTTTATTGATCTCATAATCTAAAGCTCTTGCTTGTGAAATCGTGTCTCAGGTCTAGTGTTGGATCTCTGATCTCTTATCGGAATATCCCTCAAGGGACGCCCCTTACCCCCCTTATATAGTCTTGGGAGGAGGGCTTACAGATCAGAAACCCTATCTTATTCTAAGTTGGTTTCCTCAATCTTACCAAACCGTGACTATAGGCCGATTGCCTTATCTCTATCGGCAATCGTAACACCCAAGTCAAGTTCGGCTTACAGATATGGCAGGCGCAATCTATTCCTACCTCCAGTCGGATAAGCTTGCTATATAGATACCCAATTGCCATAATCTCCACACTCTTGATCCCAATCGCTGGTCTTCATGTCGGTAGTCGATGGACACGATGGCTGCAGCTTCCATGCCGACAACTTGGTTCAGATCTGTTCCTTGGGCGTCGCCGGCTGCTTAGTCTGGAGGCTGCAGCTAGCGGGAAGTGGTTCCTCTGACGTAACGTCAGATGACTATGTGTCACTAATATGTGGATCTATCTAAGTTAACTGACATAAGTAAGATGATCTCGTTTGGCAGCTGGCATCCACAAAGGCAAGGTTGCTGGGTGTACTTGGACCGGCAGTCAAAGGGGCACGACATGTGTGAAACTCCTCATGTTGGCGTTGGTTTGCTGTGTCGATTCCAAGGCTTGCTTCTTGCAGGATATGCTGGATCGACGCTTGAGACCTACGATCAAGGAGACCAAGCGTGCAGAGCTATGAGTCGTCGGGGACACTTGCAGGTCATCTCCTCCTCAATTTCTTCTACTATGTTCCGGCTAAATGTAACAAGGCAGAAGTTCAATTGTTGCCATCCAAATATGCCCATGTTCGAAGTTGGCTGGATTGTGGATATTTCTTCTGAATTTACTTGCAGCGGTAACCATATTGAGCACTCTATTCGGTTTGAGCGCAGATCGCCTGGCCAACTCTTGTCGACAGGATTGCAGGTTGTGCTCCTCAGATTTGACGAAGAACTCCATGTCAAATTGTTGTTGAGTCCGGTAAAGCCTAAGCAAAATCTACGACTCAAAAAAAAAACTCGAACTGTGCCGTTCCTGTGGAGACAGCTGAAGGGGTCGCAGGTCTGTCAAATAATGTGCACATCGTCGGTAGAGGCTTTTGGATGTTATCGTCGCGGCAATGCCACAGCCCCGTGTCGACATTATCCTTTACTGCTGTTTATAGTTGTATTTGGATGTTAGTTTCCTTAGTTCAGTTGGCTTCCGAAAGAATGGTGTGCTCTGTAAGTTCTATCAGCTATGGTGATGTACCGAGGATCACATGCTCCTGAACTCTGTCTTAATATTTGGTTAATATATGAGGTTTAAAAAAAGATTACTATGTTTTCTCCTCTGAACTTGGAGCCTGTTAGATGAATAAGGAAGAAATGGTATGCATAAGGATGGCAGAACACTGTCAAAACTTCATCAGGGGGTGAGAGGAGGAAGTCTTTCTCATCTCAGATAGATAATTCTAGTCCGATGAGCAAACAGGTCTGTAGAAACTGAAACGAGATCTGTCCGGTTGGCACAGTAGCAAACTTCACCTTGTTGTACGCGTCCGCGAACATGCTTGGTTCTTCTGAAATCAACCTGAGTGGACCAGCAACTCGCATGTGGTCATTGAAAACTGTCAGTTCATAGGATTTACAAGTCTAAAGCACTATCGGCTGCCAATGTTTGGCACATTTAAGCTAAGTTCAGTCTTAATGAGGTTCTTACCAAGCAGAAATTGCAGAATGGTTACTTGATCTGTGACTGAACTACAAACTACAGTCTATTGTCTATATTATCCTGCGTCTTCATTTATAATGAACAAGTTTTCTTCTTTTATAATGAGCAAGTTCTCTTCACGGTAAGGGCTAACGGGATAGAAACTAGCTAATAAGTGCAGGCCTTATTAACTAAAATCTCCGTTCTAAATTACAAACATATTTTATATAAAAAATGTTTATATTTTGAAACGAATAGAGTAATAGAACTACCTCATTTCATTTTCTTTGTGGTCTCTATCAGTTACATAGCGTGTGAATCCCTATGCATGGTAAAAATAATAATAATAAAAGAATGGTCAAGTAGGATTTAAAGTCTTTTTCCTATTAGGACTATGTCTTTTATCCCCTTATATATCTCTTTGTAAACCGTACAGAAGTGTGTCACATCTCATTATTATTTTTTGTGTTTGTAATCAACTCTTTAATAGTGATCATTGTCAATCGACGCTCGTGGTTTCACGTAAAAATTATTGTCTTTATTTGCATTATTTTCGTAACCTGCATGGCTTTATATAATAGTGAATGATCATACAACCGTCGCCATGACTCTATGTTATAGCCGCCGCTTTCCCGTTAATGACATTTTTTTGTCAAAAATAGGACAAAATTCCAACTGACAAATGTAAATAATGGGAGAATTTAACTATTTGCCACTATTAGGTTTTAATTTTTTTGCCACCGGAGAGAGACAACTTCTTAATTTCTTAATTTTTTGCCATTTTTGCATATGTGGCACGTCAATGAGGCTGTCCCATCATCTTCTTCCTCCAGCTCCTCTCTATCTTCTCTCTCACCTCCGGCCATCTTCTTGGGCAACCGGTGAGCTTCCACTCGTCGAGCACTGAGCCTCGCCGAGCCCTCTAAAGGAGGAACTTGCGGACTGCATGGTGCACAGGTATGGCCGCACGGGGTGAGGGTTGGAGGTTACAACGGACATAGTCGACCACGGGGGCGGCCAAAGGAGGATGAGGACGGGAGTCCATGTGCTGGGGCACAACGGTGAGGCGGGGATGCGGCGTGGTGGGGAGGGAGGGGTGGACTTGACGAAGAGAGGCTCACGCCGGCAATGGCGCTCCTCCTTCTTCGCATCCACTGTGGCCACAAAACCCTCCTCTCGCGTGCCTTATCCTCCTTCGGTAAAAGCAAGTTCCTGGGTCCCCGCCGCGATGCATCCCCACCTAACCAGCCATGATGAGGGAGCTCGCCGGCTGCCAAGAAGATGACTGGAGGTGAGAGAGAAGGGGAAGAAAAGATAAAAGAGGAGGTGAAGGAGGAAGAAGATGACGGGGCAGCCTTGTTGGCGTGCCACGTATACAAAAGTGCCAAAAAAATTAAGAAGTTATCTCTCTCCCTTGACAAAAAAAGTAAGTGCAAATCAAAAAGAGAGACATTTGGATAATTGACAAATCTAATAATGGAAAATAGTCAAATTCCCCAAAATAATGGCCCTATGAACTTCCTTAATTTCTGAACAATCACAGTAAATAATGGCGATTGTACGTCAGGTGATACTAAATCAATAAGGTGCAGTGGTGTAGCAACAAACTTGAGGTCTCTTCAGTAGCTATGGTTAACATCCTAACCATTAAATCTTAAAAAAATCCTCACATTCTCTACTCACCTTGTGAATTATGGATCCCGCACCAGCAGCTATAAAACAGCATATACTCTCCTTCCAACTGGGAGCCAAAAGAGAAAACACACATGTATAGCTTGTACCGTTAGTACAGTGGTTTTGAACTTTTAATATGTTCCATTTAAATTGCTAGCTTTGTATGGAAAATAGAGAACTTGTATGTACTTGTTGAGATAGAAGGTATCGAGATAATGGAACACGGGATGACTATCAATGAATGTTTTGTTCTTGTGATATCACGAGAGTATGATCCCCCTAGCAGCGAATGCAATTTTGGTTCGAAATTTCGGAAATAATTTTGGACAACCCCAGCAAGTCATTATCTCGGTCGAAATTTTCGGTTTTTCTTTTTTTTTATATTTGGTCAAAATTTATTCAAATTCAGTCAAATTTGTGTTAAAATTTCAAATAATTTTGGTCTGAAAAGTGCCAAAAACTGCATTTTTTTGCTTCCAACAACACTGCATCTTTTTGCAGAGTCGGTGCTAGAGCTTTTCAAACCTTCGCGTGGTCATCTTTTGGACTTCAATAACCACAAGAATTATTTCATCCAAGAAGAGAAGATGTTAGGTGAAAAACTGTACTTATAGTAATCACTTAACACTGGCGACATCCAACACATATAAATTAGTATTGCCATTTTGGGTAGAAAGGATGAAAAAAAAAACATCACCCTTCAATACTGCTGGCATGAGAAGGCATGGGAACGAGTAAATATGCGGTAGCATCTACTGTATTCATATGGGTTAAGACCTTGTCAATTTCAACTTTCTCCCCTATACATGTAACAATATAATTAGGACCAAACTGAAGTTACTTTCTGAAGAGTTTCAAATTGTCAATGCGGAAATGGTAGGTGTCAGGATTTTGATCCATGGTGTCAAGTAATTGATGCTATCAATATTAACTTGTTAACTCTACGAAAGGCAAGAATCTGAGTTCTTGTGCTTCCAAAATACAATTTGATAAAATACAACAACAGGTGTCACTGGAGTGCTATTGTAAATGTAAATCATGGAAGAGGCTTTTGCTCAAATATTATAGAATTTAGTGCTAATCAAAAAATGAGTGAAAATTGTATGCCTGTTAGCACTACACCAACTGTGGATAAGAACATTGAGCCATGTACATGGTTTTGATATTCTATTTCATGCAACTGAAATTATTTGTAATAGCTCAATAGATTAATGATGTCTACATGATTCTTAATACATTATTGCACCTGTCATTTGCTTTCTCAGAAGGAACATCGATCCTACCAAACACAACTTGCAAAGAATTTGTTGAAACATGTACACTTTTTTATCCTCCAGTAGCAAGATGCATGGGGCGCTATGGTGGAAATTTTGGAAAATAAATATCATTTTCACTGATAGATGAATAAAAATACTACCATACAAAGAAGATGGTTTCTACATAAATATACATACACATATAAAACATTGGTTGGATATCAATAAGACCTTTCGATGGCTTATGCCTTCGAAGATTTTCAGTAGTGGTGAAGTCGTGAATGGAAGGTGTCAGGAATTTGTTAGAATAACTCTAGCTACTCTGCTCGGTTCTGTTTGTTATGTTTTCCTCTTCCCTTTTTTGTTTTTGTTTTGAGTTTGCTCTGCTTTCTGTTGAGTCAATGTGTAATTCAAAGCAGTTGCTCGCACATGTTTGTAGCTTAAAGCTTCCAAAGTTCATGCTGGAGCACGTCTTTAGGTAGTGCTTGGCGCAGCATGCCTAACGTGTGGGATGACCCGCAAATTGGACGGGTGTGACGTGTGTAGTGATGTGAAGGCCACGATGTTGTTTCTATTTTCGCAATTCAAGCTTCAATACAGATCAGAAAATGCTGCCGATTCGAAGCAACAAAACTTGCATTTTGTCTCGGTCATGATCAGATGCTTGATGTATCTATTAGCTGGTAAAATACTACGTGGTATTGATTTCTTTTATTGAAAATTATTACCTAACCATTGATTTATTAGCTGAATGGAGATGGGCAATGTTGTCGTGCAAGAGAGAGGATGAGAGAGTATCAGGTGCTACCAAGTAGTGTTAAGCTACCGAAGCTACCAAACTTAAAAAGTGCATTCAAACAGTCACAAAAAATGTGAAAAAAATCTGAGATGTGCGACACTCTGATATGTAATACCACATAGAAAATCAATTCAAGATTTGATGTACACATCAAGAAAAAAACAAATCTCTTGTGAATAGTAATGTAAACTGTTTGAACACTATTTGCAGCACAAATTTGTCTTTAATTTGTCTTTACATCGAATTTTAAGGTGATTTTTTGTGTGGTACTACATGTCATAGTGTTGCACATCTTATATTTTTTTCATAATTTGTTATCACTTTTTAAATACACTTTTAAGGATTGGTAGCACGGTAGCATGACATTGTTTGGTAGCACTTGATATTCTCTCGAGAGAGAGGATCGCTCAGTGTGGTAACAGTAGGTATTGGGATGCCAAACCACTCTCCATGGGAACAACACTGTGTAACATGTGAACAAGCTGCAAAAGCTAATAGAAAATTAGTAATTACCTGAATACGAGGAACAAAGTGAGGGCCCTGACTTTGCATATTCCATGCTAATGTAACCGGTGATAATTGTTGTAGTATTGTTTTCTTTTTTCAATACTGCATATCAGGGCGCCCAGTGGCTATCATTTTGTCGTACCACCAGTATTCTATATGATAGATTAGTGATGTTAAGTTTTGATTTTTTAGATAATGGAATAAATTTTGGTCTTTGCCTCAAAGAAGCTACAGACACTTATTACAAATATCCGCTCAAAGCACAAAACATTACTCATGAAGAGCACACAAAATTCAGAAAGTAAAAATAGACTAATAACCACCAACACTCAAAAAAAACAAACACTTATTGAAGCCTATTTGTAAATCTACATATGTAGTTGACGAAAATCTGCATAACTGTTGTCTTTAGCTTACGGCATGCAGTATCCATGAGTTTGCTGTCCTCATCACGCCTTTGTAATTGTGCCCAGAACGGGAGCCAGTATATTGTCTTGAAAAATACCTGCATATAAGATTAGATGGGGATTTATCAAAGACCATATCATTTCTACTAAACCAAAGAGCTCAACATATAACGATGTTCCTATAAGGATTAGTTTCTTTGTTTTTGCATCAATACCCACAAGACAATTCCCAAATATATGTGATATACTATTAGGAGGATATGGAGCAAAAGAGAACTGTACCAATCTCCAGAGAAATTTAGCAAAGTGGCATTGAAAAAATAAATGATATATCGTTTTATTTTACACGCAAAAACAACATCTCAAACTGCCATTCCAATTTCTTCATCTTTAGTTAGCACTACTCCTTTAACTAGGTATCACATAAAAATCTTAATCTTAAGCGGCATTTTAAGTTTCCACAAAATCTTATTCTCAATATGATCATTATTAATTAAGGCTGAAGACATAGAAAAATGAGCATTTTGATAGAGATTCCATTTAAATTGTTTCCCATTATTCACTAGCCAAAAACCCAAATTCAAAAAGTACTCTTGACTTTCGTAAGTCCCGCTCAAAAATGGGAATCCACTGGTTTTTTCTCAACTTGTTAATTGACTGATTCTTGTATTTTCTTTACAGTAGGTCGTACCACACTACCTGCTCATTAATTAACTTAAACAGTCATTTGCTCAATAAACATTGATATTGATTATTTAAATTATGAACCCCAAGTCCACCCAGTTCTTTCACTTGACAAATAATGTCCCATCTTACTAGTCTATATTTCTTTTTTTTCATCACCTTGCCAAAAGAAACGTGGTCTGTACTAATCAATTGTTTGAAGAACCCCTTTTGAAATCTCAAAAAATAAAATCATAAACATAGCTAAACTTGAAACTTGAAAGTACATAATTTATTTAAATTAGAACCAATCTCCCACCTACCGACATATGTTTACCTTCAGCTAATGAGTTCTTTTTCGATTCTTTGCTCTATTGATTTTCAATCTTTATTACGCTTTCTTAAATGCATGAGAAAGCCAAGATATCCAACATGAAAATTTCCTATTCTACAAGAGAGAGGATCACTCAGTGTAGGAACGGTAGGTATTGGGATGCCAAGCCACTCTCCATGGGAACAGCACTGCGTAACATGTGAACAAGCTGCAGAAGCTTTATGTTTGCTAATGGAAAATTAAAGTAATTACCTGAATGCGAGCAACAAACTGAGGGCCCTGACTTTGCATATTCCATGCTAATGTAACTGGTGATAACTGCTGTAGTATTGTCTCTTTTTGTAATACTACATATCAGGGTATAACATGTGATTCAAAGGTATCATTTTCATATCAGTGTTGTATATGATAGATTCAAGATGTGATTAGGATGCTAACACTACGGAGAAACCATTATTGGTTGAAGTGGCAAAAACCACAGTAGTCCCGGTTTGAGTTGCACCCGGGACTAGAGATGATCTCTAGTCCCGGTTTAAAAAGTCTACGGATTTCTAGGAACATTAGTCCTGGTTCGTGTCACGAATCGAGACTAAAGATCACCTCTAGTCCTGGTTCAAATGTTGTCAGAACCTGTCAGAGCGACGGACACCTTTAGTCCTGGTTGGTAACACCAACTGGGACTAGAGATGCTATCTTTAGTTCCGGTTGCTGCTACCAACCGAGACTAAAGATGTCCGACGCTCCGACAGTTCGAGCCTCGACATCATCTTTAGTCCCGGTTGGTAACACCAACCGGGACAAAAGTGAATGTGCTTATTTTTAACCGAACCTAATAAAAATATATAAATTTTGCTACATGATTCAAATGGCCAAAAATTAATTTAAGGGGATCTGTAATTTCAAAGAGTGTGGTGTTGTGTGGAGGTGGGTGATTGAAGATAGAAGGAAGCTTTAATTTTGTTATTACATATCATCATATGTTATTAACTAATGATTCTCAATATACAAAATCTTTTGTAAAATTATTTTGGTGATAATATACGAATCGGAGGGATGTACAATATTGATAAGAATATTTAAACCCGGCCTTCACGTCTAGTTTATGCGCGTTTAACAAGTTTTACGCGCATTGTTCTCGTTTCGTCCTCGACTCGGAGTCGGTTTTTAAACGGCCATAACTTTCGCATACGAACTCCGATTGAGACATTCCATATATGAAAATCGATGAGACGACCATAACTTTGTCGCGTTCGGTGATTTTGTTTTGCCAAAAAAGCCTCGAAGATTGCCTTTTCAAGCCGGAAGCTTTTTCGATTTTAAGCATGTCTTTCGAATTTTCCACGAGCCACGTCTTTTGCTTGTTTATGCTCAAATTTTACGTGGTTACCTCTCGTGTGCTCCTAAGTCCATAAAAAATATAAGAAAAATAAAAAAGTAAAATTTTTCCAGTCTTGCTCAACAACAAAGGAAAATGAAGAAAACCGAGGGACAAAAGAGGAACAATATCTAGAGGAGCACATTAATGTCTAGGATTATCTATATTTGATTCAATTTTAATATTATTGTTTTAAACCTATATTTAATGAATTTAATTTGGCCCTATTTAATGGATTATTTAATTGTTAACCCTAGTGGGACCAAATAAATTTGGAAAATTACGGAAATTATCTTTAGTCCGGTTGGTGGCACCAACCGAGACTAAAGATGAATTAGAAATAGCAGAAAATTATCTTTAATCCCGGTTGGTGGCACCAACCGAGACTAAAGATGAATTGGAAATAGCGGAAAATTATCTTTAGTCACGGTTGGTGACACCAACCGGGACTAAAGATGAATTGGCTATATATATCCCCGGCTCGCATCGTCTTCTCCACCGATCCAACACTTAGCACATTTTTCAGATCTCTCTCCCTCTCCCTAGCGCTCTCTCTCTCCCTCTCCCCTCGGCAAGCAAGGGGAGGGAAGGAAATGGCGGCGGCGGGGGAGGAGGTGGCGGCAGTGGGGCGCCATCTTCTCACCGCGGCGAGCGGGAGCGGGAGCCGATGGCGAGCGGGAGCGGAGCCGACGGCGAGCGGGAGCGGGAGCCGACGGCGGCGCGAAGCGGGAGCCAACGACGGCGGCGAGCGGGAGCGGCGGCAGCGGCGAGCCGAACGAAAAATTATTGTTGTTATATTTTATTGTATATAGTGGATTTTGTTGTATATATGTGGGAACAAATTTGTGGACAATTTGTTGTATACATGTTTAAATTTTGTTGTTGCATTTTATTGTATTCGATTTCGATGTTGTTTGCATATATATGTATGTTATGTGTGTTATATATGTGTGTATTATGTATTTAGACATATATATGCAAATCTATATATGCATATATATATATATGTGTGTGTAAACAAGCAGCAAGCTAACAACAGAAGGACGAATTAAAAAAATAAAAAAATCTTTAGTCTCGGTTGATGGCTTCAACCGGGACTAAAGATGCATCTCTAGTCCTGGATTCGTAGTCCCGGTTTGACAATCGGGACTACTGAGGGTACGAATCGGGACTAGTGTGGCTTTCTCCAAGAGTGTAAAGTTGCCTTCACATTGCGTGCATGGATAATGCATGTATTATTTTTTGAAAAAAAGGAATATGATCTACTAGGATCTGTCTCAACTCGAACTAGCTATGCTTGGCTGACTGAATAATTGTTCAAGTGAAAATGTATAGCTATTATACATTTGGTCTCACGGTTTTTCTTCTTGTTATTTATAAAGCAATATATGGTAGTACAAGTTTGGGATCTTGAATAACTCGACTATTGAATATGTACATTCATGTGAAAAGCAGATCTAAAGAAGATGACTATGTAGTATAAGTAATAGTAGAATGCAGCATATTATCGTTTGATTATGAATTCTGTTCAATTAAATTGAGTCAGAGTATACAGCAATTAGTTCGAATCCTCACTTGGTTTTTAACCATACTAACATTCTCTCTCTAGTGAAGACTAGCTAGTTGTGTCCTGCAGCTATAAAAGGACTATGAGCCAAGAGAGATACAAGCAGAAAGAATGTGAGAGAGAGTGATATGAAGAAGTTTTGTGGCTGATCAGCTGAGTTCTGCCTTCTAACTTTCCAACTTGTTAGATGAATGAATGAGAAAGGAATGGTAGGCATCAGGATGGAAAAACACCACCTACTGATATCCTGCTGTGAAAGGAACAAGGTTGTCCCTTCTCTGATGAATGATTATTGTCCACACAATGATCAAATTAGCATATACTCAAAAAAGACCACATGTTCAGTTCTTCTAAAGTTGGCAGCATCCATGAGCCTGATGTGTTCAACTTGGAGCAGCAGGCATTAGTTACCGGTAGGGCTGACCCGAAGATTATTAGACTAGCTAGTTAGATAGCAATGAGATTGGTCTTTCCTATGCAACCTATATATTCTTGAAAGTATCCATTTTAAATTATGTATATTTGTCGATTTAAAATTTTTTGTTCATATCATTTTAGAAAAAAAAACATCATCTAACTCAAGAGTATAAATAGTTTACGAACTGATTGTTTGGTATTGTTGAGATCCACTGACCAATGTATACTATCATGTGAAATAGTTTCCTTGAAAGTTGAAATGGATTTCCGTCCGGCTACCATGTGCAGGGGCAATAAAAATTGCAATAAGCATTAACCAGCAGAATATTTTTTTACACGACAAGTTATATGAAATATCTCCTTGATAGAAATGGCATGTGGATAACTTAGGCCCAGCCCTCTTAGTTTGGTCTTCTATGAGCCAGCCTATAATCTAAAAAGCCAAAGCCCAAGCAAACAAATAGCTTTCTTCTTATAATTGTTTTTAGACCATAAGCCATTCTTACAGGCGGATTATAGTTATGCATATAAATATTAGGCCGAAATTGAGGTTTGAGTAGCTTTTTTACTTATGCAGATTATAGTTGGCTCCACCCAACAGGCGCCTTAAAAGCCACAGACTCATAAACCATAAAAGCCAAAAAAGAAATTCAGCTTAAAAGCTTAAGCTCAAATGCAGCCATCCAGCTGCTATAGGCTACTACAAAATGAATTGCTGCAGTAAAGACAATATCTAGGTACTGTCAGACCCAGTAGGTTGTCTAGTTAATTAGGTTTGCTTTAATTGTTCTTCTTCTTTGAAATATTTACATTGTTTCTTCTAAACTCGAGAAGCTCTCGAGCCTTCAGGAAATGCATAGGCATTTTATTCAAAGAACAAACATATTGTTATAAAACCGACTCCGATAGAATATTCAGAACCAAACATAAAAGAAACGTCATAAAAAATCCAAACACAATGACGACATTGAGGCACGATATTTATAAACGAGGTTCAGTAGAAGCCTACATCCCTAGGGTAATAATTACAGGTCCTACTCTCTGATCCAACGTATCAGAGTTACAACGACTCATGGTCGGATGCTGCCAGCTGTCACTCCCTCTCGCCTATGCTAAGTCTCCATGCACGGTTACATCAGGTATGACTCTCTATTTAAGAGAGATCCTAGGATAAAGTCCGGCTCTTACTCTATTTCTAACACCTAGTACAACTCTAAATTCTAAACTGTAACCGACTTTGTACACATATTCGACACAAACTTTAACAAAGTCCATCTTGGCGAATATGCCACGCCAAATTGAATCTGTTACTTGCTCGAACCTTCGTGTACCAGGACTTGAGTTAGTTCTTCCATCGCTCACGCCGAGCCACCCGACGAGATTAAACTAGGCTCACCGCCTGAGACTTGCACTGCAAAACCAGCATACCCATCTTCCATGACTCCACCTGTAACAACATTTTCTTGTAGCTTGTATAAGCATGAGCTCGTCCTCTCACCAGTCATAACAGACTTGTCGTCCTTCATGATGTTGATGGTCTTCCCATCAGAATTACCCTAATACAACTATCCTTCCTCATGTAGGCTCCCAAGTAAAATCAGACTCCTCCTTAGTCCTGGCACATGTCTCACATCCCAAATAGTATCTCGTTTTCATCGTACATGTTGAACCTGACATCACCCACTCCAACAACACGATAACTCGTGTCATCGCCCAAGTGAACAACACCAAACTCACCAGATTTGTATGAAGAGAACCACTCCCGCTTCGATGTCACATGATAGGAACTCCCTGAGTCCAATAGCCACACTTCACCAAACTTTCTATTAGACACCATGAGAAGCTCATGACTCTGCTATATGAGTCATCACTATGAGCTGCTAAAATTGCAATTGCACTTCTCTTCTTCTTCGGCAACGGACAATCTTGCTTAATATGCCCAACGTCATTACACTTAAAACAACATATGACCCACTTCTTTTTGCTCTTCAATGACCCTGCCTCATTATCATGCTTTACCCTGACTAGCAAACATTTATCATGAGAAACATCGGTTGCATCGTTTTTTGTTGATCTTCTAAAATCTCACCTAACCAAGGCCGAAATTACCTCCTTAGTATTGATGGCATCCTTGCCATACGTCAGAGTAGTTACCACATGTTCATAAGTGTTAATGACTAAATTTGGTAACCAAATCCCCAAGTCTTAGTAAAGTTGAAACAGAATCGGATCGGCTGGTTTGGCGGAGAAACAGAGGCCTGGTCGGCTGAGATGCAGTCGGCTATGAAGCCAGTCGACTAAGGTTGAATCGAGTAAAGAACAGTCGATAGCCGATTCCAGGTTCAAAGAAGACGAAGCCGCTTCTGATGAATATATTTGGAGATAAAATAAAGGATTCGGCTTTCAAATTGTGCGTTAAGAGATATTGCCTTTTAGGGATAAAAGTCCCGTAGCGGCAAATGTATGCAAGTTAGAGATTTGTTTAGAGATAATCTCATTGTAAAGGTGGCAAGGGATTGCTTCCCACGCTTATAGTGTAGATATGGTAGTTAGTTGTAACCGCGTGTAGCGAGATCTTTGTTGTACTTGGGTATAAATAGGACCCGAGACCCCCTGTTAAAGACATTCAATCACAATCAATACAACCTTCGACGCATCGCCTCCTTTTTTCTTCAGACGAACAATTGATCCAGCTTCGGGCTGCATCGTTTCGATCCCCAAGTTCAGGTAAATGTTTGTCATTAGTGGTGTATCTCGTTGAATTTAGTGCTTCCATCGTCATGACACTCTAAATTCGATGATTTATGCTGCGCTAGTTATCATATATCACATATAATCTAGAACAATGTTTAGATCTATCTTGTCATCGGCTCACTTCTGTCAGGAATCGGCAGCCGATAGAGCTAGATCTAAAGGTTGTCAGGATTATACGCGATATCCACCGTCTCGAGGTATTTACATCAGTTATAGTAGATCAGACTGTTCTTTTTATACTTAATGTTGCATCAACATTGAACTATTAAGTCGTTCTTAGAACTTTCAATGATCTGTTCGGTTAGATGTATTTTGCTTAGAGACAGTGCCAGGGTTTCAGCCGGCCTTATCTGTTTTAATGTTCTTTTGATATGTTTGTCATCAAGATTATTAAAACTGCCTCTTATATTAAGATCTTGCTCTAGTTAAACACCCTAAGCCAGAATCAGTTTGTCAGCTACAGCCGACAGCCGACTGATCTAGGTTTAGCGCATTTAGCTCAGATCAATATCTTTTCATAAGATAGATCGGAGTACTAGCCGATTTACGGTTGGACTTATGACATCGGCTAAGTTTGTTAAAGCATATATCTATTATTCTGTAGTATATTTGGGTTAAGTGGCTAATACTGTCTCGGCAACGGCCGATCTATTCTAGTCACTTAATTTAAATATACTTTGGAATAGCATATATATATAGATTGACTCCTACAGCCGATCCAGTAGGATCTAACTTAATACTTAACGCACATATCTCTATTTTTCTTGTTGGTTAACAGATCAAACCAACTGGCACGCCTTGAACAACATAGGTAGCCGAGAAGGACCTGCACTGGAGTTAAGTAGATCTCACAGGCCATCGCGTAAGAGAAATTTCTCATCAACACGCTCTTGGCACGCCTGGTGGGACTTTCTTTGTTAGCTCGGCTAGGACGCATCGACGCAGCCGACAAGATGGTCGACTCCAAAAGCCCCAATGTTTCTCAGGAGAACATTGTGCTTGTAAAGATGGAGCAATTATCGGCTGAACAGCAAGCCGATTACAAGAAGATGGTAGAAGAGCTCCAGGCCAACTTCTTACAATCATTCACCCAGACAAGATCCGGGGCTGTACATCAAAAGTACAAGTTCAGCATGGACGAGCTCAAGGCATCCTCCTCCAGCGGATCAAAGGGCAAACAGAAGGTGGAGGAGCCGATTCAGGAACAAGACGATTCGGCCTTGCATACTTTGCAAGACCGAATTGATTCGGCCGTCCATCACGCGCTGATCAACCAGAGTAGCATTCTTTTCAACACCCTTAACAACATGATTGCTACTGCGGTCGACGTCAAGATAGCCGACCAGCTGCAACGGGGGCCGACGTACTTCACAGACGGCAAGTTTCCTGGTTACAGGACGTTGGTCACACAGAATCGGCCGATCCCATCCCAAGACCCGGGCCGCCAGGAAGGGTCCCTAACCAGCCGAATCCGTCCAGATCGGCTGCCAGACCGGTGATCACTATGCTGAACCGACAGCAGCAGCTGCCACAGGATCAAATCGCCAACATGTTCAACGACAATCGGCAGTTAGAGCCGGTTGCGCAGATTGGCCTGGACAGACAGTACAACGCTGGTGGCCGACAGCTGTTCTCGGGTCCACCAACGCCACCACCGGCAAATCAGCCGCCTCCCGCTGATCATCCACTCCACTACCAGTATCAAGGAGGCCGCCAAGATCATCACTACAGGCCTCAGACGTCACCGCCGTTGTATCGGCAAGCACCCGCACCATATGATCCATATGAGCCGATACAACAGGACAACCGGACTTGGGCCGATTTGATTGAAGACGTCATGCGCGATCAATTCGCTCTAAAGCCAAAGGACTCAGGGAACATGTATCAGTATCCTTATCCAGAGCATTTTGAGCGGATTCCATTGCCCAATCGATACAAGATCCAAGATTTTTCAAAGTTCTCAGGGCAAGACAACGTTTCGACCTATGAGCATGTTAGCCAATTCCTGGCGCAGTGCGGTGAGGCATCAGCTACAGACGCCTTGAGAGTCCGGTTGTTCCTTTTGTCGCTTTCAGGATTGGCTTTCACCTGGTTCTCTTCATTGCCTTACAACTCAATTCAGAGCTGGGCCGATCTCGAAAAACAATCTTATAGCTACTTCTACTCCGGCAACCATGAAATGAAGTTGTCGGACCTCACCAGTATCAGGCAGAAGCACAACGAGTCGGTTCAAGAATACATCCAACGCTTCAGAGAGATGAGGAACCGATGCTACAGCCTGGTGCTATCGGACGCCCACCTAGCCGATTTGGCCTTCCACGGCCTGATCGCGCCGATCCGTGAATGTTTCTCCGCTCAGGACTTCGACAGCCGATGTCACATGATAGGAACTCCCTGAGTCCAATAGCCACACTTCACCAAACTTTCTATTAGACACCATGAGAAGCTCATGACTCTGCTACACTTCTCTTCTTCTTCAGCAACGGACAATCCTGCTTAATATGCCCAACGTCATTACACTTAAAACAACATATGACCCACTTCTTTTTGCTCTTCAATGACCCTGCCTCATTATCATGCTTTACCCTGACTAGCAAACATTTATCATGAGAAACCACGGTTGCATCTTTTTTTGTTGATCTTCTCAAATCTCGCGTAACCAAGGCAGAAATTACCTCCTTAGTATTGATGGCATCCTTGCCATACGTCAGAGTTGTTACCACATGTTCATAAGACAACAGTAAAAAGCTCAGAAGAATCATGGCCTTGTCTTCATCCTCTAGTTTCACATCTAACTTTAGATCCATGATCAACTGATTAAAGACGTCCATGTGTCCTCTAAGGTTTGACTCCTCTTGCATCTGCAAAGTGCAAAGCATACAGTTGTTATTTCATATATAACTTACTTGTCAACGACTTAGACATATAATGGGCTACCAACTTATCGCAAATTTTCTTTGGTGAATCTTCCTCTATGCCATGGTACATGACCGAATCCTAGAGACACAATCGTATTGTCGCAGCTGCCTGCGTCTTGATTTCCTCCCACTTGTCATCGTCCATGTTTTCCGGTTTCGTCTCACCAAGAGCCTTGGATATTATCTGTTGAGCCAACAAATCCTTCATACATGTTTGACAGAAAATGAAATTTCAGGTGTCATTAAACTTCACCACCTCAAATTTGGAAGTTATCGTCATCATCATCAACGATAATAAACTCAACTAACCATCGTCTCAATCAAATTTATATATCCTAATTAGACCAACCCGGTTAATCGCACACGCACTTCCTAGACAAACACCTTCAGAGATCCGACCCCTCCGCTGCAACTTCTGCACCCACCTCGCCTGAGCCTCGCCTGTGTAGACCGACCTGTGCTTTTCCCAATGCAATAGACACTCGCGAATGTTGATTCTTGCACCACTCTGCTAAAAAACGATGTGTTCCGAAGAACCCTGATCCCTGGTTTGGGTCCTTTTATAGGCGTGTTGAAACATCCGAGTCAGCTGGGAAACCAAGTCCGAGTGGACTACTCAATCCCTATCGATTCAGCCTTTCCTTCAATATGGCCTATAATCGGACTCGATCCATATTTCTAATTTGCTTCCAGATACAAGATACGACCTGTGTAAATCTTCTGCTTCGCTTTGTCCCCTAGCCCTTGGTCTCTGTGCCCTGTAGGTCCCACGTCTTCTCGATTTTTCTTTGTCATCCTGCCTGTGTGTGCTTGTATCCATACACAGCACCAAAGTTCATCCATTAATTAATTATGGAATTAATTAATGTCTAATGCTCTTTCCAAGGCGTGACTGCATGTGATCAATGGCATCTTGTGCATGCATGCAGCTCCTTGTTCGGTCTCTGTCGGTTGCCATTGTTGTGCATGCCGTGCCTCACGGCTTTGCTGCCGCAACCATACCGCATGCACCTAAGCATCGGTCCTCCTGTAGCAGTTGCCATCCTCCCACACACCACCCGTGTACGAGCTATGCTCACCTTGGACTCATCATCGATAAGTAATTATACACCTTGTCACGACGTTGTCCTCTCGTATAGCATATCAAAGTCGTCGCCAACCGCGTCGTCTTTGTCAACCGCCAATCGACCCGAGTGCCATGTCTAGCCACTTTTCCGTCGACCACAACTCATTGAAAAGCCCAGACCACCTGTCCAGAGTGTTTGACTCCACCAATCAAAATGTCGATCGCCTCCACCTTCAATCAACCATGAGCGTCAGGCCTGAGCGTCTCCCTGTTGAAAGTAGCTCACCAAAAAGTTCGAGCCATCTGTCCGAAGTGTCCGACACCACCGATTGGATTGCCAATCACTCCCGTCTTCATCAACCCGAGCACCACGGCTAGTCATCTCCCTGTTAAAAGTAGCCCATCAAACGGCTGCCTGAAGTGTACGTCCACCGATCAAATTCCGTTGATCGCCGCCGTGCTTCACCTTGCACTATGTCCTATCCCGAACATTATGTGCAACCTGGCACGATGTAAGGCACCTCCCTCATACCTCTACCTCGGATCTCCTGCAGGCTCTGATACCACTTGTTATAAAACCGACCGATAGCACATCAAGAACCAAACACGAAAGAAATGTCATAGAAAATTCTAACACAATGATGACACAGAGACACGAGATTTGTTAACGAGGTTCAGCAGAAGCCTATATCCCCGAGGCACTGATTACGGGTGCTCCTCCTCGATCCAGCATATTAGAGTTACAACGAGTCATGGCCAGATGTTGTCGGTTGCCGCTACCTCTCACCTATGCTAAGTCGCCATTCGCGGTTACAACAGGTGTGTCTCTCTGTTTAAGAGAGATTCTAGGATAGAGTCTGACTCTTACTCTATTTTTAACATCTAGTACAATTTTAAATCCTAAACTGTAGCTGACTTTATACATATATTCGACATAAACTTATTTTGAGGGTCTATTAAAGGGAAAGGAGAAGGATATGTGTTTCTGTGGTTTCAGAGAGCGCAGTTATACTCTCACAAAATTTAGTAAATTTTGTTCGTATGTTGTATTATATTCGTTTTGTTTATGCATGACCAAACAACCAGTCCACTTCTGTGTGGAGTATGTAACAAAAGTGAAATTGGGCATATGAGACATGGAGATTGTAAGTTTGGCCAGAAAAACCTCAAGTTCTAGGCATCCATGTAACTAAGATATCCTCCAAGCTACCGTTCTGTATCTGTACTACAGTCTATACTACAAACAGTGACGTCTTCTTGGTCTGTATCTCCTCGGCTGTTGTTCTTCTGGTGGCGTGTGGGGGGTACGGGCGGCCGGCGGCCCGAGTGCGCGAGGGCGCGGCCGGCGCGGGCGGTCGGTGGCGCGAGAGCGCGAGGGTGCGGCCGGCGGGAGCGCGAGGGCGCGGAGCACGGGCGGCAAGCGGCGGGAGGTCTCGCGAGTGCACGGGCGGCCGACGGCGCGAGGGGTCGATGGCGCGAGGCCGCGAGTTTCATGGGTGGGCGGCGCGCGTGCGGTTCCACTCGCGAGTTCCCAGGCAAAGAAGATCCGAGGCGACGATTCTTTTTCCGTTTTTAATTTTTTTCACACATCAATATATATACTACACTATCTTAAATGTGAACCCCAGGGTATGTCAGGACCCACCGACATACGTGGATCCGGTACAGTGATATACGAGTAATAGAAAATCACATGTGTATATGTAATCAAGCAATGCAATGCAATCGTTGGTTCATGGAGCAAACCAGATATCAACCAAGTTTCTCTCCAAGTTAGCCATATCTGTTTTCAAATAAATTTTAGAGTCTAATGTATATCAATCTGTCACCGTCCAAAGCCATCCTTTGGTACAAACTTTATTACCTCGCGACGTGCTCCTCTTTTGTTGTTTCCAGTTAACAGAAGTCTAATAGAACAGTTATTACATTTACAGGTTAATACCCTATAGATAGGTTCACAATCAAGAACAACAGCTCCTCTAGTCAGTGGTTTATTACTGATATTTTTTTTTGTTGTTTATGAGAAACTTCTGTCACGTTGATATTTTTTCAGAACGATTGAATTATGAAGAGACAAAGAGATATTGTATCTATTTTTCAAAAACACGCTACGAAGAAGGCGGCAACAACTACTGCTTTAAACACTGGCACAAAATACTTTTTATGCATATATTTTTATTATCAGTATGATGATTGAACTATATTTATATCGATTCTATTTAATCTAAAAATTAAAGTTTTATCGTGTTACTTAATACATAGGTACCTAATCACATTGTTAATTTTATAATTATTAAAAAATCTTTTGTTAACTTTTTTGACGGTATACCCTAAGCTAAAATTCTAGATTCGTCACTGACTGTATCGCAAAAGGTTAGGGATTCTTTTCATCAAACTGAGTCCATGTTATTTGAATTTAAATTGAGTCAGAGTACATCGATTGTTAAGATCCTTATACCTTCTCTCTAGTGAAGACTAGCTAGTCGCATCCTGTAGCTGTATAAAAGGACTACGAGCAGAGAGAGAGATGCAAGTAGAAAGAAGGGGAGAAGTATGCAGAAGTTTCATGACTGTCCTCTCTCTTCTGAAACTCCAACTTGTTAGACGAATGAGATAGAAATGGTAAGCATCAGGATGGCTGAATTTTGTCTGAACTACATGTCGTGTGAAAGGAAGAAGTTTTTCTCTGAACAATGAACATAGACAATCCTAGTCCGATAAACGACCAAATCGTTAGAATTTGAAACAAGATTATATAGTTGCAGTGGGATGTTGACACCACCATCTCAGTTTCCCAATAGCAGACCTTGCTATCGTTGAACCCATCAGTCTGCATGCTCAGTTCTTCTGAACTCAACTAACTGTATAGCTGAATAGACCTGGAGAGTTTAGATGACAGTATCAACTGGCAATGTTTGACATGTTTAAGCTCAATATCAAGCTTAGAGCCTAGTCTTAGGCTCTTAGCAAGCAGAAATTGTAAAGGATTTACCGAACTAAGTGCATATGTATATAGTTATACATCTTCATTTACACCCAAACCTGCCTAACTAGCTTAAACCTTTTGATCTCTGATGTGGTTTAAAAATAAAAACAGACATATGTTCCCATCTTATTCATGTTTGCATTTTAACTGAAAAAGGTAATACAAATTAATGAAATAAAAATCGAGGTTGGAGGAGTTGGATCGTACACATATTTCCCGTCCCATTTATCCTCTCCGTTGCAACACAAATCTCCATAATACCTCCATAATATAGTGATAATCAATAGCTAATTCGTTTAACAGTGCAGCGATTTACATGCATGTACTTATCATACAGTCTCATAGGGCGAAGTTTCTTTCCTAAATAGTCCTTGCAGTTGAAAATAAACGAATTGCTATTTGCTGCATTAATAACCAAATGACTACCTTGCCACTTCCTCTTTCCCATGTCAGGCAAAACAAAAGAGGCGATGGAGGACGACACAACCTCGACCATCGGCGCCAGCGACGCCTCACTCTGGCTCCGAGATCGCTCTTTCAGGTAATTGACCTTACTATCGCCTGTCAGTCCCAGAAGGGAGATGCGGACGGCGTGCCGGTGGCCGGCGACGAGTTGGCGAAGCGATCAGACAGCGATGTTGGAGTCCATGCGCGCTCTGCCGGCGACAGTTCTGTCTCTGCAGGCTCTGATGTTGATTCAATTTCGGTAGACAGAAGCTCGGCACTCCCTTTTGGTTGTGCTGCACTTGTTTCCCACGGAGGAATTGATCCTCAGTTTGAAGTGGCCTGCCATTAGGCTTTCATGGCAGGATTCTCTTCCGAGGATGCAATTCAATTTGCAGATGAAAAAATAACCAGAAAAGGTTTTTTGGATCATTCAGTTGATTCAACAACTTGAGAATCACAGCTGGTGGAAAACTTTTGGTGTGAGATGGGGTTCCCCAAAGGAACTAGATGGTGGGAAGAAAACTTTGAATCAATCCAAGAACAGGGGTCTGGTACCTTGCCGGATCAGGAACAGGAGCTTGTGTCAGTCAAGAAACAGGGGCTACCTGCGTCGGGTCCTGGCACCTTGCCGGATCATGAACGGGATCATCATGTTTATTTGGGTGCCGATGAAGTGACAGAGGCTGTTTCAAAACACCAGAATTTGATTCCATCTCGGCCGCAAGGCAGATCAATTCCAAAGCATGCAATTGCTGTTCGTCCCTGGAGAGGGCCTCTTCCAAAGCGACGGTTGCCGCCGGAGATAACTCTAGAGGCCTTACTTGCCGGCGAGCTTTACTGCCAGCGTCAAATCAGCGGCTAGCAATCCATGCAGTCAAGAGCAATTCCAATTTTCAAATTCCCAATTGAAGAGGGCATGCACCTCGCAGTTGTTTGAACAAGATTCAGAAGCCGCAGAGGAACGTCCCACTCGTGAAATCCCCGGCTGTTTGGACGTTCCCTGTGAGACCTCACACCAACTGGGCCCAGACAGATCGGCACGACGCCATCATCTGCGTCTCCTGCGCCGTCGATCCTAACAACCAAAACAACCCGCGTTCCCTATTCCCTGCGCCGTCCCAAAATCTGGACTCTCTGCGCCGCCGTTCCAAGCGCGGCGCCCCCTGCGTCGCCGTCGAAAATCGGCGCTACGTACGCTAAGGTTGCAGCCAGACCTCCGCCAGTCCAGATGCCTCCGTATCCGCGGGCGACCGAGCCCATGCTCGCGACAGTGCAAGACTAAGAAGAATAATTTGCATCTGAAGCAGAACGACCTTTTCTTCTTAGCATCATTTGCAACAAGAAGAACGTGCATTTGTCAGCAAAGTGCCCAATCTTAAAAATGCTTAAACCAACTGCTACCTTCTTTGGTTCACGTAAAAAGGATTTTGGTTTCATCTGGATCACAAACATTGAAAACAAAGTGGAAATTCCAGACGCAACACCAACAGATTTGGTCAAAGTAACTGGAGGTCGGCTCACACCTAAGGTACTTCAATCTGAACTAGCAAGAATCACAAGGGCCGAGTGGAAGTGGGAGGCCTTTCCTCATGGCAAGGACTCTTTTCTCGTTGCTTTTCCGAGTGTGGAGGAACTAGAGAGGGTGGTCGACATCAGATATCACTTAAAAAATCATGGTGTCACCCTTACTATCTCAACTTGGCAAAACACTCAAGATTTGGTTCATGCATATCAGTTGGAGGAAGTGTGGGTACATATTTATGGTGTGCCGCATGGTCACAGGAATTACTCGGTGTTTTGGGCACTAGGTACAGTGGTTGGAGCAACGATCGAAGTGGATATGCTGACCTACAAAAAGAAAGGTGTTATTCGAGTTCGAGTTTCCTTGCTTGACAAGGGGCAGCTTCCCTTTACTACTGATTTAATCTTTAGAACTGAGGGCTATAACATTACTTTTATGAAAGAAGACACTTTCGAACCAACAATTCCACCTCCTAAGGATCACGACCCGAAGGATTGGGATGGTTCTGGGGACGGCAAAGGGATTGCTGAAGGCAAAGAATCAGAAAGTTCAGTCAAGCAAACAAAAAATGGCACTGCTAATACCGATACAAATCTCCCACAAATAGGGAAGGATGTATCAGGATCAACCCCGACGCAAAGTCACATTGCGGCAACACAGATAAATTCAATTGTGTTAATTGGAATTCAACCTGTGCCTCTGATTCTGGTGACTGGCCCTGAGTCTGGCTTCACACCAAATCATGGAAGCAATAACAGGTCTCCAACATTTACGAATGTAGATGTCACGGTTTCATCTCTGAAAAAAGAGTCCAAGAAGGTTAATACCTCACCAGCTCGACCATCATCTAGGATGGCACAACCATCTCCAACTGGGTGTTTCGAGCAGGGAGTGGTGCAGCCACAAGACATACCTCCGATTTTAGTGTCTGGAACTAAGATAGGACAGGGGGCGGCACAGCCACAACACCGCAATGAATCTCCTGATCAGCAGACTAAAGCTGATGAGATGGTTTTGGACAAAGCCAAAAGACGGGCAGCTGCATGAAACTTGGATTGCTCGGGAGCTACGAACAAGGAAGTCCATAGCCCATCGACAGTCCTGCCAGGTAACTCACCACCGAACAATTTTGTTAACCTTTCAAAAGACACATGCATAACAAATTTGAACAACATTGGCGTCTCGTTGAGCAGTAGTAGTAAGGATGTTACTATTTCCTTTAATGCTCTCAAGCGTTTGGAGGTGGATAATATTACTGTTTTACCAAGACATAAAGGAGATAAATGTATAGAGGTAGAACGTGAGGTTAATCCCTTTAACTTGAGTGATGATGAAGAATCTGAAGTTGACGGAGTTCTTCTTACTCACCTAGTTAAGGAGGTAACCGACGTAGACAGATGATTTGGACCTGGCCACAAGACTGTGTGACCTTAGGGCATCCAGACGCAAGTCTAAGTCAGCATCAAAAAAATATAAGGCACGAAAGAGGTCACCTAAAATCCACAAAAGTGTTTCCCTATGAAAGGTTTTTTTTTGGAATAGCAGAGGTCTTTCAGACTTGGCTAAATTTCGTTATATTTCAGAGGCAATAAAAGAACAACAACTCGATTTTGTGGCCATCATGGAAATTGGGAAACAAGACATGTCCAAATCGAATCTAACCCGCCTCTCTGGTGGCGTAGATTTTGTCTCGCACTGTCTTCCTCCTAGAGACCAGTCAGGCGGCATACTACTCGGGGTTAATGCAACGGTATTTGAGGTATCACTAATAGTGGAAGGGGAATTTTTTATAAAATTCCATCTCCGCAACAAATGTGATGATTTCAAATGGATTCTCATGGTGGTATATGGTCCTGCACAAGAGGACTTTAAATCTCCATTCTTGTCAGAACTCATACGCACTTGCCAACAAAATCCTTATCCAACTCTAATAGGAGGGGATTTCAATATTATGAGAAATAGCAAGGAGAAAAATAATAACATGTTTAACATCCGATGGCCTTTCCTGTTCAATGTGGTCATAGACAGCTTTGATCTTCGGGAAATTGACTTGGTGGGCAGACATATACCTGGGCAAATTCCTTAGCAAAACCAACATATGAGAAGCTAGATAGGGTCTTAATGATGAATGAATGGGAATATAAATATCCTCTTGTAACGGTACATGCACTAGATAGAGGTGTCTCGGATAATACGCCATTACTCCTGGACATGGGTGAACCTTCCCACAAGGGGATTACCAAGCAGTTTAAATTGGAACTTAGCTGGTTTTCTCATGAGGATTTCCGTGATCGAGTGGTGGATATATGGAACAAACCGGTACAGGGCCAAAATTCAATGCAACGATGGAATAGGAAAATAGGAGCATTACGCAAACACCTGCGGGGATGGGTAGGCCATCAACATGGGGTGTATAAACAACAAAAGCAAGAACTGCAGTCGATCATAATGACCTTAGACATAGCTGCTGAAAATAGGCTTTTAACAGATGGTGAACGGGAACAGCTAGAGTCAGCACGGGATAATCTGATTAAGCTTTTACGTGAGGAGGAGCTTAAATATTATCAACGGGCTAAAGCAGTTGGTATTCTCCTGGGAGATAATAACACGAGGTACTTTCAGATGGTTGCAAATGGCAAACATCGTAAGAAACGTATCTTCTCCTTGGAACATGATAGTGGAAAAATTGAGGGATAAAACAATCTCAAGAGTTATATTACCCAGTTCTATAAAGATTTATTTGGACCATCTGAGGAAAACCACCTCACTTTCAATGAGAACATGATAGATGATATCATTCAAGTTGGTCAGTATGAAATGAATTTCTTATGGCTCCTTTTACTGAAAAGGAGATTCGGGATGCAATTTTTGACATGGAACCAAATAAAGCACCGGGCCTGGATGGTTTCCCGGCTGAATTTTACCAAAAAAATTTGGGATACCATCAAAGGGGACCTATGCAAATGTTCCACGACCTTCATAACGGTGATATCCCCCTTTTTAGCCTGAACTTTGGCGTAATAACCTTACTGCCAAAAGTTCATGAGGCAAACAAAATTCAACAATATAGACCAATTTGTTTGTTGAATGTAAGCTTCAAGATTTTTACCAAAGTCGCTACCATTTGCATTAACTCAGTAGCTGATCATCTAATTGGTCCTACCCAAACAGCATTCATGCGAGGACGTAACATCCTAGAAGGAGTCATCATCTTGCATGAAACAGTTCACGAGCTACATCGTAAAAAATAGAGTGGGGTTATTTTTAAAATTGATTTTGAAAAGGCCTATGATAAAGTAAGATGGTCTTTCTTATTACAAACGCTTCGGATGAAAGGATTCTCACCCACATGGATTGCATGGGTTAATTCTTTCATATCAAGCGGTAGTGTGACAATCAATGTTAACGATGAGATTGGACCTTACTTCCAAACGAATAAAGGTCTTCAACAGGGCAATCCCCTATCTCCGATACTCTTCAACATCGTTGCAGATATGCTTGCAATTTTTATAAGAAGAGCAAAAGCAGATGGTCAAGTGGATGGTGTGGTACCACACCTAGTTGATGGTGGGCTATCCATACTACAATACGCAGATGATACGATCCTCTTTATGGAACATAACCTGGAGAAGGCCCAAAACATGAAGCTATTGCTTTGTGCATTTGAGCAACTATCGGGTCTAAAAATTAATTTCCACAAGAGTGAAATTTTCTGCTTTGGAGAAGCCAAAGAATTCGAGAACCATTACATGGAGCTCTTTCGATGCAAACTAGGAGCTTTCCCAATGAGGTATTTAGGTATCCCTGTCCACTTTAGGAAGTTATCAAATGCTGATTGGATCAAGGTAGAAGAAAGATTTGAAAAATGTCTCAGTAGTTGGAAAGGTAAGAACCTGTCAACTGGAGGTCGTTTGACATTAATCAATTCTGTACTCAGTAGTCTACCAATATATATGATGTCCTTCTTTGAGATCCCAAAAGGAATTCTTAAAAAGTGGACTATTATCGGTCTCATTTTTTTCTGGTAATGTGATGACCATAAAAGAAAATACCGTTTAGCCAAATGGGATATCCTGTGTCAACCTAAAGATCAAGGGGGACTAGGGATTCACAACTTGCAAATCAAGAACACGGCTTTGCTCAGTAAATGGCTATATCGTTTGTTAAAGATAGACGGTACTTGGCAACAGATGTTACACAATAAATATCTAGGGACTAAACCGCTAGTTCAAGTCCAATGGAAGAGCGGAGATTCTCATTTCTGGGCAAGTCTGATGAAGGTTAAACGGGATTTCCTTAAATTCGGAACTTTTCTCGTTAAGAACGGATCACAAGTAAGATTTTGGGAAGACCGATGGTTAGGAAATTCTACTTTGGGAGAAATATCTCCCCAACTATACAATTTAGCTAGAAGGAAACAAGATACAGTGGCTGCAGTCTTGAGCACGCAACCACCTAATTTATCCTGGTGCAGAGACCTTCTACGCGACAAGTTAGTGTTGTGGAATAATCTTCTTTCACGTATTACCCCCGTTATTTTAAGCTAGGAGGCAGATGATTTTTTGTGGAATTTAGACCAGAAGGGTGAATTTTCAGTAAAATCACATTATCTTGGTCTCATCCACCAAAACGTCCCTAACCTCAACAAACGACTTTGGAGATTAAAAGCACCTACGAAGATCAAAATCTTTTTGTGGTACATTCGGAGAGGGGTCATCCTAACCAAAGATAATTTAGCCAAACGGAATTGGCAAGGTAGTAAACAGTGTTGTTTTTGTCATGAAAAAGAAATAATACAACATCTTTTTTTGAGTGCCGGTTTGCACGCATGGCTTGGGCCATCGTTTTTGCACCATGGGATCTCCCAAAACCTCTTAGTGTGTCCAATATGTTCGAAAGCTGGATGAATGGCCTTAGAAAAGAATTAAAACCGTTGGTTCTTTTGGGGGCAGCAGCTTTGTGTTGGTCCTTGTGGCTCTGTAGGAATGCAGTTATTTTTGAAAACAAGTAACCTTCTTTTATGCAGGTTATGTACCTAACTACACACTAGCTCCGTACGTGGTCCATCCTGCAGAAGCCTACTTCCAGGGAGGTGCTTGTAGCAGCTTCTCACTTTTTGGCGCAAGTGGCCAAAGCCTTTTTTTACCCGGGCACATGAATGGCAGTCTAGTTTATGGATTGATAGTCATTAGGGTGCCTCAACTTTGTGGTTTACTTTTTGTGGGTTGTGTGCCTTTCATGTAGAGGCCGGGATGATTTTAAAATGTGGTATCACCTTGATGTAACATTCTTGAAATTAATAAAGCTTCTCATTTCCAAAAAAAGCTTTATGAACTTCAACAACAATGAGTCACAAGAAGGCAAAACAAGGGCAAGTGATATGTCTTGATTTTTTTTACTTTTTTGCAATTTTGATTAATTCTTTACAGTGGTTAAGATCCTAGCATTCCCTCCATAATTAATACTAGAAATTTTACGGTTATTGATAAAGTACTGGAAGGTACCTAAATTTTATACTAAAATTTTTTAACTTGAAGTACTTAGTAATTTGGTTCCTCCACATACTATCTCAAGGAATTAATAGAGCCAGCATCCAGTAGCTATAAAATGAGCCATACATATGCATGAATATGTATCTAGGAGCTGCCAAGTGAGTTATAAGAAGAGAAGCTTGTGTGCTATTTGATTAGTTGAGTTCTTTCTTCCAAACGCCTACCTCAATGGTTGAACAAAAGGCCAGAAATTTCAGAGATGATTATTATGGGAATGGTAGCCATCGAGATGAGAAAAATACTGTTAGTATGATAGCTATTCCTTTTGGGAAGACTATCCTCCTAAGACTACCCTTGACCCATCTAAGAGTTTCTTTTGTTTAGGTAGATTTTCACTTACAAAAGTAGGATAGAATGAACAAGGAGGAGCCCAAAAATAAATCTGTCGCAAAAACATCAATGGTGAGTTGAAGTTGTCAGTTGGATGCAGAACAGATGAGTGAGCTAAACCTATCTTGGATGTACTTGGGCACATCAATACAGAGAAAATTGTAATCACGAAACTGTCTTTAGTTTTCAGCCATAACTAAGATGTAGTCTTACTAGCAGGATAGTGAAGTAAATGATTTACCTATGAAATGGACTATGCACCTTCTCTTGCAACAAAATTCAGCCAGCTATCCAAAGGTGAAAGTAATATAACTATGAGGAAAGTTGTATGTAATCCTCTCTCGCCTTTAATTTCTACTATCATTGGAGGTCGATCGATGAACATGTATATATTAAGCATTGTGTCTTGCACGCACATATTCATTCCTTAAAACAGCGATGCTAGCTAAGCTTTAGTTTGAGCTAATCATACATAGTATTTTGCTTATTCAATTTAATGATAGAATCATAGATCCCGTGTAACTAAGTAAGATGCCCCCAAGCTAACATGCATGGCTTTGGACAGTGGCAGATCCACATACAGGAAATTCAATGAATGAATTTGTATAGTGAAAGTGCAGATGGTACATTGCAGAGTAACTCCACACTGCTCTTGCAAAATGGCCTATAAGAAGGTCTATTTGTGTCTGTAGTTCTTACCTGCAAGGGTGAGAAAGAGCAGCAAACTCAAGTGGAACCATGAAAGGAGTTTCTGCATATCTAATTGCATGAGTGACATTTCTAGAGAGAGTATAGGTATGGGAATGGGAAGCAGAGAGAAATTGATTTTTAGAAGAATGGGATCATTTTGGGCCATACTAGTTATCGTTGCACATATTTCTGCTGCCACAGAGAAAATATATATTTGTATTGCAAGGGGAAGCCACACTGGATGTGCTCTATAGTTCAGGACAGGACAGTGATGCTTGTATATGTTTACTTCTTGATGATTATCAAACCACTGATATTATGTATCTAAACAAATATATGGCTGCAAAATGGACTGATCATATATGTCTAGCTATTAAAGGCCGGACGATAGCCCAAATGTGCGGCCAAATTAGCTCAAACCTTTTGATCACCTTATGTGGCTTAGATATATACAAAAATAGACATGTGTTCCGGTCTCTCATTCATGTTTTCAGTGTTATCTATAATCATAATGTTTTGTGCGTAGGGCATTACCTGATAAATGAAATACACATAAATGAAAGAAAATAGAGGTTGGAGGTGTTTGATATCATACCCATATTCCCCAGCCATCCCATGTATCCTCTCTATTGCAACCCAAATCTCCATAATTCACTGGTAATTAATCAACAGTCGATTTGTTTTAATAGTGCAGTGATTTCCTTGCATTTACTTCTCATAAGTCTCATACGCTGAAGTCTCTTTCTAAATAGTCCTTGCAGTTGAAAGTAAATGAATTGCTATCTGCATTAATAACAAGATGACTGCCTTGCCACCTAGCTTAATGAGCTTCAACAACAATGAATCACAAGAAGGTGAAATAAGGGATGTCCTGATTAATTTTTTTACTTTTGTGCCATTTTGATTAATTCTTTACAGTGATTAAGATCCTAGCATTCCCTCCATGTTAAAGACAGGCAGCATCCAGCAGCTATAACATGAGCCATATATTTCCCCCAATATGTATCTGTCTATATATATCTAGAGCTGCCTAGTGGGTTATAAGAAGAAATATGTGTTGTCAATTTGTAATATGGAGTAGCTTTCTGTGCTATGTTGGGGTTTTTTCTTCTGCATTTCTACCACGTTAGATGAACAGAAGTGTATAGATTTCTTACATAAAAAAGGGCTAGAAATTTCAGAGAGGATTTGGAAATGGTACGCATCAAGAAAAGAAAATACGCTGGCATCATAATTAGCACTCCTTAGAGTATAGCCGTCCTAGGATTATATTTCATCCATGGTCTTCGTTGGAGTCGGTCAGCTGTCCAAATCCTATTTTGAATCTCCACGCGAAGAACTTGCATTTAGGGGGGCATGGCTTCAAGATTATGGCGCGGAGGTTGATGTTCGTGGATCCATTGAATTGGAATTGGTATGTCGATTTTTTTTCGTGTAGACGCCACTCGCAGAGGCGTCCAGATGATCGTGTCGTCGCCTTCAATGAGTTGTGTCCCTTACAACCGATCCCAGAGCGCCACATACTCCTCAAGATGGTCGGACGATGTGAATTTGGCTATGTTGATGTCCCTGATCATCGGTTGCTCATTGTGGCCTCCTTAACTGTTATTTGCTTTTTTAGGCTTCGTAAGACTCGTTGTGTGATGACTCTTGGCGGTGTTCCCTATATCCATGTCAAATCCCAGAAGCTCGTTGTTTCTCCATTGTTCACTATGACGGTCGTTATTGCTGCAAAGATCTGTGTATCGCTGTCATCGCATGGAATCTCCATTCCTGTCCAGGGTTTGTTTCAGTCTGTCCATTCGTACCGTAGACAAAGCGCTCTAGCTAGCCACTCCAAGTGTATGATGCCTAGTCCTCCAAGTTCTTCTGGCCAGCAGCATATATCCCAGCTCACCTTGCATTTCCTCCTGTCATGGTGTCGCCTCCGGCCCACAGGAATTTCCTATGCATCTTGTCGATTTTTTCTGTGACGCCCTTGGGGCTTTTTAGAGCGGTGAGATGGTTAATCGGTTGTGTCGTTAACACCAATTTGACCAATGTCGAGGAAGAGCTTGACGCCGAACATGAGGACGGCCCCATGCACATCCTTGAGGCTTCGCCACTTGATGAAGTGAACCTCGATTCCACAGTGCTTTGCGTAGCCCTTCCAGAGAACCTCCGCACAATGGCAGCGGTGGAGGAACTTGATGAGGAAAGACTCGGGATGGTACAGGGACACCATCACGTCCCCTACCCATAGGCGGAATTCCTCCTAGATGGCTGCCTCGACGCCCTTGGCGGTTGTGCTCGGTGGCACGCGCATCGCCTAGGTCATCTCCACCATTGCCTCCCATTCACGGCGCTCCTGATCGATGGCGTGGGAGGTTGGAATAATGCAGTCATCATCCATAGGGCGTGTCGACGGGTTGCCTAGGAGTGCCATTGTTGCGTCGGATGCTCTCGGAGGTGGCGGCGGCGGCAGAGCAGTGTGTGGCGGTGGCAATAGAGTGGTGTGCTGGTGTAGGGCATGCCAATTTTGATGGAGTGGAGGGGACTGCTGTTGTGGAGGGGGAGTAGGCCGGTGTTAGTCGAGGGGGGTCTGGCACGGTGCTTGTCGTAGTCACGGGCGCAGTGCCCCGAGCAGAGACATGAGAAGCAGCGAACTGGGTCTCTACAGTTCACTGCTCGGTGGTCTCATGCAAGGCAGGTAAAGCACCTCCCCCAAGGTCTTCTCTTCGAAAGCTTGCATGGAAGCGGAGTCAGGGTGTCTTGCCGGACGGCATACAGGGAGGTCACACTGTTGGGGAAGTCCACTATTGTCCCGGTTTGTAACCCTTTTTAATCCCGGGTTCCAAACCGGGACAACGTAAACGGGACAAAAAATACATATCTTTAGTCCCGGTTGAAATAACCGGGAGTAAAGATCCATCTTTAGTCCCGGTTGGTGTTACCAACTGGAACCAAAGATGAAAACGCCACGTGGCTGCAATCTTCTTTTTTTTTCTTTTTTTCATTGTTTTTCTGCTTTCATATCAGTTTTTCCAACAATGCAACAATAAAATCATCCACAAATTCACGAGATCAACAAGAATACATCTAAAAACACATTTCACATTTCACGGATCAATAAGAGTACATCTTAATACAACAAAATCATCACACAAATTCACAAAATCATCTCAAACAAGAATACATCACAGATCTAAAAAATCATCTCAAAACAAGAATCCCGCACCGGCCCGCCACCCGCTGCCTACCGCCGTCGATGTGCGGCGACAGAGAGGAAAGAGGAGGGGTGGAGGAGGAGGACGCCGCGCCGCCGCTCGCCCGCCCATGCGGCCGCCGCCGCCGCGCGTGAGGGAGAGGGTATGTCGCAAGTGAGGGGGAGGGAGAGGGAGAGGGAGAGGGAGCAAAATGTCGCACCCCGAGTTTTGCCCTAAATCGTTTAAATAAATCACCCTGAAATAATCGGAATTTCAGAATTTCTGGAGCCAACCAGTAATTTTAAAATTCAATTAATAAATGGAAACGATATGGTAGGATTTTTCTTGAATTCGCATGTCAAAATACGGTAACGAGATTTTCTTGGAATTTTTAGAGCACACTCTACGTATTTTTAATCAATTAAATAAGAAATCAACAATTTAATTAACTCCCAAAATCCCTCTTTTTCCTTTTTCTTTTTCTTTTCTTTTCCCTTTTTCCGTACAACCGTACGGTTTCCCGCCCCTTTACTCCGTGCGGGCCGTCGCCCGACTCCGCTCCGCCCAAGCCACCTCCCCGTGCGCGCGCCCTCCTCGCCGTGGCCAAGGCCCACGATGCCGCCCCGCCGCGCAAGTCGCCACCCCCCCCGCTCCGTGGGCCACCGCAGTGGGCCCCACCTGCCGGGCCTCCTCCTCGCGCCCGACAAGCCCAGCCGCCGTCGCCGTCGTGCGCCGCTCCTCGCCCGCCTTTTCCAGCCCGTTCCGTGAGCCCCGGGCCACGTGGGCCCCTTGCTGAGCACCGACCCGTGTCCCCGCACCCGTCGCCGCTTTTCCCGCACGCCGAAACGGCCGCCGTCGCCCCGAAACGGCCGCCGGAGATCTCTCTTTCTCTCTCCGAGTCCGAAACCTCCGGTGACCTTATCCCCACCGTATCCGTGCCAGTTTCAACCTCTTTTCTCCCCTTTTAAAACCACCTCGAGCTCCGCCGTGTTCCCCTTTGCTTGCCATCGTTTTTAGCCCCAAATCGTCGCTGTCTCCGTCCTTTTTCACCGCCGTGAGCTCGCCACCGTTCCCGTTTTCCTTTTTGTTTACTTCGTTTTCCTTTTGTTCCTTTTCGCTCGCGTGCCGCCGCTCGCCGGAGTCTCGCCGTCGTGCTCCGCCGCTCGCGCTCGCCGCCGCAGCAAGCTGCTTCGACCGCCGCGCCGCCCAGGCCGGCGGCGAAACCCTCGTCGCCGCCCACGCCCGCAAACCCTAACCCTAGCGCCGCCTCATTCGAGCCGTCCGATCGGCCGGATCAAGCGTGCCCGAGCCGTCCGATCTCGCCCGAGCACCGCCGTCCGATCCGGCCGCCAGGCCCCAGATGGCCGCCGCGTGTCCGTCGTTCCGCCCCGCCGTCGCTATCCAAACCCTAACCCTATCCACGATCCACGCCGTCCGATCCTTCGGATCGGGCGGATCTGGACCGCTCGCTCGCGCGCAAGCCGTCGCCGTCCGATCACCGCCACTCACCAATGCGCGCCGCGTGTCCCTTCGCCCGCCGTCGCCGCCGTCGCCGCGTGGACTCGGTCCACCGTGGACCGAGTGGCATGACAAGCTTACGCCGCCGCCGACGCCAGCATGATGTCGCCCTTGCCGCCTGCGCAATGCTTGCGTCACCATGGACTTAATTACGCAATAAATAATTTAGTCTTTTATGTTTAGTGTAAAATCGCAATTAAACTTCTAAAATTCATATCTTTTTAATCCGAGCTCTATTTTAGTCCATTCAAATTTCATTAAATCCAGAAAAATGTCAAGAATCCATTAAAAATACTTTCCAATGTTGTTTCAGTAGACCTTTTGGGGTGTTTTGTTGAGTGCTTTCTTTGTCGTGTAGATTCCGAGTTTTTCGGCGAGTCCGTTCTCCTCGAAGTAGTCGCCGAGGTTCCTCAGTCTCCAGAGCAAGGCAAGTCATAACTTACATTGAACATATTGTACCTATCTTATTTAAATATCCTTTTTTTCTTAAATATTGCATATGTTTTAGAATGACATTTCATGGGATGATCATACCTACGTACTCAACCATAGGATTGTTTACCTTATACCATTGGTAACTTGGGATTCAATATGACTAGATGATAGCTTAAGGCTTGCTTAGTTATGCTTAGCTCAACTAGCTCACTTAAGGGGATCACACTAATCAATTATAATGCTAGAGGCTAATTCTCAGATGATGTCAAGTTTGTGACTCTATTCTAATAACATTAAAATATGTAAACGGTGGGTCATGAGCACATGGTTGGTCTTTGGTTAGCGTGCTCATGGCAATTAAGGACCGGTTCTCGGGAAACCCTGGAAGAAATACCGTGCATACCACAAGCCAGCATGGGTAATGGCTGGGTCTGTAGCGTAGCTGTCTCTAGCCGACGTATCCCAGAGAAGGTGGGCGTGATGGAGTTGGGTCGGCCCCGGTTTTAAGGGTTGATCGGCTTCCGGATTCACCACGGCACGAGAGGGGGCTTCCCATTACCCCGACGGGAGTGGGGGCGAAACCTTGGTGTGGTACGATTGGTTAGAGGGGGTTATGTGAAGGGTCCTGTCACAGTTCCTTTCCGAGGCACCGTGGTGGTGCACCGGCGCACGGTGACGTGTTGTGGGATTGTGTCTTGTGGGTACAGTTGTACACCTCTGATCAGAGTAAAACTATTCGAATAGCCGTGCCCACGGTTACGGGCGATCGACCATATTCACCTTGATTAGTCTCACTTATTCACATGAATGAAATGTTGGAATTTGACTAGTGCAGGTGGATGAATGGGCCTGTTGCAACGTGATTTTAACGTTGACAGTGTTTATTTAATATTGCTTAATTACTACTACTGTTTTACTGTCTTCAACTATTATTATTATTTCTGCCATGCTGTTTATGCAAATTGAGCCTATTATCCTCTTCCTTGATATTTATCCTGCATCATGTCTCCTCTTCCGGTATGACTTGTTGAGTACGATGGTTGTACTCAGTCTTGCTTCTTTTTCCCCCTTCAGTGCCAGAGGTTGAGGTCGAGGTCTCCGAGGAGGTGTAGGCTTGTTCGTCGTCAAGGGTTAGCTGTGGTGTTGGTGTTTCGCTTCGCTCGAGTCAAGTTTAGCTTAAGTCAGTTTTTTTCCTTTTCCGCTGCATTCGTGTAACTCTTATATTGTTTCTAAGACGAGATTTCTGTATTATCAATAACGTCGATTTGTGTACCTCAGCTGATGCCTGGACGAGGATGTAATGCACAAATTAGCTGCGGAAATTCTGGTGTGAATTTTTGGGCGTGACACAAAAGAAGATAAGGCAGACGACACGGGGGACGAGGAGAGGCCGACGATTTTTGTCCCGGTTTATATAAAAAATCGAGACAAATGTTGATTTGTAGTCCTGGTTGTTGTTACCAACCGGACTAAAAATAATGAGGTATGACAACAGTATGCAGATTTTTTTGAATCAGGACTAAAAATAATCTTTTGTCCCGGTTGGTAACACCAATCGGGACAAAAATAATGGGGTCCCGTTGCACTTTTTAACCAAGACTAAAAACAATTTTTAGTCTCGGTTCCTATTGTAATCGGGACTATTATGGATTTTGACAAGTGAACTGAAGATCATCTCTCTAGTAGTGTCACTTCGCAGCAAAGAGCGGTAGTTGCAGCTTGAATATGCTTGTTCTTCCTTAGGGTGGGCACTTTCAAACCGAAAACCGAAAAAAACCGAACCGCACCGAGCCGAGCCGAAGTTTGTGGTTTTTCGGTTTCGGTTCATGATGTTGCAGAAACCGCATAGTTCGATGTGGGTTCGGTTTTATACGTCTGAAAACCAAACTACCGAAAAAAAAACCAACCTAGCTTCGGAAAAAACCGCTCTTCTCTCTTCTTTCTTCTCTTCAGGAAAACCGAACCGAGCTCTTCTGCGCAGGCGCAGCGTCGACCGCCGGGGGTGGGGGGAGTAGCGGCATTCGGGCCTAGAGCGGATGGGGGCAGCGGCGGCGGCGGGCGCGGAGGGGGTTGGCGGTGACAGCTGGCGCGGAGGGGGCCGGCGACGGTGCTCGGGCGCGGCGCGGATGGGGGCCGGCGACGGCGACATGAGCGGAGGGGGCCAGCGGCAGCGCTCTGACGCGGCGCGGAGGGGGCCGGCGGCGGCGCTCTGTGGAGGCCGACGGCGACGGCTCCTCTGCTTGCTTCGGTTTTTTTGGGTAAAAACCGAAACCAAACAAAAAAATCGAAACCGAATTATGCGGTTTTCAAATTGGTTTTTACTTCATGCGAAACTAAAAAGTCAAACCGAAGTATCGGTTTAAACTGATTGCCCACCTCTATTCTTCCTCACCAATTCCTCGCTTTAACCGGAATCCATTCCATGGCTGCACGTTGGAGACATTGCCATGGACGTGACGCCTCCCTCGTCCTAGCTCCGTAGGGCGATGGGCATCTAGCTTGAAGCGACCTACACACATAAGGGTGGTAAGTGCTTCGGGTGGTTGTCATCAGGATGTCGAATGAGTTAAACCTATCTAGTAGAATGTACTTTCCTGGGCACATTGCTTTGATTGATGTTTGACGTGAAAGCTATCAAGACAGAGCAGCAAAAAACTGGGGTGTTTTTTTAAGCCATAACTGTGAAGTTAGTAGATATCAACCTCAGTACACAAAACTGTTATGAAATGGCTTATGCACCTTAATTTACTTGCTACTTACAACACGGTTTTATATAACAGAAATACAAAAAATGGGAGGGGGCACGATAGATGCATTAGAAATTGCAGAAATTCCAGGAAATTTCATACTGGGATAGGTTGAAATTTAAACAAATTTTGGTTCACTCTAAATAAAATTCGCTTAATTAAGAAAAATGATTTTTTTGGTCAAAATAATCTCTGTTTGGGACCGAAATTTCTGAAATTTTCTTCCTTGTCCTCTTTATCAGTCCTCCTCGCTTCTATCCGAGCTGAGGGCCTGCTGTGGTCGCTGACGGACATCGCGTCTTTTGGGGCCTTGCTGGGAGGCTAAGGCTTCTTGTCACCTCCCATCGTCTTGGAGTTTTTCTTCCGCTAGTTCTTTAGTTTCTTTTATGTTTTTAGTTCTTGGCCCCGTCACCTCCCGTCGTCTTGGAGTTTCTCTTCCGCTAGTTCTTTAGTTTATTCTGTGTTTTTGTTCTTGGCCCCTCTCTCCCTGTGTGCGTCGTCTGGTCTTGCTGACGCATGTGGCTTGTATTCAAACTATTTTTTCGTTTTAATATATTGACGTACAATTCTTTTGTGTGTTCGAAAAAAATCTAAAATTTTAGATTTTCAAACCAAAATGTTAAACCCTGTTCACGAGATGTTGACATTTTGGGGAAGAATTAAAGAAAATCCAAGCAGATATATCCAAAGGTGAAAGTAACGATGAGGACAGTTACATGCATGTAATTCTCATTATCAGCTTTGTTTTTCTAGTATCATTAATTGGAGATTGATCGATGGACAGGTACAATATAATACAAAGAGCACGTTTTGCACGCACAAATTCATTCCTTAAGAGCGATGCTAGCTAGCTTTTGTTTGAGCTGATCATACTTGCTAAATATATGTGTATATGTATATAAATAACCATGGATGAATCGGTCCGACTTTAGATCACATATAGTATATGTTGCTACATGTCAATGGTTGCTGTCACTTCATTTTAATTCCATGGATCGACAGTTCGACACAAACTAAGCTTGACAGCAATATAACTCCACTCACACGCTACTTGCTAGAATTGATCACCAATTTAGTTTATGAGCTTTCTTTTAGTTGAGATACGTACTCTCCTAGAAATATATTATAGTATAAAATATGTATTAAATCTGGTCTTTGTTGATCTATGAATGTTATATCAATTCTAGAATTTCGTGATTTAGCACTATTTATCTTTTAGTTTAGAAAAAAATAGTTAATTAGTTAGATTGTCATTGAGAAAAATAGTTAATAATTAGTTAGATTGAGATCTCAGAAAAAGAAAGGGGACAGGCTCGGTTGAATTTTTTTGTTTCAACTAATCATTCACTTTCTAGAAATAGTTGTATGAAGTCATGCAGACCCAGTCGAATTATTAGCTATTGAAATGCTATACAATGACATGCATGCATGAAGCATGATTAATAATTAGACGATGATAAAATATTAGGACACACGGATCACGGCCCTAATTTTCAACTTTTAATCAATTAATTAGTAAGAAGAAGAAAAGGTTAGTTAGCTAGCTTCAGCTAAGAAAAAAAGACAAAAAAAATCCACAAGCATGGAAAGCAAGCATATATATGAATAATCAAGATTTTTTTAAAAAAAGATCAACAAGAGTATTTTATTAAGAGAATTGTATGGTCCTCATTGAGGAAGTGTCTGTAGATATCAAATTTTTCATTAAAAATTTTGGTACCTCCAGATATACCAAATTTTATACTTATGGATCTTTTTATGGACCTTTTCAAGAATGATACATACCCACATAGTTTTGAGTGAGGAGCAACCCTCTCATAATGTCTAATGCAACACAGAATGATACAGCAGTTGAATAAAAAGTAGAGTTGATAAAAATATTTGGATTAGGGAATCTTGTTAGGAAGCTGGCTTAGCTAGGTCAACTGCATCCGCATTTCTGCAAATGGGACTATTCAGCATATATATGGGAATATTAATTCATCATCCGTGCTTCTCGTGTAAATAGTTGCACACAACAACAAACAGAACAAATGAACATATATACTCCTATATGTCCCCACCAAAAACAAACAATTTGTATCAATAAGAAAACAAAATATATATGAAACCATTATGCAAATCGATTTAATTTTGCGATGTGCATTTGCAAGGGAATTTGATTTTTGTAGTAGCTAGAGACTATTGAATGGCATTTTAACTATTCATGTCATTTTGTATGCGTACCTACATTGGATGGACGGAAAAATAGATGACATTGGCATGGGATTTTGTTTTTAGGATAAGTACTTCTTGTGAGACAAATTAAGTGAAATTTCACCTTGTTAATAACCAACTATGTGGCACTCAGGGCACCATGTGCCAATGAATGTACTAGGTTGTATGTGTCACACATGCTAATTAATGCCACACAATTAGTAATTAAAAAAGATCGTATATCTTTCAGCTAATCGCGGTAATCGTTTATAACCGTTAGAGACTATAGATCAGTAATACTAATAGTTCATACCTTGCATTAAGATCTTACAATATGATCAATAATGGTTAACTAACTGTTAGATATTCACCACATGTTAGACAAAATTAGGTTGAGCTAACGGAGGTCCAGTGACGATAACCTTATGGCAGTGGCAAATTAGGTTGCGAAATTCGCGTTTGCTAATCGAAATTTATAGAACCAAAACATATTTCATTTAATAGAAGATCATATGTATCATTCGGCTAAATCGGTAATGGTTCATACAGCTCGACCGTTAGAGACTATGCAGTTCATACATATTCCTCCTGTTAGAGCTATAATATCAAAAAGAAAAATAACAGTAACGGTTGACCAAAGTTGAGATGGTGAGAGATTCACCTTACAACTTACAAATTAAGTAATTCACCTTTTACATAAATCAGATATAGCTCATGTCCAAATTTATATATTAAAAAAACTAGTTTTGGGACGAAGGAATTAAGTACGGACTCACCAAACCAAATAATGATCCAAAATAAGTTTCTCTTTCTATATAAATTAGATATAACTATATTCAAATGTATGTATAAAAATACATTTGTTTCGAGACGAATGAAATAATCACCAAAATATCGATCAGCAACCGGTCCTAAAACCGTTAGAGGTGGTTGTTTGCAACCGTTACAGGTTAGTATTTCTGTGATAGTGCAAGGCCTATACAACAATTCGGTCACACTCAAAACATTTAAAGCACTGGCGATGAAATCAAAACAGTAGCATCACAAACCTCAAACCTCAGACTCAAGACATTTAAAGAGGTGAATACTAGAAATCAAAAGAGAGTACCATCACAAAATCTTACTCTATATATCCATAGAAAAAATAGTAAATTTGACAAAAAAAATAAAAATATCTAACTGTATCCCAGCAAAAGAAAAAAAAAGGAAATCTTGCTGCAGTTTGGGCCCGCGAGGCAATACGCAAGCATCGATCAGTGCAAGAAATCAAAGGCTATAAATAACAAGACAAGCACTTGAAAGGTAAGCAAAAGCTAAGCAATTATTAACAGCTGCGCCGTCGCACGCTCGCGCCCACGCCGTCGCCGGCGAGCGCTCAGCGACGTCCCCGGCGCGGCGGCCGTAACGTACGTCGTCCATGGCGCTGATGGACCGGGCGGCGGCGGTGGCGGTGGCGGCGCCGAGAGCCAACAAGAGGGCGAAGGTGGTGGCGGAGAAAGAAGAGGAGGAGTACGAGCCGTGCCGGTCGCCGGCGCCGGCGAAGAAGGTGGTGAGGCTGACGGTGTGGTGCAAGTCGCTGGTGTTCCACGGCGAGGGGTACGCGGTGTTCGACGACGCGAACGGGCGGATGGTGTTCCGCGTGGACAGCTACTACGCCGGCCGCCGCAGCATGGCGCTCATGGACCACGCCGGCCGCGTACTCCTCACCGTCCGCCGCCATTGCAGTGTGCTCAGCTTGACGGAGACATGGGAGGTCTACAAGGGCGACGTCGACGACGACACTACCACTACTACCTCCCTAGATGCAGCGACCAACGGCGGCCAGAATGAGGCGTCGCGTCTCATGATGCGGGCGACCAAGGATCTGGGCAACCCGAGCTGCACCGTGTCCATGCTGGCCGCCGCCGCCGCCGGCGGTGGCGACGAGCCACCGTGCAGCCATGGACTCTACCGCATGAGCTGGTCGCGCCGGGAGGAGTGGTCCAGGGTTCACCGCTCCAGCGGCTGCACCAACTCATCCCTCGTTGCTGAGGTAACGTATTACTTTCTACTACACATCCGGCCAAACGTGAATCCCATCTGTGGCGAGTCGAGATTGACCCGTTTAAGATGTAGCATCACGAGATCATCAATCATAAATAAGGGTCATTTGTGACGGGTCATACTTTTGAACCGATACAGTAGAACCAATTATAGATGATCCTCATTTATGACGAAACGTACCTAAAAACAGACAGAGATAACAGCTAACAATTCACTTGTGCTCTAATTAATAATACTCAAAACCTGTTGTCAAATAGGTGATGATCTATAGTGCTTGCAGTTTAAACATGTTAATTTTTTTTAGGTGAGAAGGAAGAGGGGTGGGCCGAGGAAGACACTGCTGGGAAAGGACGTGTTGTCAATGACTGTGCAGCCGGAGATGGACCAGGCCGTCGCCATGGCCATGCTTATGATCTCCAACTCCTACCGTTGAATGATCGATTAGCTAGAGGGATTCATATATATTCTGCTCGGCCGGAGATGGATCGTTGTCTGTCGGTGCCGGCGCCTTCGTCGCTGCCAATCCGTGTGGCTGATCGGATGAGTGGTGATGGAGAAGATGGTTTTTGCCATGCTCTATCGCAGCCACCTCATCTCTGGTGTGTTGCGTATTTGCATTTTGTGTCGTATCGGCGAAGGCGTTGATTCGCGGTTCAGTTTACTTTCTGACGATATCTTTCTTGTCGGTTCGATGATAATCCGTCAGTGGTGATGTGTGCAAAATTTGATCAGTTGAACAAGCGACGTTGTTTTCGGCAAGTTTATTTGCAACTTTGAGTTCGAACAGAATTTGGGCGACGTTAGCATATCCTATAAGACAACCCCCTGTTGCAAAAGTTTGAGGAGGACAATAATTATATGCATATAGAAACCACGGATGGAGATTTAGCAATAGGTTTTCTCTATGTTTAAGTTAGTATTTGAGTCAGTTTTCTTTGTTTTTCATTAAATTGTTTTTAATTGTAGTTATTGTGAACTACAAACTTTTAATAATTGGTTGTTGTTTTTTAAGCAAAGATCAGAATAAATTCCATTATTAAAAAAAGATTCAAATGTAGTGGGTAGTAACCATCCAAAGTGATCAAGAAACTTGCAGGATGCGATCATGTTACAGTTGTGATAGATCGAGGTTGACAATGTGTGAGATGTAAATATATATGACACACATCATTATAATATGGTTGAGTTACTTGTGCATGCATGAACGCTTAGAACTTTTTGTTTAGGCTTATAACCTAACTTGTGAGTCAAAAAGTCTAAACCTAAATAAATAAGCGGCTTTTTCATTTAGCGTTTGTTTTAAACAATAAGCCATCCTAACACTATGAAGCCAAAAACTATGTTAAAATAGTTTTTTTCTTATTTGAAATGTGTAAGATTTCTACCATTAAACTTAAGTCTTGAAAGCCACCGCATTATAAAACATATAAGCTAAAACATTGACTTAAAATCCTAAACCAATAAACCTAACCCTAAGAGTGTCCATCCCTCGCGTAAAGTCATAAGTACAAATGCGCATGAGGTTTAGCATCAGTCATGCCAGGGCTGATGATGTGACCATGGCCACTATGGATACAACTGTTGCTCATATCATATGTTCATAGGAAGACATCAAGTTCAAGTTTTAAAAATTCTGGAAATCCAATTCGTCCAGATCTAACAATGCTAAATTCAAACGATCGTCAAATATGCATATGTGCTTCGATTTGGATCCAAGAGTATTTGATGGAAAGCTCTCGGAGTCCTCTTTCCAACGGATCCAGCCTCATCTCCAAATACCATACCAATCAGCCACAATCACAGAAACAAAACGTTGCATCACCTATAATGGGTCTATGGGCTTGTAACTTCATCTGGGACCCTGGCCCAAGTGAGGTGCGCCCCAACCTCCAAATCCAAGTATTCCCAATGTCCTCCACCAGGTCACCACGTAAGTTTTGGCCTAAGAAAAGTAATAGAACTAATCCAACACGTTTTGGTACTAAATTTAGACTGTAGGACAGCACCAACTTGTGATGGTTGTCACGGCTTCATACGAACTCCGATTTGGGTGTTTAAGTGTTTAAGTACTTCATGGAAAGCTTATGAAGTCTACTTTCTAACGAATCTGGCCTCACTTCCATATCTATTACAAGCCGGTCGCAATCATCAATTTAGTACAGATAGTTTTTTCTGCCCGAGGTGTTGCGCCGCCAAAATTGGGCCGGTGGGCCTTGTATCAAGTTGAGTCCATTACGGATGTATCCTAGGGTTGGACAACGACCCCAACTTGTCCTTCCACCTATATAAATACTCGTAGCCACCATAGAACAATTTGGGTTTTGATTATGTAAGTTTAGCTGTCGTTACTTCCTGATAGACGCGTGTACGCGTGTGTCGGCTAGACCATCCGTTCTATTTGATTCAGAGCCTCACCTTTTCATGTGTATTTAGATCTGAAATCAATATTTGCAATTTGAGTTGTTGTTCATCTTGTTCTTGCTAGTTCTTCGATTGTTGCAGGAATAACCCTAGTGGTTTGGTTGATCGAGCTCCATAAAATCGCATCAACCGATGGAGTTGGTGTATCGGTCGCTAAGGCGTAATTACTCCGTGAAGTATCATAGTCGAGCCGTGAACATCGTTCCATTAAATCAAAGTTATTGTCTCCACCGAAAGATCGGGACACCCTAGTGCATATCAGCTAGGCAGTTTAATATTGTAAATCGAAAAAATGAACCGTACCAAGCCAAACCGAAGTCTCCGGTTTTTCGGTTTTTGGTCATCTTTTCGGTTCGCGGTTTAGCATAAACCGAATCATCCGGTGCAGCTTCGGTTTTTGTTGTATAAAAACTGATCCCCCGACAATGCAGCACGGCCCACTTCTCTTCCTCGCTTCGACGCCGTTTCTCTCCTCCATCAGCATCTCTCCTCTCCATTATCGTTGTTCCCCTCTCCCCTCCCTTCCTCGTCGGCGGCCCGACAGACGAAGGCGGCCGGAGGAGGTGACGGTGGCAAGGACCTTCCTCTTCCTCTCCGCGGACCGAGCTCTGGCGGCGATGGATCAAGCTCCGATGGTGCAAACCAAGCTCGGAGGCGGCGGATCGAGCTCCGGTGGCGCCGGCGGTGACACATCAAGCTCGCGCTCCTCCTCTTCGTCCGTGGCTGCGACATTGATGGCGCGACCCAAGCGCTCATGGCGCCTCATGCTCCATGAGGACGGCCGCCTCGTCTTCCTCTCGCCAGCCAGTTTCGATCCAACGCCCCCCGGGAGGACCAAATCATTCGCCCTCGCGCGGCGAGCTTAGATATGGTGTTGCATACCTTCTTCGTGATGGGCTTGGGCGGGTCGGACTGGAGCACCAAGAGGAGGTGCTGCTTGAGCGCGGCCTGCCTCGCGGGGGAAAGGTGGGGCAGCACCGCTGGACATGTCGGAGGATGGCGTCGAGGACAAGAGCTTGTGGAGGAGGACGGCGGCCATGGCACAGAGGTCAACGGGGTTGGCGAGCAAGGACAGCAACAAGGCGAGGCAGAGCACAAGCGACTCCGGGTGGGACCCCCAAAGGCGATGGAACGCCGCCTTGACGACGAGGCAATCGGCATTGGACAAGGACATCAACGTGGAGGCGCATGATTCGGTTTTTTCAATAAAAACCAAAAAAACAAACTAAAAAACCAAAACCGATTTCTAGTTTTCAATAGAGACGATCGGTTGTTAGTTCATGACAAACCGAACTATGTACCAAAAAAACCAAACCAAACATGTGGTTTAAACCGAATGCCCAGCCCTACATGCCATCATCGTCTAGGCTGTCGAAATGAAGGACCTCATCAATATAGTGTAAACTGTCGAATGAAATTAAACAAGGACAATAATCGTGTTCTCACTTGCCAAGCTGATCTACATCTGGTTAATTATGGTTAACCCAGGTTAACACCCATAGTTTACAGAAGCCCAGGATCTGGCCTCCATGGCTTAATCCAACGCTCAAAAGGTTGAAGAAGCTAGCATTAACAGAAGAGACAACGGGAGAAAATGTAGACAAGTTAGCACAATCACACACACCGTAATCTAGTACACTTTACATGGTAGACTTCTACTATGATGCTGAGAAATTATGATGCTAGTATCATGATTTACATCAGCTACAAATTTTCCCTTTCTTTGATTGCACGAGCAACACCACAAAAGTATTCAGAAATAGTAGCAATATTTCCCCCAATGTGTATGCATTCTTGGTTGGTGGCAGCAGTATAGCATAGCATAGCCATCACCTTCGTGTAAAATCACAAACCAGGAAGAAAATGGGCTTCTCAGAACGACGATGGTTACTGAGGTTACAGCTGGGTACCTACAGTGTTTGGCCGTGGTCTACCATTCATCACTCCCCTAGCAGTGGTCTACCATTCAGAGGAAAATTAGTCAGGTAAAAAAAGAAAAAGAAACATTCTGACATTAAAAAGAAAATTAGTAGAGTTAAAAGTATACATATATGCATGAGCATACCTTACAGGATGCAAATTGGTGTGCTTGGCTTACCTCGAAGAAAGAGTTGTAGTTTAGCCTCATCAGAAACTGCCTCAGGAAAGGCGCTCTCTGACTCCCCGCGAGCCGACTGCTCCTTAGGATAGTGTACAGCGAATTTGATTTCTTGTTGAACTCCTGTGATCATCAGAATAGTGGTAGGTATGCTTAATAAGAAACCAGGAAAAGAGGTATTGAGAATTTCGAGAGAACTATGAGACGGAAACAAATGCTCCTGTCTGTCTAGGAATGGCCAAAAAGGTAGGATGATACTACCTCAGTTATGTGATCAATCTCAAACATGTTTCTGCTGTTTTCATATTGTTCGATACTCCAGCAGAACTGCAGACAGAGCTTCATTATGCTGTCCAGTATTCTGGACACTGATCCAATATCCAAGAAGGATTGCGAAATTAGTGCTGACAAATACCTGCAGTTCCAGATGTGATAATCAACCAAGATATTACAGATCTTTCCTTTCTACTTGTGGGGAAGGAAATTTAAAATATCAATGCAAACTAAGCCAAAAAAAAACTTTTATAGCATAAATCAAATCCCCAGCATCTAGCCGAAAAAGTAAAAGGGAAAGCATTGCAACTCGTAAAAAGGGTCCACAAAAAGGTTTATATAGAACATATTATTGCATAAGCTTCAGGTAATAGAGATCACTTTGAATACTGCAATTGTATGTGGAAACTAGCAAGTAGACAAAGCTACAACAGAGATAGCAAAGCTTTCCTACACAGTCAGGGTCAAACTGTTATTATTCTCAAACAGTCATAGTTCGTTGGCACAAATTACCAGCAAATGTTTATTACTCCTCTCAATAAAAGATGAAAATTACTTTAAAGAGGAAGAGGTCACAAACGGTTGCTTACTCTTGATGAAAGCTCACTAGTTCTGTGAAATCGTGTGAATCTTGCACGTGAGCTTGTAAAACATTCCACTGGGACTCAATTACATCAACCTGCAAGGCAAGTCCAATATATGGGGAAAAAAGAAATTACCAAACTAACTAAATGTTGTTGAAGTAACAAAAAAAGGCAGAAAAAGAAAGTACATTCCCAGGATCAAGGTTCCAATAACCAGTGATAACCGGTCAGTTACTAGTCTAGAGCCTATAACCAAGTAGGAGGTTTACCACTATGAAATCATGACATGAAAATCATAAGTCAGAAATCTTTATATACAGACATAAGAATGGCATTTGGAATTAGCAAAGAAATATGATATAGAGAATGTCTATCCGGTTAATACCTGGATATAAAACTGTAGGTTTCTGATCAGGAAAGCCATGTGCTCCCTTACCCGCCAAAAAGGCTTAGAGCGTTGACGGCGCAGTTGTGTCGCATCGCCATTTTTCCGATCCTTGCAATAATCAGAAAAATCAGCATGGTCTTGATGCATTACAGCTGCCCAGGATTTCTCGAGTTCCATTTGTGTCCTCTTCAATCGGATGAGATATTGAAAAACCTTGCGATACCTGTATGAGGTTTACGCATTTAAGACAGAAAGTAATGCATATGGTCCTCATTTCCATATCTGAATAGCAAGAGTCATGTTGTAACTCTCAGAAGTAAATTCACACTGCAAGAATAGGGAATTCACAAGAGCTTATTTAGTCGAGATATAAAGCCACACGTACTTAGACACAACATCAGGAGTAAAGAACAGCTGCAGTGGCCAATCAACAGAGTATTCCAGAGCAATACTATCCCACCCATCAAGTGCCAATTCTGAGGTAGCCTTTCCTTGTGAGGAAATCTCAGGAGTACTGGACTTCTGTAGATCTTTCTGTGAGGTACTAGCTTTTATACCAAACGAAGGCATTCTACAATGAAAAAACAAAACTAGTTTACAATATGCAGAACTAATAATCACTAGACAAGGCGTGAAATTAGTTACCAAGAGGTAGTAAGAGATGTCAACCTTAATGAGACTCTAGCGAAATATTTGTCCTCATCACCTATAGTCTTCAGTGCAGCCTGAGGGAATTAATAACAGCAAATATATCATGGCTGAAAAAATCAAATCTATTTACTGGCATGAGGTACCATAGCAGATGAGAAAATAAAATTCAGATTTTACTGACATGAGGAACCATATCAGATAAGAGAATAAAAACAGGTCTGCAATATATAAGTTGGTGACAAATTACACATAGTAAAATGAATATACATAAGACTGGATTTCATCAAGTCTGCTAGAACACAAAAAGGAATATGTTAATTACCAATTGAAATGGGACCATGAGATCTGCTTCAGCTGTAGATTGGCGAGGTGGTAGGCGCATTAATTGGCGGCTTTCCTCAAGAAAACACTGCTCGGGAACATGGTCACAAATGTAAGAACTCGGAAAGCAACTAAAAGAAAGATTTTTGCACTGTAACACAACAATGGAGAACTTGTGAGAGAATTGAAAAGATACTTCATGGGAAGTGCATGCCTACCTGGAAAAAATCACCTTTAGCTAAAAGAAAATAATCTTTCAGTGCCTTCAAGTGACCATTGAGATCAGCACGTACAACCACTAGCTTTTACCAAAGGAAACGATAGGTGATGTTACTATGTTATGTAACACTGATAAAACACAGAATGCTTTAAGCCATCCAGTACCTGCCAGAGATTATTAGCTGCCATTGTTCGTATTGAGCCAACAGCAGATTCAAACAGCCTTTTATGAAATTCTGAAGAATGCTGCAAAAACAGAGAAGGCCATCTGGACATATGAGCATTGCTCTTGTAAAAGGCAAGGATAAACAAAATGTTTGAGTAAAACAAAAGAGCCTGCAATAAAAGATGGTATATAAATATTGTCAGAAGATAGTTGAAAGCTACCTTTAGCTCCTTAAGCATGGCATCAATTTTATCTGCTTCAGCTTGTGGCAACAATTCTTCTGCACTTATGTTAGGGAAGTTTGGTAGCTCTTTTAGAGCACCTGAACCTCCTATGAGACTTTGCATTCTACAAGATCCTTTCACATTCTGACTTTGGTTCATGGATTCCTGCAAGGTAGCACCAGGACTAGGATTTCGAAGAACCCTTATTGCTTTGCCAGCAAAGAGAATCGATTCTGCAACTCGCATGTGGATATACTCAGGCAGCATATCCTGTCAAGTAAGGAACATAAAAACAATAACCATCAGATCATGACCACCATCATACCAACAAATACCACATATGCATGCCCTTTGTAATACCAAATAATAAGAATACTAGCATACCAACGATACATGAAATCCTGTGTGCCAACTAGTCAGGGATGTCTCTTTAGCTGATTTCTGCGTAAACTTATCAGCAACATCCACCTGAGATGATTCATTATCCTCATCCCTGTCTTCCTGTCTGAAAAGGAAGCGATAAGTTTTTTATTGCAGAATGGCATTATGGCTCAGCATTTAATACTAATAATTTTGTATTGCAGAGGCAACTAATGTAATTCCAACCGTAGAATATTGGATTTAAGTATTTGAATGGAGATCATCTAGCAAGACGTTATCATCCCTAAATTTGACAGTATTAGACTATTAAGGAGTCTGTACTCAAGACAACAAAGGAAACGGGTCTGAGGAAAATAATAGAGAAAGTAAAGCCTATGTGAATGGAGGTGTATCAAATAGATTGAAATTCCCATGTTATAACCAAAACTTAAGGGTGCTTACAGATTTTGCATCTCCGATTGAAATATTCCATTACAATTTAGAGGGCCAGTATGGACAATTGGATATATGTTAGTAATAGATCAGAAGACAATTTAATTCAAGATATGTAAGACATGCTGACCTTCTAATGAAAAATTCATTGTATTGATCTTGAAGGATCCCGTAAACCATCCAAGATGTCAGCTGGTTAAACATGACTTGGTGCCCATGCCAAAGAAGTCTGTGTTCCCGATCAATAAAAAGGAAATAAACAAGAAGGATACAGCAGTTAGGTACTTTCAGGGGACACAGAATTAGCAAGGAAAAAAATGGATAATATCCATCTTTCTTATATAGTTACTGGAGAAAACTAAACGAGTTAATACCTTTGAATACAGCTTTGCAGTTCTGGAACACCACAATGGCATCGTTTATGCAAAAGGTTAAGAAGTTGTCCTCCTTTGATGTCTTTCTGCTCGATTTCCATAACAAGTTCATGGAGTGGAGGCAGGAGAACTTCAAACTACAATATGATCAAAAGTCTCAGTGATTGACAAATTTTGCAATGGATAAGTATATGATTATAAGAGAATTAGAAAATGATATTTGCATACAGAAACATTAAATGCACTACTTAAATAACAAACCTTATTCAGCCCATGAGTTATTGTTGCCAGGATAGGCAAAGGATCTGACAACAGGTTTTGCTCAACCTGCAGAACAGCGGATCTATAAACTGACAAAATCTCAGCAATACCATTGGCAATTGCTCTCCTGTATGCACTCCCTTTTCTCACTTTAGCCTTCACAGTTTTATCAGCGTGAGGTGTTGAAACATCTATAGGAGAATTGATCCAGCTCAGGTCACGAGACTCATTTGCAAAGCGATTTAGTTCTCTGTAGTAAAAGCCCAAGGATATGAGCCTTTCAATAGCACTCCTGCAAATAGTCCAATTCATTTAGAATCTGGTAAAAGTCACACAAAAACAGCACAATGCAGATTCTTATGAAACATTGGAAGGAATTAATGTAAAACTTAGGCCATTTGTTGATGCACATGTAAGGACGAATTTGTTGTATATATGCTTGGTCTACCGAGGTACATTTCCAGGAAAATCATCCCAAACCAACTTTTTGTAAGTTGGTCTCTTGTATGAGGCTGCATTACTAAGTTGTTCATCATGCTCCAGTTATGTAAGACTGTCCATTGGTTTGCACATTGCATGCACCATCACAGGCAGCATTGCACATTTTAGTTGGATTTACCAACGATAAACAGCACTAGCAGGCTCAAGGGGACACGTTAAAATTAAATGGCTACAACCATCAATCACAGAAGCACAGAAGCAATTGCGCGTAGGCAAGCACTACAACCATATCCAAAGGCAAAATTCCCCCATTTCTCCTGTTCGTTGGCGCTGCACCCAATTCAAACCACCTAACCACCAAAACCCAGCACAGATCCCCCTCCCTCGCAGATCACAGTCACAGATTCGCGGACGGGGACAAGGCCCATCGATCCCGTACCTCTCGGACGGCTGCAGGAAGGTGAGGTCGGGGGCGAGGCGGAAGGAGGTGGGGCCCACGTCCCCGTCCCCGCCGCCCCCGCCGGCGGCCTCCGGGTGCGCGGGGCGGCGGCGGCGGGCCGCCGGCGAGGAGGCGGCGTCGAGGACGAAATCGCCAGTGAAGCCGAGCAGCGCGAGGAGGAGCTCGTGCAGCATCTCTCCGATCCCTCCCCGGCAGGTTTTGGCTAGGGTTTCGAGGAGATCGCGACGAGCGGAGCGGGAAGGAGACGGGGAGAGAGAGAGAGAGAGATGGAGAGTGAGGAAAAGGGAAAATGGCGGGGACGGCGGAATTTATATTGTTTTTTTCGATTTGAACATTTTCTAGCATTGCAATCATTTTGTTTTTTTTTCTAAATACATATGTAAGCGTTTATATGCTCTTGTATACACCCACATCTTATGCGGTTATCCCTACAAACATCTATACTGAATCAACATATTTTAAAATTAATAAAATCAAAATTAATAAAATCACCATAGACATTTTATTATCGACAATTCATGGTCTATCATCGAAAAAGCAATTAGCTATATGCTTCTTTGGACTTATTAAATTTCAGTCTACTTTTTTAAGCATTTTGTTTTATAACAAATTGTCCGTATTTTGTTATGAGTAAAATATCTATATTTATTTAAATATATGCTATTTATTTGATTTAAACAAATATTGGACTATTAAGTAATATCAGAAAATATTAGAAACTAATTTATAATAATGGTGGTGAGCTGGTGACATAATGAATATATTTTATAGTAATATAGATAATTTATTTGTTATAATGTCGTATAGGATGGTAGTGCACAATTTCGTAAAAAAGGCATCTAACGGTTTATCTTTTATTAGTACAACATTTTCCTCCCACTTGAACCTGATTTGAGTGATTCGGTGGCATGTGGCTAATGCAAATTGAACTTAATGCTCGTTGAACCACACGTCCACACTCAGGTCAGGCCATGGTATTGTTGGGAATGAGAGGGCTTTGTTACGGACGGATGCAAATGCTTTGCCGTCACTGTAAAGACACACCGTTTAAAAACGGTGTTGTGAATCTGATGCTACAGAAGCGTACATTAATTTATTATCTAAACTGTAACTTTCACAAACCGTAGAAATTGCTCATGATCATTTCCTCTTGATCTAACAGCTAGTGAATGCCTGTATTGTGGTCTGACTGCATCTAATAAGCTGACTTCCGTGTCCCCTCTCCCTCTCTTTCCTCTCTGCCTCGCCGCCGCCCGAGCGACCGCCGGCAAAGCCGCGCGACTGCAAGAACGGCGACGGTGGGGCTTCTCGTCGACTTGGAGCTCGGGTGGCCGGGGGAGTCACTAGGGCGACGACGTCGGCGGCCGCAGATCCGCGCCACTCGACCGGATCCGGTGGCGGGACACGTGGCCGGATTGACGACGGACGGCCGGTTTGGCCGGGATGGGCGGCCGGATCTGGTGGCGTGATCGGGCGCCCGGATCTGGTGGTGGGGTGGCGGCTAGCGACGGGGACGGCGGCCGGATTGGCGTCGACGGCCGTGGATCCGAGAGTGCATCCTTGTCGCGCGGCGTCAAGCGGAGGACCCCGAGAGCGCCATGAGCACCGCCGCCGCCACCCTACCCTCCTTCCCCTCCTCGCGCCGCCTGAGCTCGCCGTCGGCAAGCCGGTGGGCGAGCTAGGAAGGCCGCGGCGGGGCCTCTTCGCGGTGGCTCTTCTCAGCGCGAAGGGAGGTCGCGGCCACGGCGTGGGCGACGTCAGATCCGGCGACTGTGAACCGCCGGCCTGGTCATCTACATCGGCGACGTGCGCTAGGCCATTGATGATGACGACCACCATGCCCTCGTCAAGTACGTCGTCCCCGAGGACCACTTGGTAGCTGAGCTGGCGCGCCTGCTGGCCGAGCTCCACGCCGCGTCGCACGGGCATGCCTGGCTCGTGGCGACCGCGAACTTCTAGACGTACTGGCGGTGCCAGCAGCAGCGGCATCGCCGGGCGCCGTCCCTGGAGGTGACGTGGTCCCGGTTTCGGCGTCCCTAGATCCGGCCCGCGCCCGTGCGCGCTCGTCGGCCGGTGAACAAGGTGGCGACGACGACTGACGCGGGCGAGGGCCAGGCGGCGGCGGAAGCTGGGTGGCGTCGCCGGTGTGGGGAAGAACGGCCGACGTCGATGAGGGCGCGTGCGGGGATGCGGCAGGTAGCGGAGGAGACCAGCGGCTGGTGCGGAGGCCGACGTGACGCGAAGAGGTGTGGTCATCACACGGTAGCGGTGCAAAGAGGGGCGGCTGGTGGTGACACACGGAGGCTGGCTGGCGGAGAGTGCCGGTGCAGTGGTGTCTACGTGCCGGCAGAGGCTTAGTGGGTGGTAGAGCACTGGGGTGGCAGTTTGGATAGGGTCGTGGCAGTTGACGAGTGAAAACCCAGCCTGGCCTTGGCCGGGCCAGCAATGGTGTCGCTCGAGCGTCACTACCCCTCCCGAGGGCATTGTCGTGTCGTCTCATCCACTCTAGCAGGCAGCCGGGTGAAAACCCAGTCTTGGTTCTCTTGGAGACCTCGACGGACGGCGATGGCGGTGCTCCGTCGCTTCTCTCCTTGGAGACGTCGTCTAGGCAGCCCCTTGCCAAAACCTCCCAATCTTCTGGTTCAAGCTCTCTCTAGATTCATGTCCTTTGTGTCGACGCCCTAGTTTAGGCACGATGGTCACATCGGAGGGCATAGGGAGGAGATCGGTTCCTTCTTCTCTCTCACCCTCTCTCCCTCAACCCCAAAGATGTGGATGGAGCGAAGCTCGTGCCAGTTGTAAGGGTGGGTCTTGGGCGATCTCGTCTGCAGCCCCTTTGTTGGCCTAGCGGCGGTCGGTCACGCTTAGCGGCGGACGATCCGGTACTAGCCTTCTCCTGGGCCTGTGTGCTGGAGCTGTCGGTGTGTAGTTGGTTGTTTTCTGTTTCTCTTTCCTTTTTTCCCTAGGACTGTATTTTTCTCCAGCTCTATTAATTGTAAAGGCACTATCATGCTGTTTTCCCTAAAAAATACTACTATTTTTTATGCGTTTCAGTATTTCACTACCGAGGATATGTTTCTGACGCGGGTATGATCCTTTTTTCCCCTTCTTCTCTATTTGATGGCGCTCACTCATCACGGATAATTGTTCCCAGGTGTTATTAATCCCTCCGGTAAAAAATATAAGATGTTTATAGTCTTTAACTTTGGTTATGAGTATGTTTATAGTCTTTAACTTTGGTATGACACTTACAAGATTATCAAAGTATTTTTCAAAAAAAAAATTAACATATACTACTTTTATATCTTCCAACTACATATACTACTTTTCAAAGTAGAATTCAAATGCCATGCTTTTTTATTAGCCTCTCACTGTTTGTTTATTAGCTTCGCAACTAGAATTTGAATTTTAAAACTCACTCCCTCCGTTTAAAAAAATAAAAAAAACTCTAGTCATGTATAACATTGTATAAATTAGGAAAAAATTTAGAAGTTCTTCATCAAAGTTTATTTTTTGGTATTGGCTTCTAAACCACAAATAGAAGTTCTAATTCTACCAATAAATCATTCATTCTTTCACAACTTATCAGCCATAGCTCAAACTCAAACGATCACAGCGCTAGGATCCCGCATTCTATTTTATATGTAGGGTTACATTTTTTGCGGAATGGTAAAATGCATGTCTGCAATAGCACCCAGCAAAAGTGTGTGTACTTCTGTTCCACACAGATAAATGCAAACGTATAAGAATTAAACAAATTGCTTAACACGAAATGGTATCACAGGTGAAACTCCGAATATCCCAACTTGATTTCAAATATGTACGTGATGGAACTCAAAAAAGCAAATCAAAATGTCCACCCCGGGTTATTTTCTGTTTCTTCCTCTCAGATTTGCTTTGAGGTTTACGGCGCGACCCGGGCTTAATTTCATACAACGGGTTTTCCATCTTCTTACAAGCAACTTCAGATTTCAAATGTTATGTATTAACTTAAATTCCCTTCATAAGGGTCTACATCCTTGGGGTGTGCATTTGCCGATATGACGAACTCTGGGGTGATCTATTTTCCGGAGATGATCTTCCAACGCCGATCCATTGCCCAAATAGTCTCCTTGGAGCAGGTGCGGGTTCTGAAGTACCATGAGATTGTTGTGAACTCCACCAGTTTGTCTCACAGTCCACTGGCATTAGTGGGTATGGTGCGAAGCGATCCCGCTCCCAGGCATAGAATCGGCTTCCTCCTGCATCATCAGTCTCCATCGAATTATGGCCAGATGAACCCGGTGGGAAAAGGCAAAATGTCGGGTTCTCTGATAGAGGGGGCGGGGGTGCAGTTCGCATGCCTCCTGATCTATGAGCCCCAGCAAATAAGCTGGATGTTGAACTCTGCTGGTACTGTTCACTAATGCTGCCGTGCGCCCTCATGAATTGAGGTACCATAGGAGGAACATTAGGGGCTCTGGATCTAGAACCAGATCTGCAAACAAAAACGATAGTCATATAATTACACATTCGTCATTGAAGAATCAGAAGCTGCATTTTTTATGAAAATCAGAAGCTGCATTATAATGCATAATCTCTTCTACAGAAGAAGATTTTGAATTTGAAGCAGTTTTAGGAGTTTATTCTTTCCTGTATAAGATCTTAGACTGACACTCATGCTATTATTGATTTCACCATCAGGTTCCAACTTTTTTTTGTTAATACATAAACAAAAAAACAAAATTGTATTTGTAAAAGTTGTTATAGCATCAGGTTAAAACAGAGCATGATTACACCACCAAAGGAAATGTGGACAAACAGTATTGGTAAAAATTGTAGCAGCATAAGTCACGGATACTTGCAATGTCATTTTTGGTACCCAACACAATTTTCCATTGTTTACTGATTTTACTAATCTAGTATGTGTTCTGATAAAGTACATGGCAACAAAAACAAGGACATATTAGTAGATTGAGCAGAAATGAATAAGTAATTACCCATTACTGAAGTATGATGGAGAAATAGAAGATCCTCGACGTTGGGTATCACCATCAACTCTTGCAGCCCTCACTGTTCCAAAAGGGACTCCTTGCTGTTCGGCCACCCCATTATTGTTGTTGGGTTGAGGATAGGAATTGGGAACATGCGCCCAATGGTTATGATGAAAATCAGCAGGTTGCACTGATTGCAAGGGCCTACCGTCTGATGGCCCAGCCAAGGGGTGCCAGGGATCATGATACGCAGGACCATCCATAGTTCTCTCAGGAACATGAGAGCTTGACGATGACGCCAATGATGGAAGAGGATGCAAGTATGCCACATATGGGCATGGATGAGCTGTCCCAGGTGCAGCAGCTACATGCTCCGTAAACATATGTTGTCCCATGAAGTCATGAACTGCATGGCCAATATATCCAGACATATTTCAAACTCAATATAACTATTTTTTTACAAATTGATCCCATTTATTTAAATAAGAACTTACAAGTAACTGGGGGTGATGATTCTCCTTCCCTGGCAAAAGAGGGGAAAAGTGAGGAACATAATATAATGATAGCATCAATTTCAAACAATGAAACTCTTAATAGAACTCTTAATATAGCGTGCCATAGATTTTGCACAGACGATAGTTGGTGTTAAGAGAAGGATGCAGCAAAAGATAGAACTTCAAGAATTGATACATTCACTGACTGCAATCGGTATTAGAAAAGACAATATGGTTTAATTGTATCATCATTAATGCTGTCACCAGTAGTCTGATCAGCACTTTGGTCAAATGGTATACTGCCATATTGGTATATGAAGCAATAGACAGTATGGCTTGTCAGAGGATCCATGCAAAGTAGACTCTCATGGAAAGAGAACTAGTTCAGAGATTGTCAAAAACCATATGCACCATGATAGGACTAAGCCTACGAAAAAATTGAAAGGCCATTCACCTTATATTCAACCATCCCTAAAACAGAATGTTGATATTACAGGTCCTAGAATTGACTCATTTGCTCCTTTATTTTTACAAAACATAAATAGTGATGCCTAACGGACCAACATAAACACAACATCTAGTTGAAGTACCTCACAAGACCAATTTTCACTACCCGCAAATTCAATGGCGTTTTATATTATTACTGTACTTGAAAGATCTTATAGTGCTGCACTAGAAATAGAACTGGCCAATTGGAAAGCAGAAATAAAATGATAAACCACAATTTGAAGTGAAGACTGCAGAACATACTCAAAGAAGGATGGAAGTTGAGCCAAACGACCAAATGGGCACCAGTGAAACCGAAATGGCTGCACAATTCAAATACATTGTTGTCAGAACTCAGAACAGGTATCTAGAGTAACTGCCTCTATAAGCTAAAACAATGACAGAAAATGAAAAATCAATAATAATGAAAACCAACTATGTAAGTAGCATAAATATTTTAGAAAATGCAATTAGTTAGTGTATATGTGCAGCACGATTGAATAAGCTGTGACAACTTTCATCTCAGAATTATTACTTTGTGCACAGCGTTAGGCATAGTGATAGGGAAAATGACAGATTTACTTCAAGTAAATCAGGGTACTGATGCACCATAGTACAGTACACATAAAAAACAGCTGTGACCTCTAATGTTAAACTTCTCTCGATTAACCTTCAATTGACAAAAGAACTAGAGTCTAGATTGTTTGCAAGAATGCACATTGCACTTGTTCAAAACTCCCATATTGTTTTCTTCACAGAGAGAACATGGCCTCAAGTGACTAAATTGGAGAACAGAAAAACAACAGTAGTGCAATTCACAGAAGCTCCCAGTGGCAACCTATAAGATCAATTATAAATGAATTCTGCAGTCAAGAGGCCCATAACTAAAGATCTTGATCTTAAGGGAATAACAGCATAGCATATTATTCACATAGCAACATAGATGTCTCCAAAAGAAAAGGTTTAGTCAAGTGACAATCATTTGTAAGAAAAGAACAAGTCGAAGAAACCATATTGATCAGGTAAACTAGTAAAAACATGATGGGATAGCATGTGGCAAACAAGAATGGTAAAAGACAATTCACAATAAAAACGGTTAATAAACTAAAGATAACATGGTTGCGTACCATCTCCGAGTAACTAACATCATAAAGGTCTTCATCATGAGCCCACTCATCCATATTAACATCTTGTGTGGGTCGGGAACCATTTGCATAGAGCCAGTTCCCTTTTTCAATTTTGCGGCAGTTGGGGCATTGCATAACGCCTTTGGCATTAAATGCTGATCCAATGCAATCTGGAAACAATGCCACAATCATCAAAATGTTGTAATAAATGAAAATACTAGAAATTCAAAATTTTCAATATCTACTTGAAGATCATATGCTTAACAAAATGTACAAAATATTAATATCATTGCTAATGCACAAACAACCATGGTGGTTAATAAGCGAATCCAAGATCATTGAGGCTTGTAACTTAGAAAATCAAAAGGACTTTGATAACTAAAAGACAAGCCATATTTGATACTACTAACTTGTTGGCAGCTCATCAGCTTATAAGCCACAGCCAAATTTGAGTTTTGAAACTTAATTTCAAATTAGTTTAGATGTTTTTCCATCCTTCTCTATTTTTCAGCCTTAGCTTTTTAACCAATAAGAGTAGAAGTATAGAAGTCTGCACTAAAATTATTTTTGTTGCTTCGGCCATGTGTCATGGCTTATAAGACAAAATCTCAATCCCATTAAGATAACTTGTCACTCCCTCCGTTTCATATTATAAGTCGTTTTGACTTTTTCCTAATCAAACTTCTCTAGGTTTGACCAAGTTTATAAAAAAAATTTAGCAATATCTACAACATCAAATTAGTTTCGTTAAATGTAACATTGAATATATTTTGATAATATCTTTGTTTTGTGTTGAAAACGTTGCTATATTTTTCTACCAACTTAAACTTAAAAATGTTTAACTAAAAAAAGTCAAAGCGACTTACAATATGAAACGGAGGGAGTACCAAATAACAACAGACCAGATAAAACTTGATACCAGTAAAAGAACATTTACCAAGTATATATACAATGTAAATATGGTTCAGAATTCCAACAAAAAATATTACCTAAGAGTAATTTCCAGGAAAGTAGGAAACAAGGATTGCAGTTATAGATCTGCTAATAGTAGTATTAACAACATATTCTTAGGATTGCACCTAATTCCTTATACACCATAAAAAGGAGAGAGGGAAACCCTACTACAATATGTCAGTGTCAAAATGGCTCCACGCTCAATGAAACCATCAAACTGAACTATTCAAATCTGTGTCGTCCTTAGTTTCCTATAAGTTTAGGTCTAAGTATGCCATCTAACATGTTTAAACCCTGCAGACAAGCCTTCAAAGTGCAACCATTCACCAAAATTGAACAGATAGCTCAATAACCCCCAAAAATTCCTGGGAACCAAACAAGCTTTCATCCAGGGGTCCAAATGGGTGGGTCAAGCAATTGGTCCACTAAACCAGCCCTGCTAAAAGGTTACCAGTGGGTGCATAGGTCCACCGTTATATTAAGGGGCCAATGGATTATCTGCTCAACATGCCAACCTGCCTCTACCATGGTATATAGAAGCACAATCTCAAGATCAATATTTTCTCTATCTGTTTGCTTCCATTGGTTTCCATGGCAGTATCAATTTCCAACTGATGTGATTTACTTGATTTCCTTATCTGGCTACAATAATTGTTTGGTCAGATGCTTTGTTTCATAACTTTCATTACACTAAGAACCCATCGAGAAACTCCACGAGCTATTTTGATGTTCATAGGATCAGGCCAGTACCAGAAATTTGCGATGCATGTCAACCCACAGGCCCACATGAGCTCCCGGACTATTGTCCCGAAAGCGAAGCTATCAGCTAAAATTTCACCTACATACCAGCAATTTTAGCAGGAAATCTTCCTTCCATGCCCCAACCCACCCACCCGCTGGGCAAAAAAAACTGATGATTAGCCCCAAAAGATACTTACTACCTATGCGAACTATCGCCCAAAATTCTGCACCATTACAGTAAAAAGAGGTAAAATTATCATAATTTCCACTAAATCCAGCCCAATTTTGTTATCCTAACAAAACATCACATTTACAGCTACCCTCATCCAAATTGACAGCCGAGTCCAAAATTGCAGCTCTCCATGTAGAACCTTACAATTCCCAACTAATAACACATCTTTAGATCATTCGATAGCCACATACCGAGGTGGAACTCGTGGCCACACTGCAGCCTCGCCGTGGACCTCTCCCCGCCGGCGGCGACAACTGCGTCGAGGCAGATCGAGCACGACACCGCCGCCGCGGCCGCCGCCTTCTCCTCCTTCCCGCCAACCCCCCCCCTCCTCCTCCCCTGCCACCTCCCTCACCTCCTCCCTAGCACCCATCCCCTCCCCTCCTCCCTTCCCCCTCACCAACCAGTTTCTTTGGCCGGATCCCACCAAATCAACACCGGGATGCGGCGGGAGACGGCCGCCCGGGGACGGCAGCGAGGCTGTCGCGGCGCCGGAATCGGCCCGCCTCAGGGATCGCGCGCGCTCACGGCGTCCTGTCCAATCGCAGCGGGGGACGCCTCCTCCCTCTCCTCCTCCTCCTCCTCTCTCTCTCTCTCTCTCTCTCTCTCTCTCTCTCTCTCGGTTTATCTGCTCGCCTCCACGAGAAATTAGAATAGGGAAAAAACGCTCGAGAAAAAGAGAGGAGGGGAATAAATGGCTATTTCACGAAGAGGCCCTTCCAGATTTTTCATATTTCCAATTTTTCCTTTTTCTATTTATTCTCTTGAGATTGTAAGACGTAGGCCCTGTTTTTCTCAATTAAAATTCAGATTTATCTAGCATACTTTTTAAACTATGAAATATTTAAATATTTCATGTAAAAACTTTCTATATAGATGTTGCTTTAAAATATCAAATATATATATTTGTCAAGTTTATAATAACTAAAACTTAATTAATATGTATTAATTATTTTTTATGTGCGTCAACTTAATCTTCATCTTCATCAGGTTCAAACATCACCCTAGTGATAGTTTTCTAGAAGTGTCACCCAGGCAACTGTGCCCATAGAAAAAGGAGGTATTTTGTTTCCTTGAGTTAAATATCATCTTGTGTAGAAGAAAAACGTACTGGCACTCATAATATAAAGTAGAAAACAAAAAGTATAACAGGTCGGACGAGTGATAGTACATGTATTAATAAGATATGCCACGGTGTTTTTGTTGATGAATGTGCAATATCTATCATTTGCTTGCAACATTGTCTTTTTTTGGTTTAAATGGATGGTTCATATAGGAGACCAATCTCCTTTATGAGTTATTAACTAGAACAAATGGTTTAGTAATTTTCTTTATGTTATGGGAAACAAGATGCCAAAGAAGACCAAGCTAATGTTGTCTTTAAAAAAATTCAATTGTACAAGAGTTATGACGTGTAGTACAACATTTTACATGAAGGAAGTGATATTTATTAATTATGAAAGATACGCACCTGTGTATATGTGCGTGCAAGCGAGCATGTTTTATTTGATATGTGTCGCATATTTTGATTTTATATCCATCATATCTCAACTCAAAATAATGAGACTAAAAATTTAGCAATGTTGTCTCTCCACAAACTATTAACATGTATACACACCAAAGCTAACTTCATAAGTTGATCAATCTTCAATAGAGCTAATTATTGAAAGCAAAACTCGAATAAATATAGTGTCAATCTCATTTCATCTGATTTAATTTGCTAAAGTTATTTAACTCTGATCAAACCACCATAGTATAACCAGTGAAACACTATACAACCCTTAAAAAAAGACACAATCCTTATATTTTATTGTCAACCTGAAAAAATCCATCTTTTAGCATATATAGAATTATAGATGCCGAAGAGCATGAAAATAAGAAAAAATAGTTTTGATCAATATTAAATCATTTATGTAGTTCTTTGTGCTAATAATAGCTGCTGTTACTAGCAGATGGTGCCACATGCTACCCCTGGGAGTTATTAGAGTACCATCCAAGTAAGGACTCCCTCACTATTCCGACAAAACCCAGGGTGTTATCCGAAAAAATGTCACTGCCAACGTCACAGCATTCAAAGAAAACCGAAGGACCACGTACTACTACAAATACTACCGCTCGCCTACCAACCTCCCCTCCTTTCCAGCCTTTCCTCGCACGCGTCAGCATCACGGGCCACCCACAGCCGTCCGATCGTCATCCGACGGTCCACGTGGAGTCCTACGCGAACCCGTGTGCTCGCGAGGCGTGGCGTTGCAGAGCCGGTGGGCCGCGCGTACGGGGGAAGGAAGCGGCGGCGGCGGCGGCGTCTACCGGGAGACGTGTACACGCGGTGGCTGACATGTGGGGCCGGGGGTTGGGTGGGGCCCACTAGGCATTGGGTTGTGGAAGGGGGGTGGCGTTTGGGTAGGGATGTTACGTGGTAGTAGTAGATAGGTAGCCCACGGGTTTGACCGCGCGTCGGTGGTGTGAGCTCAGCTCAGCTCAGGTCGCCATTTTTACTGGGGCCAACCACCGCGCCGTGCGTCACAAGTTTGGCGTGCTCGCCCGCGCCCCTGCACTGCACTCCGCGGGGTTACTTTTATTGCTCCTTTTTTACTGTAATTTTTTCACTATTTGACTTTGACCCAGTTTTACATTACGATAATAAGGGTGTGGTTCAGAGAAAAAGGAAAGAAAAAATTAAGAAGATACGTAAAACATAAGTTATTAATGAATGACTGAATATTAATAAATATCAAATTTGAAAAAGTTGATTAATATAGTTTTTAAAGCAATTTTATTGTCAAAAATTTTTAGAAATTTTTTTTTAGAAAAAACACTTTGATTCGGGAAATGATAGGTTTTTCTTCTAGACGTGCTTGTCTATAATTAATGTAAGTCATCAATACCTCTTATAATGCACCTTATTGATGGCTCGGATGTATTCGCTTTCTCTTACTCACTCATCATCCGACTGGCCGAAAATCAATCGACAGATGCCATCGTATCCGCAGGAACCAACCGATGCGCCATCGTCCGCATGGGCCGCGCGTAATCTTCTATTTCCATATCCGCGCCAGACCTTGCGGGCGCGCCATCGTCTCCGCGGAGGCGCACCACTCACCGCGCGCGCCAGACCTTGCGGAAGCCGCGCCATCGTCGTCTCCGCGGAGCCGACCACTCACCGCGCCGCGCCATCGCCGTCACCCGCGCCGCTGCCTAGGACCTTGCGGAAGCCGCGCCATCGTCGTCTCCGCGGAGCCGCACCACCACCGCGCCGCGCCATCGCCGCCACCCGCGCGCGCCAGACCTTACGGAGCCGCCATCGTCTCCGCGGAGCCGCACCACTCACCGCGCGCGCCAGACCTTGCGAAAGCCGCGTCATCGTCTCCGCGGAGCCACCTACCTCGGAACAAGGCGCCGAGGAGAGAAAGCGAGCCGACGACATCCGCCGCCGCGCCACGTTCTCGCCGTCTCCCCGTCCAATCCTCGTCCACCTCCGACGCCGCGCCATCCCCGTCCGCCGCCCGCGCCCGGCCCCGTCCGATGTACGTATCTCTCTCTCTCGCCCGTCCCTCTTTTTCTATTTGCAATGGTAGATTTGTTAGCCATGGTGGTTTAATCCTAGCTCGGATTGTTTCCCTTCTCGATCCACCGATTCTTCTTGTTAGATGAACCGATTTGGATGTCAATCGCAACCTTGTGACAAACGATTCGGATGTGATTATAGCGTCTTTTGCCGATGTATCCTATTTTCTCTGTCACATCCATTCCGATTTAAGCGATCCCGTCATGCGCTTCATCTCATTGAAGGGCGAGAGTTCGACCAATGTTGAGTTAAAATTGTGAAGCTTTTGGATGTATTGTCTTGGTTAAGTGGTTAGGATCTCGTAGCGTAGGCCGTAGGATTTGTCGTCCACTTGTAACTAACCTTGAAATTGTTAATGTATCGGTTTGAACTGCGCCATTTAGTAGCTTCGGCATGTGTATCGAGCACCGGAGGTTTATTTGTTGTGGTTCTTTTCCGAGCAATTTGGGATTAGAGAACTAATTCAAATTGCATGGTTTCCAGTGGCAATGCTCGATAACTTCACTCTAAAAGTTTCGCACTAGCATTTGCTTATTATTTATTGTTCATTCTAATTTTCTTTGCAGGAGATGTTGGGCCTTCTTTATTTTCGCCAACCGTCCCTATGACAGACTAACTCAATCTGGTCTCATTGACAACTCGTATTTCGCATACTATCGCGATTAATCGAATATCGAAGTGAGGCTTATTTCCTCTTCTATTGTTTGTTGAATCATGAAAATATAATTTTATGGACTCTTCTGTCTACAAGAGTTTAATTCTCATATCACATTTAATAGCATCATTTTTGCAATCTAGCGACAAGGCGATGCATCTTTGGCAAGCAACTAGATCGAGAAATGGAAATATGCTTGATCTGAAGAAGCAGTAGATAATTAATGTTGTTGCAATTTCGTGTGCATTCTCCAAATGAGAAGTACATTGTACTACAAGTGCTGAAAATAGTTGTGTAAATGATCTGAATTGAAATGTAAAAGTGAAAATTAATCAGTTAAGTTTTCAGTGATCTCTCCATGCCTCTTGTCACTGGGTTTATAGGGATGTTTTTTTCCTGTCTCCTTAGTGAACTTACACTGTATGTTTGATTGACAAAACATATATAATACTGTCGTAGCGTTACCATGGGCAAATTACTACCGGAGAGATTTTAGGCTGGCTCTTTTCTTCGCTTGTCTAGCTTGTCAAATGATGTATGCTAATTGATCGAATTGTGAATGATGCTCTTTCGAGTCTGAATAATTGAACAAATCCAAATCTTGGTAGCAGTAAAAAAGATACAGTATCTTGATGAGACGAGCATGCTGTTTGTGCTTTGCTTTTACCGAAAATTTGATCAACATAAAAGTGAATTATTTTTCTTAGATGCTAGACACTATAGCGTACATGTATATTTGTTGATTATGATGCTAGAGAAACTGGGAATATTATTTGACTGCAGCTAGAATTTTATACAACTATTTAAGTCACTTGAAAAAAATTTGGGAGCAACTACATATACGTGAAAGATAATCACGTCAAAACTTTTGCTATGAAAAATGTAGGTACTGTTCACGATGCGACCTTTTGTTTCTAGATGATGTCAACTTTGGACTTGAAATTTTATGGGATGGTTTATCTATAGTTTTTTTGCCTGCAGTAATATTAAGCCGATAATTAAGTCTCGTCATGACGGATAGACGATCAACCCACACTGCATTTGACGACATATCAAACATTATCGGAGGAGGTATGTTAATTGTTGTCATACATGTTAAGTCTCTCTGATGTGTAGCAAATGTAACACATATTATACATGACATCAACAGAGACACCGCCTACGATGATGGAGGGATAAAAAGAGGGAAGAGAGGAATAGAAAACAACGTGAATATCGCGCACAAAAAGGGCCGAGGAAACCAATGAACAAAGAGAGGAACGAAATAGAAAGCAACGTGAATACCGTTCAAGGAAAAAAACACCAGCAGTAGTAACGACTTCTGCTCAAGGTATCCGCAATTTTGATTATAATACTACATGATCAAAATGCCAATAGAACATGTAGTTTTATTAACAACATTGGTGTTTCACCATTTGCCAATCATCAATGCATCATGACAAGGAAAATGATAAATACGTCGAAGCAACAAACACCATTGACGCATTTACATACCCAATGTTCAAACAACAACATAATTACTCCAGGTATGTTATAATAATTACTTGAGCAAGCTTGCCTCCAAAATCATGGTTAAATTATTAATTAATCACTTTATAAATTTGAGATATACCTACAAGCATACACCTTGGTTAGTGATAATTAGCTAGAATATGCATATAGATGTCCCTACTCTCGTATTGCTGCTCCTTTAAAAATAAAGTTTACGTACACGATTAATTAATATAGCTGAACTCATTCCCACCGATCAAATTAAGGTTGTTCAAGATGGAGCATAGTTACATATAACTGTCATATTAATTCATCTCGTAGAACCTATTAATGTATATATTCTTCTTTTGTGATGTAGAACCTATATCCGGTTGCACATTTGTTAACATTACACCAACGGTTTATTCCATCTTGCCACCATCTCGGTTGGGTGCGTTGTCTCTGTCGATTCAATTTTGATTATAATACTACATGATTAATATGGCACCGTAACATGTTTTATTGAGAACTAAACAAAATGTTACAGGAGGAGAGTCACCACAAGAATATTGTGTTTCACCATTTGCCAAGCATCAATACATCGTGACAAGGAAAATGATGATCCAATTGATAGATGCGATCGGCTACATAGGAACGATGAATACGTCGGAAGCAACGAACCCCGTTGACGCCTTTACACTCCAATGTTCAAACATCAACATAATTACTGTGTGTGTTATCATCAAACTAATATATTGTAATTTTTGAGGGGTGTATATTGGATCAAATATATCTCTTGTGTGTAATGGTGATCGTTGTTGGATCAAGCTCGCCAAACTGCTCGAAAACGAAACCGGTGCCTTAACATGGATGCGATAGCCAATACGAAATTGCTAGAACAAAGCGGGGACTATAAAAAGCAAGAGCCGGATAACAACCGCCGAACGTGCCTCGCTCTTGCCCAGAAGAAAATGTTAACCATATACCCGAGACACCTATACACCAAGACGTGTAGCCACCAATGAAGAAGTCGAATTTGATACCGGTTTATTTGAACCTACAAACCATGAATCGATGATGAAGGTTAGTTTTACAAATATGTTCACAAATACGCTTTTTCCTTTGTTGTTATTTTGTTGCATGCATATTGTTAATTGCAAGCCCCTCGCAATAGATCATCTATGTGCCATAGAAGAGGAATTTGTCCAAGAAGATGAAGATGGTCCTACGGATTTTGAGACTATGAAGCTTCTTGGTGAAGGTAACTATTTGCTTATAAATAATTACCGTTTGTGATCGTGTGTAGTGACTACATTATTGACATATTTTTCAATTTTAAAATCAGAATATGCATTCCGTCGTATCGTGTCAATGATGATTGCACTAGCATTGCTACGGCGATGATCCTTATGATTTCGTCTACCATAACTTGCCGAAAGAGCACCATGTTTTGAAGAAAGTTCCTAACTGTCAATATTGTGAAGCCATCGATTTGAAGGGGAACCAGGATTCTCGTTGTAGAATGGGAAAGATAAAAGTGCATATCAATGATGTACCAGTGAGTTGAAGAGATTGTTCACGAATCAAGTGGACAATGATGCAATATATTTCAGAAAATACATACGGTACTTCAACTCTCACTTCTCATTCACAAGTCTCTGAGCTACTGGACCGAAAATACGCACAAAGAAGACGTACGCATATATACATTCCGCGTACAAGGTGCGATGTATCATCGTCCTGACCATTTATTGCCGGGATCGGAAGGGCCACGCCACCGCAGCTTTACTTTTATGACACGTAAGAAGCCGATACATTGTCACATAGAGTGAAAAGGTCACCCGATCTTGATATTAATATCATTAGAAATGTGCTCAATATACTACAAGAAAATAACCCTTATGTGCAAACCTTTAATAGAGTTGGCTCTATTCCAAATCTTGGTGACTATGTTATTGAGCTCAACACTAATGTGACACCTGACCAACGAAGGTACAACCTCTCTATATTACTCCCGATCTTTTTTAAAAATTTTAATAACCCGCAAATATACTACTTCCTCTTTTCTTAATGGTTGCATAACAATTTAAGGTATAATGCCCCTACCGCCTCACAAGTTGCTTATCCGGACCGATGGAGGTGACCCCAGAGATGTTTTGATAGGAGTGTTATTGTATATCCCAAAGGAGAGAAGATGCGATATATCAAAGCATATCATGGTTGTTATGACCCATTAGCATATCCTCTATTAAATCCTAAAGGAGAAACTGGATGGAATAAGTTCATGCCGTACGTGGCAGTCCCAAAGAGTCAACTTCGCCTATTAATGAGGACGGTTCGAGCCGCACCAATTGGGTATGGCAAATGATCCCGCATTCAACATGTTTCATCGTATCGTGTATAAAATATAATGATATATGTAATAATCAATGTATTAAAATATTCATGTATATTGGCGAAATAGATGACGATATACAACAAGGTGACTACATGACTAGAGTTGCGAAACAAGTAAATCAACAAGGTTTGTGACAAAGAAGAGAATACTATTGCTTTCGATGCAAGTTAGAAAGGGTCTTTTCAACATCTTGTTATTTGGAGGAGGCTTTTCCAACAATGGGCCGTCGACATGTATATCAAGATCGAGTCCATGAGGCTTGACCGGTATTCTAACCCCGAAAACCGAAACTCATAAGAGCTGAACCGTACTGTGAGTAATTTTGAAAACTTTGAATTAATTTGAGGCAATTTTGTCATTTTCATCACGTATTTCACTCATTATGGAAATATATATTTGTATGTGTGGCATAGGGCTTGGTTGACGTACTTTCGCCGGAGAGACTAGAGCTTCGAGGTTGGAAAGAGAGTTGTGTTGCCTCGTTCTTTTCCCGGGTGGTGATCGTGATATGCAAAGAAAGATTTCTAAATGCAATGGCGTTGTCCAGCGTTTTGGGAAGCTAGATTATTTCATCACAATGACTTGCAATCCCTATTGGGAGGAGGTCACAAACAGTCTTGAACCTGGCCAGACACCCCAGGATCGGCCTGATCTGGTGTCAAGAGTATACCGAGCCAAATTACGCTCAGTCAAGGATTTATTGATAAAGAATAAATATTTTGGTGAGGTGGCAGCATATGTGCATGTGACTGAGTTTCAGAAAAGGGGCTTGCCACATGAGCACATCCTATTGATTATGAAAAGAGGCTGCAAGTTATCAAACCCAGAGGATTATGACAAATACATCTCGGCAGAGATTCCTGATAAGGACAAGTACCCTGTGTTGCATAACCTGGTCATAAAGCATATGCTCCATGGACCATGTGGTGCCTTGAACAGGAAGTGTCCGTGTATGATCGATGGAGAGTGTCGCTTTCACTATCCTCGGGAATTCAACCTTAAACACAAGAAGGCAAAGATTCCTATCCATTGTATAGGAGAAGAGATGATGGCAAACGTGTCAAGATAAGAGGGCCGAGTTGGACAACGTGGGTTGTCCGTACAATCTGGTCCGCTTATGAGATATAAGCTGTCACATCAATGTTGAAGCATGTTCAAGCATCAAAGCCTCGCAAGTATTTATTTAAATATGTATACAAAGGCCACGATTGTGCATCATTCTCGATCGTTGATGCTGGGGTAATAAATGAGATTCGTCGTATAGGAATGCTAGATACATCTCACCGCCCGCACTGCACAGACGGATTTATGGTTTCCATCTTTTTGGAATATACCCTTCGTTTTGCAGCTCCAATGTCATCGCCAAACATGCGCTATTATTATTCATGACACACGTAATTTAGAGGAAGTAGTGAACAATCCCAAGTCTTCTATGACTACACCGCGAATTTTTCAAAGTTAGCCGTTGAGGACAGTTTCGCAAGAAAATTATTGTACGAGAGATGCCGAGTACTACCGGTGGATCGGCGGCAAAAAGGTCCGGCAAAGAAGAAAGAGAAGAGGGAGATTGGGCGGATAGTGTATGCGCACCGCCGAAGGCGAGAGGTATTTTTGAGAGTGCTTCTAAATCATGTTAGAGGTCCAACTTCATTTGAGGATTTGAAAACCGTAGCAGGAAGCATATGTCCTACTTTTAGAGAATCATGTGAGAAGAGAGGACTCATAGAGACGGATAAGACAATTGATGACTGCTTGTGTGAGTCAGCCACCTTTCAGATGCCATATGCTCTCAGAAGGTTATTTGCTACTATTCTGGTTCATTGTGAGGCCACCAAAATTCGTGCGCTATGGGATAAGCATAAAGAATCAATGTCTGAGGATTACAGCAGAAACCAGTGTAACTCTTCAAAAATAGTAGAACAATTGGTGCTTAAAGATATTAGGGATTTGCTCCAATCGATGGGAAAAGATATAAAAAACTATGATCTTCCGGAGCTGAATGATGCAGTAACAATTTGTCACAACATTGTGTAGTTATCTTACAAATGTAATAAAGTATACTGATATCTAATTTTTTTGTGCCAAACAGCTGAATTTTCCAATGACATGATGAGGGAGGTCAGAGAAGAACTTTCGGTGGGGGTCGACCAGGAACATTTAGAAATAGAGCGGAGTCTTAACAAGGAACAACGTGCTGGATTTGACCAGATTATGGATCATGTACTGAATAAAAAAAGCCAAGTGTTCTTTGTTGATGGTCCAGAAGGAACAGGAAAGACATTCTTGTACAAGGCACTTCTTGCTAGAGTGCGTTCTGAGGGACTGATAGCCATTGCAACCGTAACTCTCGGTATAGCAGCGTCGATACTACTCGGAGGTCGCACGGCACACTCAAGGTTCAAAATCCCTATAAAGATTGCGAGCAATAGCATGTGCAACTTCACAAAGCAAAGTGGAACGCAGAGTTACTCCGTAAGGCATCTTTGCTGATTTGGGATGAGGTTGCTATGACAAATCGTCTAGCGGTTGAGTGTCTTGATAGATCGCCGCAAGATATTATGAGTTGTGAGCTGCCATTTGGGGGAAGGTCATGGTATTTGGAGGAGATTTTAGACAGTGCTTCCAAAGTGGTAACACGTGGGACCAGAGCACGGTGACGGATGCTACATTGCAGAGATCTTATTTGTGGGATAGTATCGAAATATACGGTTGACACGTAACATGAGGGCTCAATCGACCCATGGTTCTCAGATTACCTCATTCGAATTGGGAATGGAACCGAAGAGACAATTGGCAACGATTATGTTCACTTGCCGAAGATATTGTGATTGGTTATACGATACGATGATTGTGTGAACAAGCTAATCCAACATGTGTTCCCATCACTTGAGGACAATGCACGATCAACAACTTATATGAGCACACGTGCCATCCTTTCTACCAAAAATGAACATGTGGATCAGCTAAATGAGAAGATGATTGATAGATTTCCAGTCGGGAAAAAGTTTACCATAGCTTTGACTCGTCGATGATGATTCAAGAAACAACTATCCTATTGATTTCATAAATTCCATCACTCCAAATGGTCTCCCACCGCATGTGCTAAAAGTAAAAATCAACTGCCCTGTGATTCTTCTCCGCAATATTGATCCAAACAATGGGTTGTGCAATGGCACAAGGTTAATGGTTAGAGCCTTCCAAGACAACACAATTGATGCTGAAATTGTTAGTGGGCAGCATGCAGGCAGAAGGGTGTTCCTACCTAGGATTCCAATGTCCCCGTCCGATGATATTTGATTATAACCCTCCACAGGAGAAACAGAACTGTGTACATTATGGATCCGGTTGCTCCGAATCTACGATATACGGGTAAAGATCGAACCATGCCATATATAATTGCATTACGTGATATTGCCAAACATTTTATCCTTGCCATGAAATTGGTGCGTCCTGCATGGAACGAGAATTTTTCTGACTGGCATCGTGAATTACCAAGATGGCTTCCAAGAAGTTATAGTTGGTAATAACCTATAACATATTTAATCTTTTCTTTCTTATTAAGTAGTCATTTTATTTACCTTCTACAAATAAATTCTTTATTTTCTATAGGAAATTGTCAGGCTTCCTTGTATATAATTACCTAAAGAAGTGGGAGGGGAAAAAGTTGCTGATCAACATTGTGAGCATATATATTCTCTATATATATTTGAAGAATGCATATCAAATTAATGTTATGTCTTACTTTCTGCCATTCACAGATACCACGTACACTAAGGATGGAATTCTTGCTGGACATTTTGAATAGTCATGCAAATGAGTGTGAAAATTTCCCTGAAGACCTCAAAGATCTACTTAAGCAATTCAAAACTTATTTGTAATATGTGAGATATTACTTTATTATGTCTTGTTATGCATGAATGTATTCGGATTATATTTATGGTCATATGTAATTGTTGCGTGAGACAACAACTATGAAAATAATCTTTTGCCGTCTGGTTGTTTTTAAGTGCACCTCTTAAATAAAATCGTTGCGTTAGCACGGGCACTATACTAGTAGGGAGTAGTGTCTTTAAAATATAAGGAATAGCTATACAATATTTGATATTATTTATTTAAAAATTTACACATTTAACAGTAACATAATTAGATTACGATTACATTACAACTTATAAATAACTTGTATATAGTTTTTTAAAAAAGTGTGTGGCTCATTGGCTAGCGGGACATGTCATGAAGCATGTCGTGGGCTCGATACGAACCTCGAGGTGATCCGATGATAAAAACCAAATGTTTAAAAATTGTCATATTTTTAGTAGTTCATTTATAACTTGTATATAATTTTTTTAAAAAAAGTGTGTGGCTCATTTGCTAGTGGGATAGGCTTTCATGAAGCATGTCGTTGGCTCGACAGGAACCCCAAAACGATCCAATGATCAGAAATTCAAATGTTCAGGGAGATAAAATTTGTCTAATGTTTTTAGTAGTTCTGTGAACTGCGATATACCTTCTAAACAAACTTAAATAATTTCAAAAAATATAGCAAGCTTGGGAAAGAAAAATAGAAACTAGGTGAGGAGGATATCTATACTAATATAAAATGTATCAGTTCATCCCGTAATTAGCAATTAACATATTATTAGTATATATTCGGTTACCGTATTTATACTAACACCGACTCCCTCCTCACCACGCCCGTCGCCTCGCGCTCGCCCTCCGCCACCGCCGACGCTTGCCGCGCCCTCCGTCGCTCGCCTCCTCGCGCGCGTCCTCTGTCGCTCCCCTCCTCGCCCCCTTCTTATTATTTCCCCACCCCCTTCTTCCCCCGTGTATGAAACCCTAGGTGGCGACACGCCGTCCCAAAACCCCGTCACGTCCAGCCCCGGCGCACCGGATGGCGCGCCCGTGACGGACCCCGACGCCGACGACCTCCCCGCGCGTAGATCCGATGCCACCGACATCGCCGGCAACACCTGGGACCTCGTCGCGCTCTCTCCATCCCACGCCGCAATGTGGAACGACGGCGAGGTGTACATCTACCGCAACATGTACAATCTCATGCCCCGCTCCATCGGCGGGTGCCGCGGAGCCTCGGTCGCTCAAGTTCTTTGGCAACGATGTGGAGGTGCTCCCGCCGGAGGTCGGGAGCCGGACCAGCTCGAGAGCTGCGGTGAAGGTGTCCGTGCCTAGGGTCTCCGGGGCGCCGCTCCGTCGGATGCGGGCGCTCAAGGAGCTCAAGCTCTCCATGGTCCCTCCCAGGTCGTCCACGTGCTCCATATTTGTTGAGGTTGTCGCCCTCAAGTGCCTCACCAAGCTAACGATATGCAATTTCTCCATTAGGTATGTACAAAACAGTGGCCTAATTGGTCTGGGCAGTGTTCTTTTAAGCAAAGTTTTTCAATTTGTTCATAACAGTGCCCTTTTATGTAATTTGGCAACGGTATGGAGTGTAAATGTGGTTCCTTTCTTCTCTATTTACATGGCATTTTGTTGTCAGTAATGCATAACAATGGATTAAATGGATAGGATCATATGATCTACAGAAAATGGCATTGCTTTTGCTAAGCGACTCTACCAATAGAGCAGTCTAGAAAATTTGAACTGATGGGGAATAGATTTTAACTGATGCGGAATAGATTTTATATCATCTCTAAAAGATCTCATTGATGCATTGTGTCATCTTTTTTCTGTTAATTGAGATACCATGTTTTTCTGCTAATTGAGATGCCATGCCTAATATGCAATGAAATTAACAAGTTAGTGGTCACATCAATAGCAAAAGCAGTATCTCTAAGATGCAATAGTTAGTTATTTCTCGAATTTCTCAATGCTGACTCCATTAGGCAGTAACAATTTTAACTATAGCTAATATAATGTGCAACTCTGGCCTAACGTCAACTGTTGCAACTTCACTGCTATGGATCAAGCTGTCCGTTGTTCTTGATATTCAATCAACCCTATCACCTCCGCCTTAATTTCTTTACACTCCCAATTTTATTATTTGATATAGTTAGTGTGGAGTGATGGCAATATATCTTTTATCAGCTGTTGTTTTTAATGCCATTTGGCAAGCTTTTTTGATTTCATAAAATAATCATATTGTTCACACATTCTCAAAATAAAGCCAGGGTTCATCGACCCAATTACAATGATTTTAGAAGAAAAAACTACCCTAGCAAGCTTATGAGCTATCTCGTTGGCCTTCCAAATGTATAATCAGAGATGATTTGTGGCTGTATCCAAACAATTGATATATGTGATAAGCTCACTGAGGGAAGCAACTTCTATGTAGATGGTCTTTTTTTTGCAGAATCCCATTTCACAATTTTTGCATCATCAAATTTTTGCTCTGTACTCTAACTAATGGTCACTGGTCAAATAAGGGCATCTATATAGTTAGTGTGGATTGATGGCATATATTATACATTAGTTGTGTGACTAATTAAGTTCAGCTGAGTTGCAAATTTACTGTTTCACAATGATTTCAGTTTGTCTATCCGTCGCGCGCCGCCACTGAATTCCTTCCCACTGCGTCGCCAGTCAGGTCGCCGGCGATCCTCATATTCTGTTCTCACTCGCAGGCCACCGAACTAACCCGCCAACAATCTAACTATCTTGGTTTCCAATTTTACATTATAAATGTAAAATGGTGAAATCAGTGGATGTGAATAATAAATGACAGTGCCATGTTTCTCATGATATCCTAGTTTAAACAATTTGATTAGCATCTGCATCTTTTTAGATAATGCAAATCGTTTAACTTCTCTCATGATTTGGATGTTTATATTTGAAAATTCAGATAAAGCGTTGTAATTAGTGCCATGTGTATACTACCTTCAGGTCAGGGTGGACCTGGAGGGGTTCCGGGTGTGCACTGACATACCTAAAAGTTCCACACAAAATCTAGGATGTAACTGGAAGTGCAGTGGTAAATTGGTAATCTGGTTGGCTACTTTTGATTTCTAACTCAAGAAAGCAAAGCATGTAAAGCCCACTCATCCACTTCTTTGCACAAGCGCACAGGCCAACAACAAGTGTGAGTATGTAGTATTGATTATAACTTCTTTTTTTAAAATATAAGTTCGATAAAATTAGATCACTGGTTAAGTTACGCTTATCCTATGGCTTGTTGCATTAATAAATTTATTTGGTCAGTGTTAATTTGACTTGACATACACTCTATCTGCATATATATATATAATAGAACTTGTATTTGTTTATAAATTCTTGTTCACTGATTAGACATTTACTGACATTTTAGTTGATTTTTCTTATCTTTCGCTGATCATTTGACCATGTGTGGTTTTTTGTACTCTTTTCTGGAATAGAGAATAACACAGGCTGTATAGTACATCCTCATGCTCACAGTTCGTTATTTTGATCCTGAAGTTCCAAACCTTTTATCATTTTCTTATTCAATAAATTTATCTTCAAGATAGTAGTTTTGATTTTGCAGAGTTATAAAATTCAACATTTTTAACTGTAGGTGTTGTATTTGCTTCGCAAGTATTTGGGCGAATATGTTCAAGGGTCTCTATTGAAGCATTGAGGATAAGTGTCTGGAAAGGTTTATTTCTTTCTTTTTTCTCCCATATCCACCATCACCACCTTACAATATACAAGTCTTATATTAGTTAGTCTATAGTGTTAAAAAGTACTTCTGTCGTGCCAAGAATTGGATGTGAACTCTCTACACTTTTCTTCTTGCAACCAAAAGATTTATTCTCAATGGGTACTAACCATTATGCTTATTGATAATTAATCTATGGAATAAGGACTATCACATTATTTGACATCCAGTTGATGTAGGACCAATAACATAATTGACCGGGATAGGCTATCAATATTTTTGTGTTGTGTTTTGGATTGAATCCAACTCTTTATTCTTGTCCTCTCAAGAAAAAATATAAATTCTCAATCTTACTCAAGATGCATCTGTTGTGCTTGTTGATGATTAATTTACAGGGAAATGTAGATTGTAGATAATTGACATTGGGTTGTAGGATGTCATAGGAGAAGCAAAATACTTGATCTAAATGGTGCAGTGCCAGTGTACCTTTCTTAAGAATCAATAGTTACCACCCAAATCCAAATGATATCTGTTAACTAAGATTGTAGAATGTGATATTAATATGTATATGTGCAGTAGACTGTAGTTCTGGTTATGCCACAATAACAGGGAGGTTGGTAATTGTTGGATAATTTGATTTCTAGCACTCCTTTTCCTTTTGGTTTGTGTGGTATGTTTTATCTCTTGACTAACCCAACCTTCTTGGGACCAAAAGTCAATGTTGTTGTTTTTCTATTGATTCTAAATAGAAATTGCCAGTCAGTTCACATGAAAAACAATATTGTGGAGGTGCTTCCAGGAAGCCTTTTGTGATGAAGAGATCATTTTGCTGTTGACACATTGTAAACAACATTTTTTACCATGAAATGATGTGGCAGAACTCTTGGTATCTTGGTGTGGTTCACTAATGTATGCCTTAGTGTGATGTTGCTCATTGCATCCTGAAACTGTGTAGCTGACCATTAACCTCTCCTCTGAGCTTGATGTCTTCCTGTCACCTGTATATTTGGTACCTTTGAATTAATCTCTGTGTATGTGCTTTACGTCTTCCTGTCCACCTGTACATTTGGTTGGCACAGCCTGCAGGACAAGTTACCTTGTACTTTCGTGTGCAAATACAAACTTCATATAATATTTCTTCTCTTTCAGAAGGAACTTTTCATGTTACATGTGCATCCAGATTTCCTCAATATTGTGATCCACGATTTCCTCAAGACTGGCCTCAGATGTAGGATGGTGTTAACATCTAAATTTGGTAATTAAATCCCTAAGTCCTGGCAAGGATGAAGCAGAATCAGATCGGCTGGTTTGATGGAGAAACAGGGGCCGCATCGGCTGAGAAGCGATCGGCTGCGATGCCAGTTGGCTAAGGTTGAATCGGACAAGAACGTCCGATAGCCGATTCGAGGTTCAGAGAAGATAAAACCATTTCTGGTGCAGATATTTGAAGATAAATAGAAGATTCGGTTATCAGTTTGTGTGTTAAAAGATATTGCCATCTATGGATAGAGTCCTGTAACGGCAATTGTATTTGTAAATTAGGAGTTTGTTTAAACCGTTTATTGTAATGCGGCGTGGGTCCTTCCCGGGATATTGTCGTATTTTAAATAGTAGTTTAGATAGAGTCCAGGGTCTGTACAGATAATGTTATCTTGGGTATAAATAGGACCCGAGACCCCCTATAAATTGATTCAACAATCAGTCAATCAAACAACTTTCGGCGTATCGCCAAACCTTTTCTTCAGACGAGCAATTGATTTGGCTACGGGCTGCATCGTTTCGATCCCCAAATCCAGGTAAATGCTTGTCATTAGTGGTATGTTCTGCTGATTCTAGTGCTTCCATCGTAATGACACATTAGATTCAGGAGTTTATACTGCGCTATTTACCTTATGTCGCATGTAAACTGGAGCAATGTTTAGATCTATCCTGCCATCGGCGAGTTCTATCAAGAACCCGCAGCCGATAGGGCTAGATCTAAAGGTTGGATTAGTTTATATGTGGTATCCACCGTCTTGAGAGATATAAATCAGCTACAACAAATCAAGTTGTTCTTTTTATACTTAATGCTGCATCAACATTAAACTATTAAGTCGTTTTTAGAACTTCTAATGATCTATTCAGTTAGATTTATATGTTTAGAGACTGTGTTGGGGTTTCAGCCGGCCTTATCTGCCCTGATGTATTTTTAGTATATTTATTACTAGATTTATGTTAGGACTGTCTCTTATATTAAGATCTCATTCTTGTCGGACATCATGAGCCGAAATCGGCCCGCTAGCAACAGCCGACGGTCGATTTCCCAAGCTAAGCATCTGGTTCAAGAATGATATCTTTTCATAAGAATCATCGGAGTACTAGCCAATCCACGGTTAGCTTTCCAGTATCGGCTAGGTTATCGATACATATATTTATTATCCTTTGATGTATTTGGGTTAAGTGGCTGATGCTGTCTCGGTATAGCCGATCCATTCCAGTCACTTGGCTTAAATATATTTTAGGATAGCATATATATGCTTATGGATTCCCTCAGCCGATCCGGTGGGGATCTAACCTAACACTTAACGCATATTTCTTGTTTTTCTTGTTGGTTAATAGATCAAACCAACTGGCACGCCTTGTACTGCACATGCAGCCGAGAAGGACCTGCACTGGAGCTAAGCAGATCTCCCAGGCCAGCGCGTGAGAGAAATTTCTCATCAACACACTTCTTGGCACGCCCAGTGGGACTTTCTCTGTCGGCTTGGCTAGGACGCATCGACTCAGCCGGCAAGATGGTCGACTCCAAGAGCCCCAATGTTTCTCAGGACAACATCGTGCCTGTGAAGATGGAGCAGTTATCGGCTGAGCAGCAAGCCGATTACGAGAAGATGGTGGAAGAACTCCAGGCTAACTACCTACAATCTTTCACCCAAACAAGATCCGGGGTCGTGCATCAAAAGTATAAATTCAGCATGGACGAGCTCAAGGCATCCTCCTCCAGTGGGTCAAAAGGCAAACAGAAGGTGGAGGAGCCGATTCAGGAACAAGATGATTCGGCCCTGCATACCTTGCAAGACCGAATTGATTCGGAAGTTCACCACGCGCTGGTCAACCAGAGTAGCATCCTTGTCAACACTCTCAACAACATGATCGCTACCGTGGTCGACGCCAAGATAGCCGACCACCAGCAACCGGGGCCGACGTACTTCATAGACGACCAATTTCCTGGGTACAGGACGTTGGTCACCCAGAATCGGTCGATCCCACCGCCAACACAACTAGGGCCGCCAGGAGGGGTCCTCGGCCAACCGAATCCAACTGAATCGGCTACAAGGCCAGTCATTACCATGCTAAACCGACAGCAACCGCTGCACCAGGATCAGATCGCTAACATGTTCAACGACAATCGGCAGTCAGAGCCGATTGCCTAGATTGACCTGGACAGACGGTACAACGCCGGTGGCCGATAACTATTCCCGGGACCACCAACGCCACCACCGGCGCATCGGCCACCTCCCGTTGATCATCCACTTCATTACCAATATCAAGGAGGTCGCCAAGATCATCACTACAGGCCTCAGACGCCACCATCGTTGTATCGGCAAGCACCCGCGCCATATGACCCATATGAGCCGATACAACAGGACAACCGGACTTGGGCCGATCTGATTGCAGATGTCATGCGCGACCAATTCGGCCTCAAGCCAAAGGACTCAGGGAACATGTATCGGTATCCCCATCCAGAGCATTTTGAGCGGATTCCGTTGCCCAACCGATACAAGATCCCAGATTTCTCGAAGTTCTCAGGGCAAGACAATGTATCAACCTACGAGCATGTTAGCCGATTCTTGGCGCAGTGCGGCGAAGCATCGGCTATAGACGCCTTGAGAGTCCGGTTGTTCCCTCTGTCTCTTTCAGGATTGGCTTTTACCTGATTCTCCTCATTGCCTTACAACTCAATTCAGAGTTGGGCTGATCTTAAAAAGCAATTTCACAGCTACTTTTACTCCGGCAACCATGAAATGAAGTTGTCGGACCTCACCAGTATCAGGCAAAAGCACAACGAATCGGTTCAAGAATACATCCAACGCTTCAGAGAGATGAGGAACCGATGCTACAGCTTGGTGCTATCGGACGCTCAGTTAGCCGATTTGGCCTTTCACGGTTTGATCGCGCCGATCCGAGAACGATTCTCTGCGCAGGACTTCGACAGCCTAACCCACTTGGCGCAGAAGGTGACGGCCCACGAGTAGCGATTCCAAGACACCAGGAAGGCCGTCAAGAACATAACTCAGGTCGTTGTTGAATCGGACTACATTAATGACGACGACGCGGAGGTGGCTGCAGCCGAATGGACAAAGAACAAGAAGGTCATCGTCTGCCAATGCCTCCTGAAGACCGCAAGGGAGGAAAAGTATGACTTCGACATCACCAAGGCCGACAGGATTTTTGACTTGCTGCTCAAGGAGAAGCAGATCCAACTCCCTAAAAACCATGTGAACCCATCGGCCGAGGAACTAAAAAAGAAAAAATATTGCAAGTGGCACAACTCCACATCCCATGCCACTAATGATTGCAAAGTCTTCAGGCAGCAAATCCAGTCAGCAATTGAGGTCGGGAAATTGAAGTTTGCCGATCCAAGTCGGCCGATGAAGGTAGACGGCAACCCTTTCCCGATCAACACAGTTCAAGCTGGCCCCAGGCAAGCTGATCGAAAGAGCAGAATGGCGCACGGCTTAGTCAACGCATCAACCGGGGCCAGGGCAGAAGACGAGCCAACTGGACATCACGCCGCGCCAATCAACCTGGTGCGCCCCGTCATCGGATTGGCTGACCGATGACCGATCTATGAAGACAGCCGACACCGTCCTCAGCACCGGTATCGGCGGGAAGAAGCTCGCGATGAGGCACCTCGTCGACGCGAACCGGAAACGCAAAGCAGCCGGTACGAGGCAGCCCACAGCAGGGCCGATCCGCATTTGCATTGTGATTTTTTCAGGTACTGCTGGGATTCCGGCATGAGGCTGCCGACATTAGACGACTGCCCGGCGTGCAAAGATCGCCGCGATGAGCACAGGAGCTCATCGGCTGTAAGCCCCGCCCGGTTCATCCCTAGAGCCGTTCAGCTAAACCAGAGGCGGCGGTCTGTCCATGATCGGCTCGGCCCAATCCATCAAGACTTCTTTGTCAATGAAGATCACAACGACAACAACCGCGACGACGAAGAGGCCGACGACGAGGAATCGGCCAATCCCTAATGGTGCCCATCCGATCTCTTCACAAAGACACAGAAAAGAAGAATTCAACGACTCAAGCGTGAAGGGATAGAAGACGAAGTTCGACAGATGATCCAAGAACAGCGTCGTCGGCCGGGCAAGATCAAAAGGCGATGGGTTCCCTAAGAGAAAATCGCCACGCCGATGAAGAGCAAGCCGAGGAGAGCAGCCGATCAAGCCAGGAGGGCAGCCAAAGGGAAAGGCAAAGTTTTCGCATCGGCAACATGGTGTTCATATTGCCAGCCAAATTCAGTGCTCCTGAAGCCGATGCAGACACCATTGAAGACGACTTGGTGAAACTAACAATCTCACCGGACCAAGCTATTTTCGACAAACCCGAAGGGACCGAAAATCGACACCTAAAGCCGTTGTATGTTAAAGGATTCATCAACGGTAAGCCGATGTCCAAGATGCTAGTTGATGGGGGAGCCGCAGTCAACCTAATGCCCTACGCAACGTTCAGAAAACTAGGCAAAGGAGCCGAAGATCTAATAAAGACCAATATGGTGCTCATAGACTTCGGCGGCAACCCATTAGAAACCAAGGGCGTCTTGAACGTCGAATTGACCGTCGGCAATAAGACCGTGCCCACAACATTCTTTGTCATCAACGGAAAGGGTTCTTACAGCCTGCTGCTCGAAAGGGACTGGATACACGCTAATTGTTGCGTTTCTTCTACAATGCATCAGAGCCTGATCCAATGGGACGGCGACAAGATTGAGATCGTAGCTAGAGTGCCGGTTAGCGTCGTTAGTGCCGATTTGCCGCTTTGGGAAATCGAAGGCATCGATTGTTTGTCCGGGAAAATCTCGCAAGCCGATTTTCTAAATGTGTCCAATTCCACAATACAGTCGATTAGAGATGACGAGTCGTAGCTGCTGCTTTGAACAAGACATGGTGGAGGGCTCAAGCGTCTTCGGCATGGACACCGCAGACGAAGACGATGGCAAGCTCGGGCAAGGTTTCACGTCGGCCGACGAATTAGAAGAAATCGACATCAGCTCTGGTGACAAGCTGAGGCCGACGTACATTAGCAAAAATCTATCTCCTCATTGTAGATCCCAGCTTATTGATTTGTTAAAAGAATATAAAGATTGTTTTGCTTGGGAGTACTTCGAGATGCCCGGCCTTAGCCGATCAATAGTGGTCCATCAACTGTAGATTAAGACAGGCTATCGGCCGTTCAAACAGCCTCCGAGGAGGTTTAAAGCCGATATGTATGATGCAATCAAAGCCGAAATCACTCGGCTATACGATGCGGGATTCATTCGGCCTTGCCGATACGCCGAGTGGGTCTCAAACATTATCCCAGTGTTGAAGAAAAAGGTAAACTTAGGGTATGCATCGATTTCAGAGATCTAAACAAGGCCACCCCTAAGGACGAATACCCAATGCCAATAGCCAATTTGCTTGTAGATGCTGCTTCAGGCCACAAGATTATTAGTTCTATGGACGGCAATGTAAGTTATAATCAAATATTTATGGCCGACGAAGACATCCACAAGAATGTTTTTCGGTGTCCCGGCGCAATCGACTTGTACGAATGGGTGGTAATGATGTTCGGCTTAAAGAATGCTGGGGCAACATATCAACGGGCCATGAACTACATTTCCATGACATGATCGGCTCACTAGTGGAGATCTACATTGATGACGTGGTTGTCAAGTCCAGAGAGATGTAGAACCACATAGCCGATCTGAGACAAGTGTTAGAGCAGACGAGGAAATATGGCCTGAAGATGAATCCACTTAAGTGCGCGTTCGGCGTATCGGCTGGGCAGTTCCTGGGATTTCTTATTCATGAGAGAGGAATTGAGGTTACACCAAGGAGTATCAATGCTATAAAGACAATTCAGCCTCCGAAGGACAAGAAACAACTCCAGTCGTTGATCGGCAAGATAAATTTCATCAGGCGATTTATAGCCAACCTCTTAGAAAAGATAGAGTCGTTCACACCACTGCTTCGGCTGAAAGACGATCAAGCATTCACATGGGGGGCAGAGCAACAAAAGGCTTTGGACAACATCAAGGATTATCTGAGTTCCCCTCCAGTTCTAATTCCTCCACAAAAAGGTATACTGTTTAAGCTGTATCTATCAGCCAATGACAAGTCAATCGGCTCCGTTTTAATCCAAGAAGTTGAGGGCAAAGAAAAGACCATCTTCTATCTCAGCCGATGGTTACTAGATGCAGAAACAAGGTATTCGCCTGTGGAGAAGCTATGCCTATGCCTCTATTTTTCATGTACAAAGTTAATGCATTATCTGCTATCCAACGAGTGCACAATAATCTGCAAAGCTGACGTAGTTAAGTACATGCTATCGGCTCCAGTGTTGTAAGGAAGAATTGTGAAGTGGATCTTTGTGCTAACAGAGTTTGATTTGAGGTACCAGGCACCCAGGGCAGTCAAAGGACAAGCTATAGCCGATTTTATTGTGGAGCACAAAAATTACTCGATCGGCTCAGTGAAAATTATGCCTTAGACTTTGACATCTGACGGCTCGGTTTGCACCAACAGCTGTGGTATCGGCTTAGTCATTATTTCACCCGGGGGGCAAGTTTTGAATTTGCTTTCACTATCAACCCCCACGCTACAAACAACTAAGCCGAATATGAAGCCGTCCTTAAAGGATTACACCTGCTCAAGGAAGTTGAAGCCGACGCCATCGAAATAATGGGAGATTCATTGTTGGTCATCAGCCAATTATCAGGAGAGTATGAATGCAAAAACGATGCGCTGATGGCCTATTATCAGCAATGCCGAGAATTAATGGACGGTTTTCGGCTAGTTACTTTGAAACATATACCCAGAGAGCAAAACACAGAAGCCAATGATTTAGCTCAAGGGGCATCGGGCTATTGGCCGATGTTGAAAGAGATTGACATAGAAGTCGCCACCATTACAGTCGATGATTGGAGGTTTGAAGTTTACAGCTATCTCAAAAACCCCTCTCAATCGGCTACAAGGAAATTACGATACAAGATATTAAGATATGTTTTGCTCGATGAAGATCTGTACTATCGGACGATTGATGGAGTGCTACTCAAGTGTTTGGGAGCCGATCAGGCTAAAGTGGCCATCGGAGAAGTGCATGAAGGGATCTATGGCACGCATCAATCGGTCCACAAAATAAAGTAGCTACTTCGCCAAGCAGGATATTTCTGGCCGACAATGCTGGAGGATTGTTTCAAATATTACAAGGGTTGCCAGGATTGTTAGAAATTTGGCGCCATACAACGAGCACCAGCGTCGGCTATGAACCCAATTATTAAGCCTTGGTCATTCAGAGGATGGGGCATCGATATGATCGGCCAAATCAATCCACCCTCAAGCAAAGGGCATAAATTTATTCTGGTGGCGACAGATTATTTCACAAAATTGGTGGAGGCAGTTCCTCTGAAGAAAGTGGATTCTAAGGACGCGATCGAGTTTGTCAAAGAACATATTATCTACCGATTTGGCGTCCCACAAATGATAACAACAGACCAAGGATCTATCTTCGTATCGGATGAGTTTGTTCAGTTTGCCGACGGCATGGGGGTCAAGCTACTTAATTCTTCGCCGTACTACGCACAGGCCAATGGGCAAGCCAAAGCTTTGAATAAAAGTTTGATTAAATTGATTAAAAGAAATATCTCTGAGTACACCAAACAATGGCACATCCGATTAGCCGAGTCACTGTGGGCGTATCGGATGGCATGCCATGGGTCAATTCAAGTCCCTCCGTACAAGCTAGTCTATGGGCATGAGGCGGTGCTACCATGGGAAAGCGTCGTCGGCTCAAGGGGCATTCAGCTATAGGATCAACTTACAGCCGATGATTATTATCACTTGATGGTGGACGAATCAGAAGACTTAGTTTTATCCAGGATGAGGGCCTTGGAAAAAGTTACAAGGGATAAAGAACGAGTAGCCAGACATTATAATAAAAAAGTGGTGCCTAAATCTTTCGAGGAAGGCGAACTCGTTTCGAAATTGATACTGCCGATTGGATCTAGGGATAACAAATTCGGCAAGTGGTCACCAAATTGGGAAGGGCCTTTCAAGATCCATAAATGCGTCTCTAAAGAGGCTTACATGCTAGAAGGGTTAGACGGAGAAGTATTTGAAAGGGCTCTTAATGGAAAATACCTGAAGAAATACTACCCAAGTGTATGGATCAACTCTTGATTCGGCTCTGGTTGCTTAGCCGATTTATGACAGCCGATGCCTTGTTTTCAATAAGGCATCGCCTTTTGGCATTTTTATGCAACATTTTTTCCCTAAGTGTCCTACGGTCAGCCAACGATTGGCCGATAGCGATGGCAATGAGGTGCAAATGGCTTGGATTCACAATTTTGTTGACACCGAAGCTATCAACAAAATTTGGGGGGCATATACATGCACGGCCGATTACAAAATTGGGTGTCGGGAAATTCTAAATTTTTAAGCTTCGTAACCGGTAGTCAATATAAAAGTGTTTTAAGTGATTAGGATCGGCGGCCGTGATTCAAGTGTTAAGATCGACAGTCGCGGTGTGGTTTCAGAATCGGCAAACGCGACGTAACGCGGGCGTCTAGGGCTGATTTCGGCATAGGCAGTTTGGGATTAACAGTTATACTAAGACAATGCATAAGGCTGAGGCCGATTTCATTCACAATCATGGTTTTGGAATCAGCAAACATAGTGCAACACGTGAGGTCGAGGCCGATTTCTGCACAGCTAAGTTAGGATTGACAGTCGTATCGAGCTATTACGTGCGGCCGGAGCCGATTTCATTTACAAGCACAGTTGCAAGTCAAGATATATCAAACAAGCCAAAGGCAGAAAGCGATTACAAGAGTTGGGCAGTCGACCAAGTTCATTACAAACGTTCCGTGAATATATTACATGAGGCAGTACCCGATTTCAGAACGCCAAAATATTACAAAGTTCATTGCTTCAGGAAATCGGCTATAGCCGATAACGCCGTCCACCTGATCTGGTCCACCTCCTCGATGGCCTTGACGTCGTCGGCCTCGGACCCAGCCACCGGTCGAATGCCCTTCACCAGGTCCCGGAGATGCGCCACAGCCACCTTGATACTTTGACGTTGAGCGTCGATTTCGGCTGGCAGGCTGGCCATGTACTCCTTGTGGACGTCGATCTCATTCGTGACTTGAACGAGATCGGCCATCAGCTGATCTTGGCGTGAGAGGAGCTACTCGAGCTTGGCCGTCGGCTCAATTTTCAGGTGGTCGAAGGCAGCCTTCTGGCTCTCTATGGCTTCCTTGGTCGACTGGAGGGTGGCCGACTGCGTCTGGTTCTCGCGACGATCGGCTATTCACTGTCGTGCCCGCTCGTATTTCAGTTCGTGGGCTTCCAAGAAGGTGGCCGACACGATGGCATCGGCTAGAGCTTCCGGCAGCTGGCCTTGGATCTCCTTGAAGCGTGTGCAGATCGAGCCGCTGTCGGCTACCAGCGCGTCCAGCGAAGCCTCCAGCCGGTTGCCGATGTCAGCTAGGCTGACCCTCAGGTCCTCGGCCGGCATCACCTGCGCCTCCTCACCGATCTCGCCGGACTCCTCGAACTCCGACAAGTCAAAATTGAGGAGGTCGGCTATGTTTTGCCAAGTGAAAGATGATTAGAAAATGTTGAGTTGGAAGAGCCGATCATAAAATTCAGTCGGCTTACCATGGGCACCGGGGTCAGAGCGACTGGCTCGGCTGGTTCGCCGCCTGAAGCCATCGGGGCCTCATCATCGGTGCCGTTGCCACCGCCTGCGGCAGTCACAACGTGCTCACTGGACGCCTGGGGGGCTGCCGACGGAGATCGTGGGGGCTGCAAAAGAAAGGGTTAGCGGTCAAGTCGGCTAAATTCTATAAATCAAGTTGCAAGGGACGGTTACCGATAGTGCGTGACGCAGAGTGCGGTCGGCCAATTTCTTGACCTGAGAAGAATTGTTCGGTCAGATGCAAGTGATATCATCATAAGGCCGAATTTGATGAGATGAGGGCTTACCGGCCGATTTTTCGCGGGGGGACTTGGAATCGGCGGGACGTCGGCTGGAGCGTTGACGGATTCGTGGCTAGAGCTCTCGGGTTCAGCCACCGCTCCAACAGCCGCCGACATCTCCTCGCTAGCGATGGCGTCAAGGAACTACGCGACGCTCGGGTCCAGGGGGGAAGGCTATCGGCTGGCGCGGCCGGTTTCCTCTCCTTCAGCTTCTTAGGGGCAGATGCGGTCGATGGCTGTACGAGAGGCGCGGCCCTTTTCTTGTGAGCGATCGGCTCGCGCACTTGCCCCCGCAGCAAGGACGCCAGCTTCGACGCTCCCCACCGATCGCCGATGGAGCAAGGCCGCCCCCATCCAGAACACCTAGACGGTATTCAATGGGGATCCCAGAGTCGCTCACTGTCGGCCGCTCCGTCTCGGTCTCCTGCAAGCCAGAGGGCAAGTGTTAATCGGCTACGTCGGCTGATGATAAGGGAAGAAAAATCATTTGGATTTTAAAGCTTACCGAGGGGATTTTTTCGGGCAGGAGCAGGTCGACGTAATAAGACGACCGCTGGTGGAAGATGTGTCGCTTGATTTCGGCCCACCATTGGTCGTAGGCTGCACTTTTCTTCAGCGCCAGGGTCATCTCACCGATGCTGCCGAGGGGAGGGCCGGCTATGTTCAGCAGCCGATGCATTATCTGTTCTTGGCTCACAACTCCCCTCGTCTCAATCTTGTCGGCATAGTAGAAGCCGACGGGCAGTTGCCCAAGACCAAACTGCCTCGCAGCCGACGTCGGGTAGTAAAATTCATAACTTTTGGCCACTGATCGACCCTGGTGGATCCCGGTCGGCAGGATGCAGGGGGTCAGAGCGGCGACGAATAGGTCCCTGCACTTAGGGTTGTCGGCTGAGTTGATGTCTTCCCAATTAAAATCGGCCGGCAACTCGAACAGTGCCCAGTCCCGGTAAAGTACCAGGCGCGGTTCTCGCGTGACAGCCCGTCGTACAGGGCGATAAACTATTCGGCCAGCAGGTTGGCCGATTGCTTTGAGCCCGCATGAGTAGCCGCTGCTTCTCCATAGCTCATGCATCTGCTTCTCCATATCCTGAGTGGTTTGGTAGGGTTCCACTTCCAAGCCGATACAAGGTTCCACATTTCTCCATGTTTTCAGGGCAAGATGGTATCTCCTCAATGGAACATATCAGCCGATTCTTAGCTCAACGTGGAGAAGCATCGGCTGAAGAAGCTCTGAAAGTTAGACTTTTCCATTGTCTTTGACTGGATCGGCTTTCACATGGTTTTCATCATTGCCACCAAATTCCATCAGCAGTTGGGCCAATCTTGAAAAGCAGTTTCACATGTACTTCTTTGCTGGGGTTAGCGAGTTGAGGCTTGCAGATTTGATATCAGTTAAACAACAAAAAGGGGAATCGGCTAAGGAATACATTCAAAGGTTTCGTAATATCCACGGCCGATGTTATAGCTTGAGCCTAACCGATGAGCGAGATAGCGAGATCTTGCATCCCAAGGGTTGTCGATAGCTAACCAAAGCAGGTTTTTCATCCATGAGTTCGACAGCCTGGCTCAGCTATTACAGAGGGTATCGGCTTATGAGGGTCGGTGTCAAGAAGAAGAAAAGAATCAGTTTTGGGGCGATCAAGACAAGGACAATTTTGAAGCATGACTTCTCATACTCCAAAAGTGGGGGGCATGTGTTAACGCCAAAATTTGGTAAGCCCCGAAGTCCTTATCGGCTAAGGGTTAGTATCGGCTTGAAGCAGAATCGGCTGAGAGTTTTGCGTCAGCCAATGGAGGGTCCATATCTCCAGTAGTCGAATTCTTGTTAGGTTCGGTTTGAGAAGATCTTATCGAGAAGAAACCGAGTCTAGTGAGGATACGGCTTGTATCTATTAATTAGGAAGAGATTGTTAGTTTCCTAGTTTATCTTTAGGAAAGTTTGTTTTGTAATCTGTTAGGATCTTTGTCACCCTACGGGTATAAATATGTAAGCCCAGGGTTCATGTAACTATCTCTCGATCAATACAATTCGGCGCATCGCCACTCTTTTACTCTTCATCTTCGTTCGACATCCGGCGGAGCTTGGCATCCGGCGCTGAGCTGCATCGATTAGGTTCGACCTCCAGCAAAGGAATAAGTCCAACGTTCTGCTGGATCAGGCGATCATATTGACTACGTCGATGTTGTCCAAGGCTGCATCAGTACGTTCGATCTCTTGGATTCCTCCAGTTTAGTTAGCATGCTTGCCTGACTATTTATCATATGTCTCTATTAATCTAATCTTAGTATTTCAATTTAGCCCTATCGGTTGTCTCTCGTTTTAGGGTTTTGCCGATACCGGCTAAATCGTTATACTAGATTAGATTGGTTTAGGCATCTACCACCCTGAAAATCAGCCAAGGGCTTGATTGTCTACATATTGCTTTTCTTTTCATACTTAGTGCTGCATCAGTTTGATCTACTAAGTCATGATTAGAACCGTAATCTCTAGCCTGCCTGTTGACTGCCACTAAGGGTTTCATCGGGGTTTCAGCCGATGAGTTATCTGGATATTGCATCGGCTTACAAGGATTGTATACAAGTTGGATCTAGCCGATTGTAGCAGAGGCTTCATTGAACATTTGATCATTTGGATTTTATGAAATCGGACTCCCAGTCGATGTGTGCTTTAATCTTTAAATCAATATCTATTTTACCATGTAATTGGTTCGTGCAATGTTATATATATATCGTGTTATTGTCAGCCGATCGCCTTTATATATATGTCTGTTAAGCGTACAGCCAATGGATTCAAACCCTAACACCATCGGCTGGCATCGGCATCAGCTGGAATTGCACCATCAGCTTATCAGCCGATCAGTTAGTTTTTGGGTATCGGTCTATCGGCCGATATGATTTATGTTCTGCTGTTTTGCATAACTTGTCAGTGGCAGGATCAAATTGACTGGCACCTGCTAATTAGCGCCCTCTCCTCTTTTTTGAACTGTAGCACCTGTCGCATCAAGTACTCATCTCAAATTCGATACAAGCAGAGAGGTACTTTCTCGGACCTATCGGCAACACAGATCCAGCCGATACCATCATAGCCGAAACCAACCGCATCCATTTTAACACCGCCAAGCCATCCCTCTCCCATTGGAACGGAACATTCAAAGCGTGGCCATCCACCGATGCAGCCTGGATTGAATGGTATAAAAGGGTACGATCGGCTAAGTATGCTCAGTGGGAAGAGAAAAACTTGCCCAATGCAGGAATTGTCCATCGCCGGCATGGAGAAAGACGAGCCGCTCCTATCGGCTGCAACCTACTTTTGGAACGACAGTTTCAATGCCTTCATCTTCCGGCAAGGACCGATGACCATCACATTGGCCGATGTATACATGACAACTGGACTGGACATCGAATCATCGGCTGACCCCAGCGTCTTGAACCGAAAAGGCCAACATCAGTTCAAAACCAAGGCCATTGGCGGGTGGAGCGGCTTCATCGCCCAAAACATGAAGGAAGGGACAGTCGGCCACAGGGAGCACACCGCCTTCCTGATGATGTAGCTGGAGAAGTTTGTATTCTGCGGATCAAGCTGTGGGCCGACTGCCAATTGGCAGATCATGGCCGAAATTCGGGCCGATGGGACGACATTTGCGTTGGGGAAATATCTCCTCGGCTACTTGTATCAAATGCTACATCAAGCTGCCGCGAAGATAGCCGCCGACGCCCCAGTCAACACCGGTGGCCCCTGGTGGTTCCTCCAAATCTGGTTGGTGTTGGCAACCCAGAAGATAGCCGGTCGGCCCCGTCTGACAGAAGCCGGATTCCCAAGGCTGGAGCCGATTGAAGACGATGAAGGCAACAAGATTACCACCAGGAGATGCATGAACTACGGAGAAGCAGCCGCCGCCCATGAAGGCTCAAAGCAATCGGCCGAGCTGTTGGTCGAATGGTTCATTGCCCTTTACGATGAGCTGTCCCGCGATAACCGTACCTGGTACTTCTACCCGGACCGAGGAATGTTTGAGTTGCCGGTTGATTTCAATTGGGATGACCTCAACTCAGCCGATAACCCAAGATGCAGGGAGCTGTTATCGCCTCATTGTCCCTCTGCATCTTGCCGACTGGGGTTCACCAAGGCCGATCGTGGCCCGGAGCTACGAATTCTACTACCCAGTATCGGCGGCGAGGCAGCTTGGTCTTGGGCAACTGCCCATCGGCTTTTTCTACGCCGATAAGATCGAAACCAGGGGGCGGTCGGCCAGGACTTGATAATGAATCGGCTGCTGAACATAGCCGGCCCTCCCCTCGGTAATGTCGGCGTGATAACATTGTCGTTGGGGAGAAGCGCCGCCTACGACCGATGGTGGTCCGAACTTAAGCGCCATATCTTCCATCAACGGTCGTCTTGCTACATCGACCTGCTTCTGCCCAACGAGATCCCCTCGGTACATTTCTACTTCAGACTCAAACATTTTTCTTCATCCAATTCATCGGCTGACACAGCCGATTAACGTTCGTCTTTTGATTTTGCAGGAGACGGAGACAGAGCGGCCGACGGTAAGCAACTCCGGACGCCCCATCGAATACAACCCCGACGTTCTGGATGAGGGCGGTCTTGCTCCGTCGGCCATCGGTGGGAGCACCCAAGCGCATCGGCTAGCTGCGAGGGCGAGTGCGTCGGCCGATTGCGCGAAAGAAAGCGGCACCACCACCGCGGTCGTCGGCGCGCCTGCCCAAGAGGGTGAAAAAGACAAAGCCAGCAGTGCCAGCCGATAGCCTTCCCCCTGGATCCGGTCGTCGTGCGATTCCTCGACACCATCGCCAGCGAGGAAGCACCGGCGGCTGTCGAGGCGGCGGCCGAACCCGGGATTTCGAGTCCTGAGTCGGTCAATGCCCCAGCCGACGTCCCGCCAGCCCCATGTCTGCCAACAAAATGTCAGCCGGTAAGCTTTCACTCCACCGAGCTTAGCCTTATGATAATCGCTCGCATCTGATCGAACCATTGCTCGCAGGTCAAGAGACTGGCCAGTCGCACTCCCCGCCCCGCGCCATCGGTAATTATCTTCTGCCACCTCACATGTAGTAGTCGATCGGCTTGTCTGTTAATTCTTTCTTCTGACGCCCTCGTGGTCTCCATCGACTGCCCCCCAGGCGTCCGGCGAGCGTACTGCGCCTATTGGGGACAGTGGCGACAACGCCGACGAAGAAGCCCTGACGGCCACGGGCAACGATTCGGCCGAACCAACAGCCCCGACCCCGACACCGACGGTAAGCCGACTCATTTCGATGATCGGCTTTGTCGGCTTAGCATGTCCTTGATCATCTCTCTCTTTGCTGCAGAACGTAGCCGACCTCCTCAACTTTGATTTGTCGGAGTTCGAGGAGCCCGGTGACACCAGCGAGGGAACGCTTGCGATGCCGGCTGAGGACCTGAGGGCCACTTTAGTCAACATCGGCAATCGGCTGGAAGCCTCGCTGGACGCGCTGGTGGTCGACAGCGGCTCAATACGCGCGCGATTCAGAGACATCCAAGACCAGCTGCCGGAAGCCGTAGCCGAAGCCATCGTGCCGGCGACCTTCATGTAAGCCTATCAATTCAAGTACGAAAGGGCTCAGCAACGGATAATCGATCGCCGCGAGAGTCAAGCGCGATCGGCCACCATCCAGTCGACCAAGGATGCCATTGAGAGCCGGAAGGCCGCCTTTGACCGCCTGAAGACTGAGCCAGCGGCCAAGCTTGAGCAACTCCGCGCCCACCAGGATCAGCTGATAGGCGATCTTGTTCAAGTCACGAACGAGATCGATGTCCATGAGGAGTACATGGCTGGCCTGCCGGCCAAGATTGAAGCCGAGAGCCAAGGCATCAGGGCGGCTGTGGCGCACCTGCGCAACTTGGTGGGGAGCACCCGATCGGTGGCGGGGTCTGAGGCCGACGATGTTAGGGCCATCGGAGAAATCGACCAAATTAGGCGGACGGCGTTGTCAGCCATAGCCGATTTCCTGAAAAAATGAGATTGTAATTATCCGACCTTCCGAGATCGGCTAACATTTTTGTACCATACTTGTCATGTTTCTGTGATGTGATTGGATGATCCATCTTACTCGTGCTTATACTTGCCTTCGACTCGCGTGTCATAATTTATCGATTTTCGGCCACTGCGCTCGTAGATATGTTTGGCTGTATTTGTAGATAAGATTGTCCTTGGCCGTGCGTGGCACCTTGACTTGTTCGCGTCGAGATCGGCTCCAGCCGCTGGCATCGTTTAGCGTTGCCGACTCCAAGACCACACCACGACCGTTAGTGTTAGCCTTCGAACACCAATCTTGTTGGCTATCGGCCGGTAATATCTGAGTGCGCTGCCGATTTGGTTTCGTAGTCCGACTCATCCGAATCTGTACTTCAAGAACCCGTGAGTTCTGGATGATAGGTATCCAGCCTTGCGCAGTCGCCAACCATTCAACGATTCCCGACGCCTTTAATGATGACCTCTTCGACTCTCGCGTTGACAGCGACCTTTCACATCTGAAAACCGCATCTTTCCTTTCTATAAATGGGCTCCTTCGGTCCTTCCTGAATAACTCACGGCCGAAGGAGACACTTACTCCCCAGGAGTACAACGTCCAGACTTCCAAGTTTTCGGTAGGGCTTCCCATGGCTTCCTCGAGCTCGTCGATAAATCAGGTGATTTCCCAACTCATCCATTCTCACCATTTCTTCCCCTTAAGCACTCAGGAATGAACTTTCTCGCAGCCGCTTCATCCCCTTGGGTGATCCTAGAGATCATGGACACGCCGTACGAACTGACGGTCAGCCAAGCACGACAAGTGAGGGCCAACTTGAAGCGCTTCAGGGAGTTGGAGGCTCGTCACCCGGCGGCCAGGCCTCCCATCAACCTTGGTAGCATTCCGGCTGCTGCCCTATGGCGTCTTCGACGCTCACGCGCCTCGGCTGGAAGGAAGGCAAACACAACTTGCCAACGAGCTGGCGACTACGACCACCGACATAAGGGTCACTCGGCTAGAGTATCTGATCTTGGATGCTTTAGAGTTGGAGACTGCGGAGACTATCGAACGAGCCGTGGCGGCCATTAGGGATTATCTAGGGAACATTTTATCGAAGTCGGCTTTACACCGATTATGAGTAAAGATCGTTTAATGTTCTAGCCTGATTTTTGCATTGCAATTGGCCCGATTTTTTGGTTGACTTGTGTGTGTATGCCCCCAAGTTTTGTTGATAGCTTCGGTGTCGACAAAATTGTGAGTTCGAGTCGCTCACGCATTCTGGTCGTTCTTGTTGGTCAATCATGAGCCGATCGTAGGGCGCTTGGTAAAAAGTGGTGTGAAAATGCCTAAAGGCGATGCCTCGTAAGATATCGGCTATTGTAGATCGGCTGAGGTAACTATAGCCGACTCACGAATTGATCCACACGCTCGGGTAATATTTCTTTAAATATTTTCCATTAAGAGCCCTTCCGAATATCTCTCCGTCTAGTCCTTTTAGCATGTAAGCTCCCTTAGAGACGTATTTGTGGATCTTGAAAGGTCCTTCCCAATTTGGTGACCACTTGCCAAACTTGTTGTCTCGAGATCGGATCGGCAGTATAAGTTTCCAAACAAGCTCGCCTTCCTCAAAAGATTTGGGCACCACCTTTTTATGGTAATGTCTGGCTACTTGTTCTTTATCTTTTGTGACTTTTTCCAAGGCCCTCATCCTGGATAAAACTAGATCTTCCGACTCGTCCACCATTAGGTGATAATAATCGTCGGCTGTGAGTTGGTCCTGTAGCTGAATGCGCCTTGAGCCAATGACACTTTCCCACGGCAGCACTGCTTCGTGTCCATAGACCAGTTTGTAAGGGGGAACTTGGATTGACCCGTGGCATGCCATCCGATATGCCCACAGTGACTCGACTAATCGGATGTGCCATTGTTTAGGATACTCAGAGATCTTTCTTTTAATCAACTTGATCAAACTTTTGTTTGAGGCCTCGGCTTGCCCGTTGGCTTGTGCATAGTACGGCGAAGAATTAAGTAGCTTGATCCCCATGCCGTCGGCAAACTGAACAAATTCGTCCGATACAAAGATAGATCCCTGGTCTGTTGTTATCGTTTGTGGAACGCCAAAGCGGTAGATGATGTGTTCTTTGACGAACTCAATTGTGTCCCTAGAATCCACTTTTCTGAGGGGGATCACCTCCACCCACTTTGTGAAATAATCCGTGGCCACCAGGATAAATTTATGCCCTTTGCTTGAGGGTGGATTGATCTGGCCGATCATATCAATGCCCCATCCTCTGAACGGCCATGGCTTGATGATCGGGTTCATAGCCGATGCTGGTGCTCGTTGTATGGCGCCAAATTTTTGGCAGTCCTGGCACCCCTTGTAATATTGGAAACAATCCTCCAGCATCGTCGGCCAGAAATACCCCGCTCGACGAAGTAGCTACTTCATTTTGTGGGCCGATTGGTGCATGCCACAGATTCCTTCGTGTACTTCTCCGATGGCCACTGCAGCCTGATCGGCTCCCAAACACTTGAGTAGCACGCCGTCAATCGTCCGATAGTATAGGTCTTCATCGAGCAACACGTATCGTAATGCCTTGTATCGTAATTTCCTTGCAGCTGATTGAGAGGGATTTTTGAGATAGTTTTAAACTTCAAACTTCCAATCATCAGCCGTGATGGCGGCCACGTCTATGTCTACTTCCTTCAGCATCGGCCGATAGCCTGACGCCCCTTGAGCCAAGTCATTGGCCTCTGTGTTCTGCTCTCTAGGGATATGCTTCAAGATGACTAGCCGAAAACCATTCATTAACTCCCGGCATTGCTGATAATAGACCATAAGTGCGTCATTTTTGCACTCATATTCTCCAATTGGCTGATGATGAGCAATGAGTCTCCCATTATCTCGACTGCGTCGACTTCTACTTCCTTGAGCAGAGTCAACCCTTTGAGAACGGCTTCGTATTCGGCTTGGTTATTTGTGGCGTGGGGGTTAATGGCGAAAGCAAACTCGAAGCTTGCTCCCCTGGGCGAAATAAGGACCAAGCCGATGCCGCAGCCGTTGGTGCATACCGAGCCATCGAACGTCAAAGTCCAAGGCATAATTTCCACTTTGCCGATCGAGTCGTTTCTGTGTTCCACAATGAAATCGGCTATGGCCTGCCCCTTGACCGCCCTTGGTGCCTGATACCTTAGATCGAACTCTGTTAGCGCGAAGATCCACTTTCCGATTCTTCCTTTAAGCACTGGAGCCGATAGCACATACTTAACTACATCGGCTTTGCAAATTACCGTGCACTCGTTGGACAGCAGATAGTGTCTTAACTTTGTACATGAAAAATAGAGGCATAGGCATAACTTCTCCACAGGTGAATACCTTGTCTCTGCGTCTAGCAGCCGTCGGCTAAGATAGAAGATGACTTTTTCTTTGCCGTCGACCTCTTGGATTAGGACGGAGCCGATTGATTTGTCATCGGCCGACAGGTACAGCTTGAACGGTATTCCCTTTTGTGGAGGCATTAACACTGGAGGAGAGCTTAGATAATCTTTTATGTTGTCTAACGCTTTCTGCTCCTCTGCCCCCAATGTGAAGGTCTGATCGGCTTTCAGCCGAAGCAATGGTGTGAACGGCTCCATCTTTTCTGAGAGATTAGCTATGAACCGTATGATGAAGTTTATCTTTTCGATCAACGACTGAAGCTGCCTTTTATCTTTCGGAGGTTGAATTGTCTTGATAGCATTAATGCTCCTCGGCGTGACTTCAATCCCTCTTTCATGGACGAGAAATCCCAAGAATTGCCCGGCTGAAACGCCGAACGCACACTTAAGTGGGTTCATCTTTAAACCATATTTCCTCGTCCGTTCTAACACTTGTCTGAGATCGGCAATGTGGCCTTCTATCTCTCTTGACTTGACAACCACGTCGTCAATGTATATCTCCACTAGTGAGCCGATCATATCGTGAAAGATGTAATTCATGGCCCATTGATATGTTGCCCCAGCATTCTTCAAGCCGAACGTCATTACTACCCACTCGTAAAGGCCGATTGCGCCAGGACACCGAAAAGCGGTCTTGTGGATGTCCTCTTCGGCCATGAATATCTGGTTATACCCTGCATTGCCATCCATGAAACTGATAATCTTATGGCCTGAGGCAGCGTCGACAAGTAGATCGGCTATTGGCATTGGGTACTCGTCCTTAGGGGTTGCTTTGTTTAGATCTCTGAAATCGATGCACACCCGAAGTTTACCATTTTTCTTCAATACCGGGACAATGTTTGAGACCCACTCGGCGTATCGGCAAGGCCGAATGAATCCCGCGTCGTATAGCCGAGTGATTTCGGCTTTAATTGCGTCGTACATATCGACCTTAAACCTCCTGGGAGGTTGTTTGAACGGCCGATAGCCTGCCTTGATCGGCAGCTGATGGACTACTATCGATCGACTGAGACCGAGTATCTCGAAGTACTCCCAAGCAAAACAATCTTTATATTGTTTTAATAATTCAATAAGTTGGGATCTACAATGAAGAGACAGATTTTTGCTAATATACGTCGGCCTCAGCTTATCACCAGAGCCGATGTCAATTTCTTCTAATTCGTCGGCCGACGTGAAACCTTGCCCTAACTTGCCATCGTCTTCGTCCGCGGTGGCTACGCGCGAGAACGCTTGAGCCCTCCACCATGTCTTGTTCAAAGCAGCAGTTGTGGCTCGTCGCTTTCGATGGGCTGTATCGTTGAATTGGACACATTTAGAAAATCGGCTTGCCAGATTTTCCCAGATAAACAATCGATGCCTTCGATTTCCCAAAGTGGCAAATTGGCACTGACGACGCTAACTGACCTGTCGGCTGGCACGATCTCGATCTTGTCACCGTCCCATTGGATCAAGCTCTGGTGCATTGTAGAAGGATGCAGCAGTTGGCGTGTATCCAGTCCCTTCCGAGCAGCAGGCTGTAAGACCCCTTCCCGTCGATGACAAAGAATGTTGTGGGCACGGTCTTGTTGCCGATGGTCAGTTCAACGTTGAGGACGCCTTTGGTTTCTGATAGGTTGCCGCCGAAGTCCTTGAGCACCATGTTGGTCTTTATCAGGTCTTCGGCCCCCTTGCCAAGTTTTCTGAACGTTGCGTAGGGCATGAGGTTGACTGCAGCTCCCCCATCGACTAGCATTTTGGAAATCGTCTTGCCGTTGACGAATCCTTTAACGTACAACGGCTTCAAGTGCCGATTTTCGGTTCCTTCAGGCTTGTCGAAGACGGCCTGTGCAGTGAGATTGCTAGCTTTGCCGGGTCATCTTCGATGGTGTCGCATCGGCTTCGGGCGCCGAACTCGGCGGCAACGGAAGACCATGTTAACCGATGCGAAACTTTGCCTTTCCCTTTGGCTGCCCTCCCGGCTTGATCACTGGGCTTTCCTCGCTTGTTCTTCATCGTTATGGCAGCTTTCCTTTTGGGTACCCACTGCCTCTTGATTTTGCCCAGCCGACGGCGCTGCTCGTGGATCATTTGTTGCACCTCGTCTTCTCTCCCTTCATGCTTGAGCCGTTGAACCCTCCTTTTCTGCGTCTTTGTGAAGAGATCGGACGAGCACCATTGGGGGTTGGCCGATTCCTAATCATCGGCCTCTTCATCGTCGTGGTTGTCCCCATCACGGTTTTCGTCGACGAAGAAGTCCTGATGGATCGGACCGAGCCGATCATGGACAGGTCGCCGCCTTTGGTTTAGCTGGACGGCTCTGGGAACGAGCCGAGCTGGGCTTGCAGGCGACAAGCTTCCGCGTCCATCGTCGCGACGATCGTTACATGTTGGGCAATCATCCAATGTAGGTAACCTCATGCTGGATTCCCAGCAGTGCCTGAAAAAATGGAAATGCCAATGTGGATCGGCATTGTCATGGTTTACCTTGTATCGTCGGCTCTGAGTACTCGGTTCGTGCCGACGAGGTGCTTCATCATAAATTTCTTCATGCCGAGACCGGTATTGATGACCGTATCGACTTCGTTCATGGATCAGCTGTCGGCCAGCCGATCTGATGACTGGGCGTACCATATTAATTCGCACGGCGTGGCATCCAGTCTAGTCGTCTTCTGCCTCGGCCCCAATCGATGTGTTGGCTAAGCCGTGCACCATTCTGTTCTGTCGATCAGCTTGCCTGGGGCCGGCCTGGACCGTGTTGACCGGGAAGGGATTGCCATCTACCTTCATCGACCGATTTGAGTCGGCGAACTTCAGCCTCCCGGCCTCGATTGCCAACTGGATTTGCTGTCTGAAGACTTTGCAGTCATTGGTGGCGTGAGATGTGGAGTTGTGCCACTTGCAGTACTTCTTCTTTTTCAACTCTTCGGCCGACGGGATCACATGATTTTTGGGTAATTGAATCTGTTTCTCCTTGAGTAGCAAATCAAAAATCTTGTCGGCCTTAGTGATGTCGAAGGCATACCTTCCTTCCTTAGCCGTCTTCGCAGCCATTGGCGACGATGGCCTTTTTGTTCTTGGCCATTCGGTTGCTGCAACTTCTGTTTCATCGTCGTCGGACACGTAGTCGGAATCGACGATGACCTGGGTTGTATTCTTGACGGCCTTCCTGGTGTCTTGGAAACGCTGTTCGTGGGCCGTCACCTTCTGCACCAAGTGGGCTAGGCTATCGAAGTCCTGCGCTGAGAATCGCTCTCTGATCGGCGCGATCAAACCATGAAAGGCCAGATCGGCCAGCTGAGCGTCCGATAGCACCAGGCTGTAACATCGGTTTCTCATCTCTCTAAAGTGTTGGATGTAGTCTTGGACTGACTCGTTGTGTTTCTGCCTGACGCTGGTGAGGTCCGACAACTTCATCTCGTGGTTGCCGGAGTAGAAATAGCTGTGGAACTGTTTTTCAAGATCGGCCCAACTCTGAATCGAGTTGTAGGGCAATGAGAAGAACCAGGTAAAGGCCGATCCTGAAAGAGAAAGGGGGAACAGTCGAACTCTCAAGGGGTGGGCGATGCTTCACCGCATTGCGCCAAAAATCGGCTAACGTGCTCATAGGTGGAAACATTGTCTTGCCCTGAGAATTTCGAGAAGTCTGGGATCTTGTATCGGTTGGGCAGCGGGATCCGTTCGAAATGTTCTGGATAGGGATACCAATACATATTCCCTGAATCTTTTGGTTTGAGGCCGAACTGATCGCGCATGACATCTGCAATTAGATCGGCCCATGCTCGGTTGTCTTGCTGTATCGGCTCATATGGGTCATACGACACGGGAGCTTGCCGATACAGCTGTGGTGGCGTCTGAGGCCTATAATGGTGATCTTGACGGCCCCCTTGGTACTAGTAGCAATGGTCAGCAGGAGGTGGCCGAGGCACCGGTTGTGGCGTTGGTGGTTCTAGAAACAACTGTCGGCCACCGGCATTGTGCCGCCTGCCTAGATCAATCGGCTGCCGCCGATTGTCATTGAACATGCTTTGTCGAGTTGACCCCGAGGCAACGAGCGTTGTCGGTTTAGTATAGTAACCACTCGGTCTTATAGCCGTTTCACCTGGATTCAGCTGACCGACTCCTCCTGACGGGCTTGGTTGTGCTATCAGTGGAAGCGGCCGATCCTGCGTGACTAGCGTCCTGTAACCAGGAAATTGGCCATCTGCGAAATACGTGGGCCCCCGTTGCAGCTGTTCGGCTACCTTGGCGTCTACCATATTAGAGATCATATTATTGAGAGTATTGACCAAGATGCTACTTTGGTGACCAGTGCGTGGTGAACGGCCGAGTCGATCCGATCTTGTAGAGAGTATACGGCCGAATCATCTTGCACCTGGGTCGGCTCTTCCACCTTCTGTTTGCCTTTTGTGTCACCCAAGGAAGATGCCTTGGTATCGTTCAGGCTGAACTTGTACTTTTGGTGCACAGCTCCAGATCTTGTTTGGGTGAAAGATTATAAATAGTTAGCCTAGAGCTCTTCCACTATCTTCTTATATTCGGCTTGCTGTTCAGCCGATAATTGTTCCATCTTCACGAGGACGATGTTGTCCTGTGTGATGCCAGGGCTCTTGGAGTCGACCATCCTCCCGGCTGAGTCTATACGTCCGAGCCGAGTCGACAAAGACAGTCCCACTGGGCGTGCCAAGAAGCGTGTTGATGAGAAATCTCTCTCACGCGTTGGCCTGGGAGATCTGCTTGACTCCAGTGCAGGTCCTTCTCGGCTGCCTACAACGTGCAGGGCGTGCCAGTTGATTTGATCTGTTAATCAACAAGAAAAACGAGAGAATACGCGTTAAGTGTTAGGTTAGATCCCCACGGGATCGGCTAAGGAAATCATGAATGTATATATGCTATTCTAAGCTATATTTAGGCCAAGTGATTTGAATGGATCGGCTACACCGAGACAGCATCAACCGCTTGATCCAAATACAGTGAAGAATAATAAATATACAGATTGATAACCTAGCCGATACTGGAAAGCTAACAAAGCATCGGCTAGTACTCCGATGAATCTTATGGAAAGATAATATTCCTGAACCAAACGTACAACCCGAAAATCGGCCATCGGCTACCTGGGAAAGGCCGATTTCGGTCGGTAGTATCCGACAGAAACACGATCTTAACATAAGAGGCAGTCCTAATACAAATCTAATAATAAACATATTAAAAGAAACATATTAAGGCAGGTAAGGCCGGCTGAAACCCCGGCACTGTCTCTAAATAATATAAATCTCAGATGAACAGATCATTGATAGTTCTAAAGACGACTCAATAGTTCGAACCCGATGCAGCATTAAGTATAAAAAGAAACATCCGATCTGTTACAGCTGACTTATACTCCTCGAGACGGTGGATACCGCATATAAACCAGCCAACCTTCAGATCTAGCCCTGCTGGCTGCATGTTCTTGACAGAACTAACCAATGACGGGATAGATCTAAACATTGATCTAATTTATATGCGTTATATGATAAATAGCGCAGTATAAACCCCTGATTCTAATGTATTATTGCAATGGAAGCACTAGAAACAGTAAATCATACCACTAATGACAAGCGTTAATCTAGCTCTGGGGATCGAGACGATGCAGCTGTAGCCAAACAAAGTGACAAAGTGCTCGTCTGAAGAAAAGGTTGGCGATGCGCCGAAGGTTTAATTGATTGAATTATGATTTACAGGGGGTCTCGGGTCCTATTTATACCCAAGATACAACTATCTGCAACAACCCTGGACTCTATCTAAACTACTATTTGAAACACCATATTATCCCTAGCGGGACCCATACCGTGTTAGAACTAACAGTTTAACAAATCTCTAAATTACAGATACAATTGCCGTTATAGGACTCTATCCATAAGTGGCAATATCTTTTAGCGCGTAGTTAGCAACCGAATCTTCTATTTATCTTCAAGTTTCTACACTAGAAACGGTTTCATCTCTTTCGAACCCAGAGTCGGCTGTTGGCTGCTCCCGTTCGATCCATCCTCAGCCGATTAGCCCCACAGCCGATCACTCTTTTGGCCGACGTAATTCTTGTCTTCAACCGATCCGATTCCACTTTTCCCTTGCAAACTTAGGAACTCAATTACCAAATTTCAGTGTTAACACCAGGCCAGCGCGTGAGAGAAATTTCTCATCAACAGATGGTTAAAGCAGAGCGTGACGGGGACTGGTTTGGAAGTGAAAGCAGAATCAATTATGAAAAATAATTTTAGGTTTATTTCATGCATTACCAATACAATGCTTACAATAATTTTATTTTTATCGGTGTCTATGATGATTATCAGTATATGATCGGCAATAATCATATTTTTTCTCAATTGTATATGTTGACGTGTCTTGCACGTGCACGCTCACTAGTCGGTATAAAAGCTAGGGGTTCACGTAAATCGAACCCGCACTGCTAACTGCGCATATCATAAGTTGACTATTGGCCTCATGCTTTGTGATAAAGCTAGTCACTGTGAATACGGGTATTGAATAAAGTTAGCGTAAGCTCAACTAGTTACGTACATAATGATGGAATCCGTCCATTTGAGTTGAAGTTCTAGACTTGGCATGGGTGCTCGTATTTACGACTAATTTTTTCAGTGATAGACGATATATCCATTGATATCGAGACACCTATAATAACTTCTTGAATCAAGATAACGACCCAGTCTCCGAAGGTGATCATAGAGTTAGGATGTGCGCCTGTGGTGATTTCATGAATCTCAATATATGCTGACAGAGTCATCAAAGATGCTCATAAGGGGGATATACGTATACTATAATTTCATGAATCTCTAGATATGCCGGTCCACTATTTGAAGGTGTTCATAGAGATAGGGGTGTATGTGTTTATGTTTATAAGAATGAATGTACCATAAACACGTGTGTTTGTAAACTACTTCGCCTTTACAATAAGATGACATCATTATTGTCGTACACGTCAATTCCTCTTTGCTGGCGCCCAAAACATGACATGGATCGGTCCGTACTATCGATAAGTGTCACGCCTCGCTTTTTTCCCTAGTATAAAATCTACGAAATTGTGCACAAGAAATCGCCAAAAAATAAAAGCAAGTGAAACTCTCGCAATAAAAATCATTTAATAATTGAAAAAGGCTTGGTAAGATTTTTCTTAAATTTTCCATGTCAAAATACACTAACAGAATTTCTATGGAAATTTATAGAGCAACAAAAACAATTTTTAAAAAATAAATTAGGCAAATCGGAATTAAATTCCTAAGGAAAAGTCATTTTTCTTTCTTTTTCTTTTTCTTTTCCTTTCGGGCCATGGGCCGCCGCCCATTTCTCCCCTCCCCTTTCCCGCGTGTCGCCCCCTCCCTCAGCTGGGTCGGCCCGAGCCGAGGCCTAGCCAGCCGCGCAAGTCCGAACCGCCTCCCTCTCCCAGTCGAAGACTAACAGGTAGGGCCCACTTGTCATCCCAACCTTCGGCCCGATTTTTCTGCCGTCACACGCCACCGCAAAACCCGGCCACCCCGCGCATCGGTCGGCCGTCCCACGCCGCCCCTACGTGTTGCGCCCCACTTCCCCCATGATTTCCCCGCGTGCAATGGCCGGAACGACCCAATCTGCGGAGTCCGAGGACCCCACGAAATCCGTCGCCTCTTTGTGCTGCCATATCCCCACGTCCCGGATTACTCGCACCTCCCCGCACCTATAAATATCACCCCAAAGCCCGCTCGAGCTTTTCCTCTCAATCAATCGCAAGTTTTTGAGCTCCCTGTGCTCCCGCGCCCAAAGCCTTGAGCTGGCGTGGATTTCGCGCCTTCGGCCACCCGATTCACGTCGTCCGCCGCTCGTCGCTTCAATCCACCGCCACCATCGCATTCACTGCCTCTCGACAAATCCCGACCACCTTTTTTCCCTAAAAATCGCCGCCCAAAACACCTCGGCTGTTGTCGTCTTCTCCATCTCTGGCCATCGGTGAGCACCCCCCCTTTCCTCTCTCTTTTCCTTCCTCTTCAATAGTTCCCGAGCTGCGCCACACCCTGGCCCCTCACGCCCATGCGCGCGTGCGCGCGTGCCTCTTCCGCCGCTCGCCGATGGCCTTTTGGTCCCGCATCACCGCGTGCCGCTGGCTGCTCGTGCTGCCTCTCCTCTAGACCGTCGGATCCATTCGGCAGATGGATCAGGGTCATCCACGTGGTCGTGCCGCCGTGGCACCTGCCATCCACATGGCCGCCGTGTAGGCGCCACGCAAGCGCCACGTGGTGCACTCTTACCAGGGCCGATGGACCTTGTCCACCGTGCGACCTCTCTCCCGCGCGCCGCTGACCTATGGGCCTCGCCTGTCGACGCCGGCCGACCGACCGATCGAGTGACGTCAGCCCTAGCTAACGCTGGCGCAATAAATCATTTAATCTTTGTTTTTCTTTATTAGTAATTCACTAAAATTGTAAAATTCATAATAAATTCATCCGAACTTCGTTTGAGTCCGTTCAAGTTGCAATGGACTTATAAAAATGTCTAGAATCCACTAAAAATAGTTTTATTTTTTATTTCAGTAGACTTATAGCATGTTTTTGCTATGCTTTGATTGTCAATTAGATTCCGGTGTTGTCAACCCCCCGCTTTATTTTGAAGTACTCGCTGAAGTTCTGCAAGAGCAAGACCAAGGCAAGTCATGTTTCCCTATTGATCATATTGTTCCTACTTTATAAATTTATCTCGCTTTATCTATCAAATTATATTATTTTATAATGTCATGTGGATGGGACTACTCAGCTTAGATTGTTTACCCTAATTCATTGGTTAACTAGGAACTAATATGATTAGATGTTTGGTCTAAGACATGCTTAGCCCCGCTTAGTCCAATTAGCTCACTATGGAAAACATTATTACTAGTTTATAGTGACATGAAATGATGGTCATGGACCTATGATACTATGGTATCAATGATAAATAAAATATGACTATATGGTGGGCTGTGGGTGCACGGTTTTGATATACGCGCAAGGACCGGTTCGCGGAAAACCCTGAAAGAACTAATTGTGTGTACCACAAGCCAGCGTGGGCAACGGCTGGATTTGTAGTGTAGCTTTTTTCTGTCCGACGCACCCAGGCAAGGGTGAGCGTGATGGAGTTTAAATGGACCAGGAAAGGTCTATGCGGCTTTCATATTCACCTAGTGTTAACAGCAGAATTTGGTAAGCCCCAGAACCCGAATCGGCTAAGGTGTCCATCGGCTGATACCGAATCGGATAAGGCAAGCCGATGTAGCCGATTCCGGTATGACAACATTGGAGACACCGTCAGATCAGGATGATGTGATTCATGAGGATTGCCATATAAGGATAGAGTGCTAAACAGACAATTGTATCTATTAATTAGGAAGAGTTTGTTAGTTTCCTATTTTATCTTTAGGAAAGTGTGTTAGTATCCCGTAAGGATTCAGTTTGTTTCCTTTTATCTTTAGGAAAGTTTGGATTTGTAATCTGTTAGGATCTCTGTTTCTCTGTTAGCCCATGGGTATGAATATGTAAACCCGGGGTTCATGTAACTCATCTCTCGATCAATACAATTGGGCGCATCGCCACCTTCTCACTTTTGGCTACTTTGTTCATATCCGGCGAAACTTGGCACCCGACGTGGGGCTGCATCGGCTTCGATCTCCGGCGAATGGGTAAGTCCAAGGTCCCGTCGGCCCAGGTATATCGTATCTATCTTTAGTTTCATTACCATTCATAGATACATCGACTTAGTTAGGACTGTCTTGTTTAGATTCGATATTCTGATCAAGTCGATGTTTCTATAAACGTAATGTCGCTTTAGGTAGATTTGCTATATCCATCACATTAGACAGATCTATCGGCTCATCGAGTATTAGATTATCATATACAGTCTCGTGCTGCATCGGTTAGGTCCGACCTACTAGATTGTCATCAGTAATCTATGTCTTGTTAAGCCGATAGGTTCATGCTAATGTTTCACCGGAGGGTTAGCCGGTCTTATCATATGTCTCTGTTAATCTAGTCCTAGTATCTCAATTTAGCTCTATCGGTTGTTTCTCGATTTAGGGTTTCTGCCGATACCGGCTAAATCATTATAGTAATTAGATTAGCTTAGGCATCTACCACCCTGAAAATCAGTCAAGGGCTTGATTGTCTAGATGTTACGTTTCATACTTAGTGTTGCATCAGTTCAGTTTGATCTACTAAGTCGTGATTAGAACCGTGATCTCTAGCCTGCCTATTGGCTGTCACTAAGGGTTTCGTCGGAGTTTTAGCCGATGAGTTATCTGGACTTCGGCATCGGCTGGAATCAACAGATCGGCTGTTTTGATTATCGGCCTATCGGCCGATATGATTTATGTTCTGCTATTTTGCATATCTTGTCAGTGGCAGGATCAAATTGACTGGCACGCCCGCGCTTCATCGATTTTTGGTCCTGCACTGGAGCTAAGCAGATCTTCCTGGCCGACGTGTTGATTTTTCTCGTCAACATCTAGGCACAACAGGGTCTGCCTATCTTGGATTTAGGGATAGGGGCGAAACCTGAAGTGTGGTGTCGCTTGATCAGGGAGTGTTATGCGAATGGTCATGTCACAGACCCCTTTTCGGTATGTCATGGTGGCGTGTCGACGCACGGAAATGTGTTGTGGGGCTATGTCTTGTGGGTACAGATGTACACCTCTGATCAAAGTAGAACTATTCAAATAGCCGTGCCAGCGATTATGGGCGGTTGATCAGATTCGCCGTGATTAGTCTCACTTAATAATAATCTGATTTAATGGAACTAGCTAGTATAGATGGATCGTTTGGGACTGTCTCAACGTGGTGTAACGTTGGACAATGATGATTAATCTTGATTAAATAAATTTAACTTTTTACTCCTTTCAACTCTGTTATGCAAAATGATTGCTTTGTGCAAAATAACCCCTAGCCTCCCTTTGGAATTATCATTGCATCATACCTTCTCTTGGTATGACTTGCTAAGTACAGTCGGTAGTACTTAGTCTTGCTTCCTTTTCCCCCACCTCAGAGCTGGAGGATGGAGCAACAGATGAGTTTGAGGATGAGTAGGCTTGTCGCTACCGTCGAGGATGCCTGTGGAGTGAAGTTGTCATGCTACGAGCGCTAAGATGGAATTTAGCTTGTTTTTTTTCATTTTTTGCTACATTATTGTAAGACTTTTATATGTTTTTAAGACGTGGATTCTGTATATGCAATTTATTGTTTGTGTGCCTTGGCTGGTCCTTGATAGGGATTTAAATACATATTTAGTTTCAGAAATTTCGGGTAAGAATTTCTAGGTGTGACAATAAGCCCTCGCTTTCGTGTTGTGAAAAACAATTATTTTGCAATACGAATTTCATGTGTGAACAATACATATGTGAAAGCTATGATGGTTATCGTATCGTGCCAATCCTTAATTAATACTCCTTGTAACTCTTTACTAAATAATGTAATCTATATTCTCATTCACGACTATAAATCTATACCTTCTACATAGTTGTAACTCAGTAAATCTACAACTTAATATGCAAACATGCTACCTCATCATCCATTAACAATGATTACATAGAAAGCTCATATAAACATGCAACATCATGTACAATTTATTAAATTTTATAAATTAACATGAAAACATATCAACCATCACACTTCACATTATTTCCACAATATTTTCAACATAGTTAACATATATTTATCTATGTAATCAAAATGTGAGATATCATATTTCATATGTTAGAGAGTTTACTAAATTTATTTCTCTTCGACCATAGTATGGCAAATCGGTTTTATTTGTTGTTAATAACTAATATCTTTTTTACTCTTAGCTTGATTATTAAAATATATATCAAAATTACTTAGTAATTTTCGTAGCAAAGAGCAGAGAATCACACCGTGATATGTAACTTAATGTACTACTTGGCGCTGCCTACATAACATTTGACAAAAAAATATCTTAAAACTATATCAAATATAACTGCAGTATAATTTTTATGCGATTAACTTGTTGTAGCAGCCCGTCCACGAGAACTGCGCAGCCCAACCCATTCGATGGGTAAGCCCAGCTACACATTCTAACACACTTACATTTTTTGTTCTCGCTTCATGTAAAAGGATTAATCCGGAAGTGATATGGTTGGAGAGACAAGTCATAAGTTGGTTCCACCCTTGTCAAACTAAAAATCTGATACTAAACATACACATGCAGCTCTTATGGGCCACACATGTCACATCCTAATTGGGTCAAAATGTCACACTTGTACACACCACTCATACCTAAAAAAATCATAGCTATGTGGCAGAGGCGTGCGCTTGCAATTGTACGTGTGTGTTTTTTCTCGGCGCACAAATCTTGGCGCATATGGAATGACAAGAATCAAATCTTAAAACAACATCCAATGTGAAAGGATCTTGATGTTACCTAGAAGGGAGTGAATAGGAATTTAAAACTTTTAATTAAATATGAAATCTAAACTTTTCAGATATTTCAAAATATTTTCAAATATTCTGAAATATTTTTGGATATTCCAAAATATGTTTGAATATTCCAAAAAATCTTAGATTTACAAGCAAGCTAACAAGAAAAGAAAAAAAGATAGCGGCATAAGTAGAGAAATGATTGCACAATCAGCAACTAAGCTACTAGCGGTCCAAGTAGCAAAGCTTGATGAGTGAGAGAGAGATATCATCAGGATTCTTGTAAGGTGATGTGATTTCGAAGTTCAAATCCTTGAGTGGATTCTACTCTTCGTTGAGGAGCTCACAATGAGTCGGGTCTTTTCCAACCCTATTCTCGTGAGGTTGCACAAATGCACTCCTCCTTCCACTAAGGGTATCTTTTCCCATTCGGAGATGAGATCCAACCTTCACAAACTCCCTCGGTACACCACAAACAAATCAGTGTCTCGAGGTTAACTCCTAGTCGTCTAGGTGTCCTCAACTATCAAGAGTAACAAATATAATAAAGATTTCTTGGGGATAAATCAAGTGCTCAACAAATCTTCACGAAGTCAACTGCAAGCACTCAAACAAACTCAAATCAACCACTTATACACGAAATACAAGCTTGTAGATCGGTGGAGAGGAAAAAGTGAGAAGGCAAGGCTCAAAATGAATATTAAAAAAACCAAGCCAAGGGCAAAAAATTAGGATTGGAGTCAGCAACATTGACTTAGGGGTAGAGGGGGCTTATAGCCACAGCCTCAAATCTGTCCGTTGGAGGCAAATATTCCATTTTTTAGAAATTTTGAAAATTATTTTCGAACAAATCCAAAAAACACCAGTATCAAGTTTCAAGAGCAAAAACTCATTTTTCTGAAAATTCGAAAATCACTGTAGGATAGTCGAAAATCAAGTCCGAAAATCACTTTAGGACAAGTCCGAAAATCACTAGATCCAAAACTTCGAGCGCAATCATTTTTGAAAATTCTGAAAATCACTTTAGGACAAGTCCGAAAATCATTTTAGGACAAGTCCAAAAATTTCAGCTCACAGCCATTTTTGGAATTTCCAAAATTTTCGCACCGAGCCTCAAGTGCATAGCCATTTTCGAAAATTCCAAAAATAACTTCCGGACAACTCCGAAAATTTTCAAGAGAGAAAAACAAATAAGAACCATTTCGAAAAAAGATTTTGAGCACCAAACTCATCCCTAGACATCATGGCAATATCCCGCTTAATAGTACAGTTTTCCTACCAACTCAAGAGCAAATAGAAAAGCTATACCAATATGAATACCTTTTCCCATCTTTTTCATTGATCAATGCTAATATGGAACATTCTCTTTATATTTTGACATTTTATCTTGAGCTTCTTCTTCACCAAGGGTTGATCCTCAGCAACTTGTGACATCCTATGGCCTCGACCGGTTCGTCGGTATTCGACCAAGCACTTGCTCCTTCACCACTGCGTCGGGTCCTTTGGCGCCAAGCCTCCACTTGCCCTTCTCCCATGCATGGTCCATCGCTTAGCCAAGTCTTACCAACCCTTCACCGTCTCTTGTCATCTTCCCTCACTTTGTAATCTTGGATCACAACGAAACCTCTTTATATCACATTTTCTTCATCATCTTCATCAGCTCTTTATCATACTAATTCATTGATTATACACTTAATAAGCGCATTAGTCCCTTAATCATTCGTCATCAATTAACCAACACTCACTAGGGAGGGGCATAGATAAAATGGTAAAAAGAAGGTTAATTGGATCTATGTCATTATAGATTTGCAGGTTTATAAAAATATGAAATTGAAAGCATGCCATTACAATTTAACATGTCTTCGAGATGAACCACTGCTTACCCCTTCACTGTATTTTGTAAATTTTTCTGACCAAATTGTCCTCGTCTTCTTCCTCCCTCTTCTTTTCCCTCCTACCCATTTTTCTCTCTCCTCTCACCCTTTCTTTCTCTTTCCACTTGAATGGATGTGCCACCTCTCCGCCGACGAGCGCTAGTAGGAGACGGAGATGGAGGCGTTCCTCTCGCTCGGGTTCCTAATTTACGAGCCCCACAGATTTGGTCGCTGAGGCAACCCGGGATCCGGGTGATGGGGGTCGGTGGAGGACGACGGGGCCATGGAGAGGCAAAGGTAGATGACAACGGGGAAGGAACCCACGGAGACGGTACCCTGGCGGTGGCGGCGGCGTCAAAGACGAGTCCCTCTATGGGAGGAGCAACCATAGATGGCGGCGACAACGGTGACTAGCGTGGAGCCGAGGAAGTGTCATCGAGGGACCAGGGGGCGGAGCCGTCATGGATCCATGGTGCAAATCTCGTTCAAAGACCAGCCTTGTCGCTGGTGCCCTTGAGTTCAAGCGCTTCCTACTCGAGCCGAGGAACCTCAAGTCACTCCGGTCGTTGCTCCTCTTCCACGTCCTCCCCGCGCACCTCCCTTTCGGATCCTAGTCCACCGCCTCCTCCCACCCAACGCTCTCGGGCGAGGAGGTTGAGCTCGCTGCGACCAACGACGACATGATGCGCATCGCCCATGCTATCGTCACACGTATGGACGCCGTGCAAGACGATGGGGTGAGAGGAGAGAGAGCAAGAGGAAGGAAGAAGAGGATGGAGGAAGAAGATGAGGGCAATTTGGTCGAGAAAATTTTGAAAATTTCAACGAAGAGGTAAGGAATGATACGTCTCAAAGGTCATTTAAATCTAAATTATAATGGCATGCTTTCAATTTTATAAATAGTAATAATATTTTTAAACATGTAAATTTATAATGACATAGATCCAATTAACCTAAAAAAGTAAAAAAAAACAAGATGCAACTTTTCTTTTTTCCTACGAGCATGAATCTTGGCGCATACGGACGGCTAACAATGAGTCTCCAACAACACCCGACTGTAAAAAGGGAAGTGCAAGATGCAGCTTTCGTTTTCCCGTAGCGTGTATCGAACGGCCAGCACCGAATCTCAAACAACATCCAATTGTAAGAAAGATGCAATATGCAGTTGTTGTTTTTCCTGCAGCGCACCAATCTTGACATATACTCTATTTGAGTTATTAATACTTGTCATTTTGAACAATAACATGATTTCAAAAATGATTTTACCACTATTTTCTATTGTAATATACATATAAATATTAACAAATTTATAATCTATAATCTATAACTATCTATAAAGCAAGTAGTGTTTTCCACCAAAAATTTTGTTCTACCTGACTATTTTACAGAAAACCCCTTGAGTTTTTATAAAATTAACCCACAGTCCGCCTGCCTATTTTGAAAAAAACTAGTTAGTGTTTATAAAATTAACCCGTAGCCCACCTGACTATTTTGTAGAGAACCCCTTAAGTGTTTATAAAATTAACCCGTAGTTTGTCTCGCTATTTTGCAAAAAAAACCTTAAGTGCTTATAAAATTAACCCGTCCCAATGCTGAAATAGGCCTCAGGTGAAAACATAAAGAAAAAATATAAATTAAAATTACATGAGACTTCAACTTTAGAATAATTATGATAAAATAAAATAATGTCTGTTGCAAAGCACGGGTATATTTACTATCTATAACTATCTATAAAGTAAGTAGTGTTTCCACCTAAAATTTTGTTCATACCTGGCTATTTTGTAGAAAACTCCTTGAGTTTTTCAAAATTAACCAAGTAGCTCCGCCCGGTTATTTAAAAAAACCAGTTATACGTACGATAGAGCTTATCTTAACTACTTAAAAATCTATAACTTTTCGATCATCAAATCTTTTTGTCCAAATCTATAAAATTTCCGATCCGTATAACCTCTCGCTCCATTGTTGCCTCGCTTTCCTCACCTCCAGCAAGCGAGCCCGGCTCACACGCCTCCTGCCTCGCCGTGCATTGTCCTGAGCGGCGGCCGAGCACACGCTGCACGCGTGAGCTAGCGCGCCGTCGTCGAACAAGGGAGAGAAGCGCCTGTGAGGCAGGATGCCTCCCCGACGTCCTCCTATCGCTGGCGGTCGAAGGCATGGCCAAGCGCTGTCAGCTTCCGCGTGAGGACGGGAGGAAGACGACATCCTGTAGCTTCTGGCGATTTTGTATTTTCGTTCCATATTTGTGGTAAATCATAGACAAGTCCTAGAGGCTACATCAGGCTCCATTGGCTTTGATGTTTGACCGTAGTCAACTGGGGTAAGTAAATTATAAGGAGATGCAAGGGTTCGCATGCCTGTTGACGATAACATGCAACTTATCATATTCATCAATATACTTTTCTAACTAATAATATCCGAGTCGTAAATATTTTCTTTAAAGTATTAGTAAGTTAATATTTATTTTCATTATATTTTTGACTTAATTTGATAAAATTAAATTAACTTAGACTAAATATCTATCTAATACTATTTCTTAATCAAGGTCCAGTGACACACAAAGTTGAAGACACCCTTGCTTTCAAAGTTATATATATCTATCTATAAAGCAAGTATGTTTCTATCCAAAATTTTCGTCCGTCTGGTTATTTTGCAGAAAACCCCTTGAGTGTTTATAAAATTAACCCGCAGTCCCAATGCTGAAAAGAAAGGGAAGGCTTGGATTCAAAAAAGATATCCTGCGTCCCTCTCTTCCGTCCCGATCCGTGCCACGCCCCGCACCGCGCCTGCGCCTCCCTCCCGTCGCCACTCGGAGCTCCCGCGTCGCCTTTGGACCTTCGCCCTCCGCCTCGCTTTCCTTCTGCGTCGTTGTTCCGTTGCAACACACGGGCATTTTGCTAGTCTATCTATAAAGCAAGTAGTGTTTTCACCCAAATTTTGTTATGCCTGGCTATTTGTAGAAAACCCCTTGAGTTTTTACAAAATTAACCCGTAGTCCGCCTGACTATTTTTTTAAAAAAACTCAGTTATACGTACGATAGAGCTTATCTTAACTACTTAAAAATCTATAACTTTTCGATCATCAAATCATTTTTCCGTCTAATCTATAAAATTTTCGATCCTATAACCTCTCGCTTCATTGTTGTCTCGCTTTTCTCACCTCCAGCAGGCGAGCCCGATTCACGCGCCTCCTGTCTCGTCGTGCATTGCCCTGAGCGACGACCGAGCACACGCTGCATGCGTGAGCTAGCGTGCCACCGTCGAACAAGGGAGAGAAGCGTCTGTGAGGCAGGATGCCTCCCTGACGTCCTCCTATCGTCGGCGGCCGAAGGCATGGCCGAGCGCTGTCACCTTTCGCGTGAGGACGGGAGGAAGACAACATCCTGTAGCTTTTGGCGATTTTATATTTTAGTCTCATATTTATGATAAATCACAGACAGGTCCTAGAGGCTACATCAGGCCCCATTGGTTGTGATGTTTGACCTAGTCAACTGGGGTAAGTAAATTATAAGAAGATGCAAGGGTTCGTATGCGTGTTGATGATAACATGCAACTTATCATATTCATCAATAAACTTTTCTAACTAATAATATCTGAGTCGTAAATATTTTAAACTTTTATTAATTTTCTAATCGATTTAAAGTATCAGTAAGTCAATATCTATTTTCTTTATACTTTTGACTTAATTTGGTGAAATTAAATTAACTTAGACTAAATGTCTGTCTGATATTATTTCTTAATCAAGGTCCAGTGGTACACAAAGTTAAAGACACTCTTGCTTTCAAAGTTATATATATGTATATATATAACTATCTATAAAACAGCAAGTAGTGTTTCTATCCAAAATTTTTGTCCGTCTGGTTATTTTGCAGAAAACCCCTTGAGTGTTTATAAAATTAACCCGCAGTCCCAATGTTGAAAAGAAAGAGAGGGTTTGGATAAAAAAGACCTCATGCGTCACTCTCTTCCGTCCCCATCCGCACCGCGCCCCGCGTCGCGCGTGCGCCCCTCTCTCCCGTCGCCGCTCGGAGCTCCCGCGCCGCCGCCTGGACCTTCGTCCTCCGCCTATTTCCCTCCCTGCATTGTCGTCTCGTTGTAACGTACGGGCATTTTGCTAGTAATATATAATTTTATTGAAGTAGTTTTTAGACTAATCATTATATACAATCTTCATATATATCTAAGACGAATATTTTAAAAAATAATATATAAATTTCAACATTTAATATTAGGCTTATCCAAATCGACGAGTATAATCAACCGATGGAGTATCAAATGGCGAGCACCGAGCCTCAAAACAACATCCAAATTTCAAAACGATGCAAGATGCAGCCATTAAATTCCGTCAGTACATTGTCATCAATCCGTTGTATAACATGCAGTATAGTCCTTCGCAAAAAAAAAAAGAAAAAAACATGCAGTAGTGGGTCAATCACCGCCACGTCGAACCGGAGCCCACTTTTTTCATTTGGCAGCTTGGCCGCATGCACATTGCACAGAAGCACCGTTCTCGTTGAGGCCCCGAGCAGTGACGAACCTACTACGTTAAAAATTATGAGAGGTACTCATATACCATGTCATTTGTATAATACTTTAATTTAAACTAACAATATAGTTAATATAAACTAAAACGACTTACCCGGAAAGACTCGTGACCCTGGATAGAGTAAGAAATACAAAAGTCTTCGTCTTAGTTGAGTCACTAACATATAGACCATAATCTATATTAATATAAAATATATCAGTTCATCCCGCAATTAATCACCGCTCATTTCACCACCCTCCTCATGCCACGCGACCACGATACTCCCCCTCCCCCTCCTCCTCCTCACGCTGACCCCTCCTCCTCCCTTCCTAACCCTAACCCCCGCCTCCATCACGCGCCCTGCTGCTACCGCTCCTCGCCGTCCCGGCCGACTCGTCCTACTCGCGCCGCTCGTCACGGTGGTTGATTCCTCCTCCTCCTCTAGGCCGCTCCACCATCACCGCCGCCGCGTCTACCATCGCCAGCGCCCGCCGCCGCTGCACACGCCGAGGAGGACGTCTTCGCCGTCGTCGTCCAATGCGGCCCGCGGGGAGGAGGACCTCGAGGAGGCGATCTACGACTTCATGCGGCGATCCGACAAGCCCGGGGCGTTCCCCACCCGCACCGAGCTCGTTGCTACGGGCCGGGCCGACCTCGCCGCGCCCTCCGCCGCCCGCCTCCTCGCACGTGCCCTCCGCCGCCCTCCTCCCGCCCTCCGCCGCCGCCTCCTCGCGCGCGCCCTAAGCCGACGCTCTCCTCTCGTCCTCCGCCGCCGCTCCTCGCGCGCCGCCGCGCACGCCGCCGCGCCCTTCGCCGCTCACCTCCTCGCGCATGCCCTCCGCCGCCTCCTCCCTCCTCCGCCGCCCGCCTCCTGCGCGCGCCCGCCGCCGACGCTCGCCGCGCCCTCCGTCGCCCGCCTCCTCGCGCCCCTCCTCGCGCCCTTCCTCGTGCCCCTTGATAAATATGTTCGCTGAGTTGAATAGAACAGAACCTTGTGTTAGTGATATGCCCTAGAGGCAACATGAAGATGTTGGATATCACGTCAATGTTTATGTATAAATGAATAAAGTGTTATTCAGTTCCATGAAATAGACATCTTGTATTGATCAATAAGTACGTGACTTATTTATGAGACTCTTTATGTATGAATCTATTTCTAAACGATCCCTGATCATATGTCATATTGTTGGAACAAATATGATTCTAAGATCGGCATGTTTATTGATTGATGATCATGTCTCATAGATCATGGATATGGAGATACCAAATCAATAAACATGGACCCACCATGAGACACTACAGGAATTAATGTGCCATTAGTTGGTCTCAGGTAGTGTTGGTACAAAGTCCTTAGACCTGAGATCACCATGGATTCCAACATGTGTAGTAGCCTACTTTGGGACTACCAAACGCTATTCCGTAACTGGGTAGTTATAAAGGTAGTTTTTGGGTTTGCTATGAAACATGGAGTGGGATGTGAGTGATCAAGATGGAATTTGTCCCTCCTTTAGAGAGATATCTCTGGGCCCCTCGAGGTAATGGATTATGGAAATGCATGGCCATGCTAAGTTGATTGAGGAGTCAATCAACAGACAGATAATCCAATACGGTTCGAGTGAATGGTTAAGCTATTGAAGGGATGGCACACATCTTGCCTACAGCTTAACTGGTATCGTGAGGCAAAGGGATGTGTGTACACATTACAGGTCCAGAGCCGATATTATTCTTGTATACTATGGTGTCAATATGTGCTGCTAGGCGTCGCTGTTGACGGGTTGGCTGAGTTGAACTCGAGCCGACGATCGGCTAAGTTAGACTATAGCCGAAACCGAGTATACCTGAACCTACAGGGTCGCACGCTTAAGGGGATAGAATAGATATTCGAGTTGGACTCGGATACGGCTCGATCGGATAGGGATCCGATCGGATAGAGTCCTATGGGCTTACGACGTGTGGGCGGCCAACTCTATGAGATACGGATGAGATCCGATTCAAAATAGAGTCATGATTGGTCACTAGTCCCAATCGGCCAACTCTATATAAAGGGGCGAGGGGTGGAGAGTTTCTGTATCGCGTTGAACCGAATCCACAACAAAAGTCGCCGAGATCAATCTCCACGGAAACCCTCCCTACTTTCGAGCCAAACCCTAGCCTTGCATCACGTGCTAGCACACGGGTGTACGGCGTTTTGTCCCCAGACGTGTAGATACCGGTAGAGGCGCTGCTACGTTGCGCGTTGATCGGCTTCGGATCGGCTGCGGTCGGGCGCATCGGAGCAAGGCGCAAGAACGTGACCAGACGACTCCGCGAATCGGCTGATTGGCGAATCGGCTTGCGGGAATCGGCTACACAGTTCCAGATCGGATAGCCCTGATTGGCTATTTCCGCTGCATACTCCAATCGGTAACGATCTATCGGCCCTTACTTGCAAGTGTTCCTGGTTTGCGCGGTAGAAAATTTTTTGTTTTCGGCTAGCGTAGCTTCCGCGTAACCCTTCACCTTGTTCGCTGAGTTTACGGCCTACCCACAACAGAATCTGTGAGTTGTGAGTATACTCGTCACGATTCATTTTTCTCTCTATTATCTGTGGGACTTTGTTGAGAATTGCTCTGTGATGAAAAGAGGACTTGTGTGAGACAGTTGTGACAATTATTTTGATTGCTTATAGATTGTTGTTTAGTTAGTAACTGTGGATCTGATTAGTATATATATACATATGTGATCTGCTCTGCATGATAGCTTAATTCTGTTCTGGTATAATCTTGGCAGCTCCATTGTCTTCATTACTACTGTTTTGTTCATGAATTATTATTCCTGGAGGTAGCTCAAACTATTGTTTCAGATTGTGTTTTGCATCCTTTTCAGCATCTATATTCTGATATAACTTGTCACAACTAGATCACAACTTTAGAGTTGGATGGCTGCTTTATGGCAGCAACCCTTTTTCGTGAGAGCAATATATTGCTTAATCATGCTTTGGATGTTATATTGCTTATTCATGCCTTTGTACATGCAAGATATGTTTGATTCATATGTAGGCATGTTTGTTTATTTATCGAATGTTAGTTTCGGGTATTATCTGTCAATTAAATATTGGAATATGCTATTTATATCTCCAAGTTTACACCAATCCAGAAGAATTAGAAGTATTCTTTGTTTTAAAGTAGAATGATGTTTGAGCCAACCATGGCGTTATCAAAGGTCTTAGACTTTGGTGAGGTAATTAACAGCAGCACTAGCACATGTTTATGAAAATAAATGCAGTCAACTGAAGTGATCAATGGGCTTTCTGAGTTCTGATATTATTTCTGAGTTCTACATGGTTGGGTCTTGGGAATATTATATAATTTAGATGAGCAATTAAACAAGATAAAGGATATTTTAATCTGAACTTCCAGAAGCTACAACTTGCATGAAGAACACAAAAAATCTTTATTTGATGTAGAGTATCATTAGAAGATGTTAAAAATTAATGGTCTTTCATGTTCAGCTGAAACTCCAACATTAGATCAAAATCCATAGTCTATTGGCTCATTTTCTTTTTGGAAGGTCATAACAGTGACATAACTCCTTAAGTAATAGGAGTATATCACACTTTGTGGAAGAACTGAAATTGCCTGCAATATTTGGGGAAAGGAACGTACTCACCCAATAATTAAATAGTTGGAAACATATAGCTAAACAGAATGTCAAACACATGCTGCAGCGATGCGTCTAAACCAATTGTTTTTAATGATGATATCGTAATTAATTAACACGGTCTGGTTTTATCTTTGACCATGTATACTGTAGCACTGTGCATGCATGCACATATATATGCTCCATTTGCGCTATTAATCATTGCCATGACATACTTGTAAAAATATTTCATATCCTATATTCCTATAAGATATTGTGCTACTGATGATCTATTGATGGGCTAGTGTTGAATTTATTCTAAAGACAATTACCAATCTTTGTATCTGCATGACCATTTCTTCCTTTGCTGCACTTGTTAGCAATTTTTTTCTGCTTCTTGTTAAGAGAAAACAAGGATGGTGGATATTAAGCATTTGTTAGGAATAAATTGTTTAACGCTTAAATTGTTAATTGACAGAGATGCACTCTATTGAGACGTGGAAAGAACCGACTGAGATATTACCCAATGCAAACTGATGGGTATGTTTCTACATATGCTTGTACAAATGACCATTTCTTTAACTAAATAAATGACTCAATACAATTTTTTTCATCTTGTAATGAAGGTCGTCCTGTGGTCTGTGGATGATAAACTACATAGAGTATTGGACATGATGAATACTATTTGATAAAGTAACTCAGGTATTTCGTATAGCAGTTCATTGCATGTTCAATTATATAAATCATGAGAGCAATACATATTCTTTTTCTACTACTATTTTGCAGGAAGATATAACAAATTTTAGGTATAAGCTAGCTTCAATATTGTGGTGCTCTAACTATAACACGAAGAAGATATATATGGAACCTGAACAAAAAATGAAGACCATGAGAGTCCAAGTGAAGTACAGATAGTTGAGACTCTAAATGATGTGCTAAAACCGTGTGAAGTCTCGCATAGGATCGAATCAGATACATCTCTGTATATTCTAGCCCTTACAACAACATTAACAAACAGAAAAGAGTTGTTGGGTGCGCTTTGCAAATATATCATGTTAATTGATTGTGTCGAATCTTTAGAGTGAGTCATTTTTCTAATTATATTTATATGCACAGGAAATATCGATTACATATTATCTTGCTTTAACTGATTGGTTGTTTTGTTTTTGTAGGAAAGAATGGATTCAGAGCATGACGCCAAATTCAATTTCTTTGAGTCTTAGAAATCCTCAAGATATTCTAGGTGTAAATGGATTCGATGTCTATGATGATTTTTAATAATGTATTAGTATATGATCGGCAATAACCGTATTTTTTCTCAATTGTATATGTCGACGTGCCTTGCACGTGCATGCTCACTAGTAATAATAAAGTGTGATCCATATATAAGTGACTCAATAATAAACTTAAAAAAAATCAAAAAATCATGCTACTCACAAAAGGGTTCTTGCTACCACGACACGAGAAGAGGCCATGGGTGTCCGGCCGATTAGGGTTCACAATCCCGTCGGATCGAAATCTATCGAAATCCGATAAAAATAATGAAATCCAAAAAAATTGTTAAAAAATTTAAAATTTAGTTTGATTTTTTTAGCTTGGTAAAAAAATCCGAGTAGTTTGTGCTTTTAACCTGGTTGGAAAAGTCCCAAGTTTGCGAGATCCCAACCGGATTCCATGGTATTGCGAAGTCCCTGCCCCCGACAGATGCTTTCCGTTGAAGAGTTTGGTGGCCAAAGGGAAGGGATCCTCTGCGCGCGGCTGGCCGACCGCGAGTTAAAGGCCCTCACGGCTTCACGCCATCGTCTGTGCTGCTGCTGCTGCTGCTGGTGCTGCCAGGTAGCTGGGGCTGGGGCCCACCTGTCAGCCAGTGAGGACGATGGGTGAACGGATCGGTTGGTGGCCGGCCGGTTTCTCTCATCTGTCTCATCTTTGGTTTGAATGTTTGATTCGATCATGTGAGATAAAACTACGGCCTGATCGATCTGAGTACGTCAAAAGAAGAGGTTGCTGTTTATTCCCATGAAGACTTTTGTTATCGACAGGAGGCATTAATCCGGCTTGTATTCAAGTACGTACGCGTCGTCTTTGAACCATAAGATTTTATCTGTTTTTTTACCATATTTTTTCAAACTATTAAAATAATACATTTCGTACGAAATTTTTCTATATAAAAGTTACTTCAAAATATTAAATAAATCAATTTTTCAAGTTTTTAATAATTACAACTTAAAATATTAAATAAATCAATTTTTCAAGTTTTTAATAATTACAACTTAATTAATCATGTACTTACTAGCTTTCGTTTTGCATACGTCGACTTAACTTCATCTTCATCAGTTCAAACATTACCTTAATATCTAAGCTATCGTAGATAAAGTATTATCTCATTTCGTATCCTTTCTCGAGTGAAGTCCATATGCTAAGGATTTTTATGATTGTTAGATCTAGCGAATCTACCCTTTTCGATCAAAGATATTTGAAATTTGGAATTGAATTATATCAATTTTTTTAACTTTGACAATTATGTCAACAAGTTTTTGATATTTATCAAGAAAAATCTATGCATACCTTTTGTTTATTTTTTAAACTAATCATTTGATAAATTGTCAATGATTGGTTTCAAAACTTGACCCAATCTTGTTCTGAATGTTAAATATATATTATCAGAGGAAGTATTAATTGGTCAGCTATATAATTATTAGTTTCATGGCGATCTTGTTGTTATTACTTGAAAATCATACTCACCAATTACTTTCTACTTTTTTATAAAAAAAGTGATCTTGCTCTTGCAAAAGCCAATGGAATATACAATGGGGTCTAATGGACCACCTTGAGCTAATATGAATGGGTTTAGATGTGCCACCCTCTCTTGCTAGCCACTGAAATATTATTTGTGGACTGAATTCCCCAAGTACACCAATACATTGATATCCAAATCTACATAAAATATGGTGTTTATATAGTAATTGCTTCCTTTTATTTATAGTAAGTTCGGAAGAAGGATGACATGGCATTAACCGTTTTGATTTGGCAAGGAGATATGTAATAGCATATTAAACTATACATAGTTATTTAAAGAGCAAATTTCACAAAACTAAAAAATATTATTACCAAAATATCACAGAACTACAAATTTAACTTGATGCATCATAAAACTATAAATTTAACATCAAATTTATCATAAAACTATGAAGTGTCATAAAACTACATATTACTACATATTTAGTAACTAAATTATAAAAAAATATAGGTTTAGAACCATTTTAGTCGCAAAGCAATAATGTATATAGCTCCAACCTAACAGTGGTGCGAGGATTTAATCTTTAAATTTTGTGACACTTCAATATTAAATATTCAGGTTTGTGATACTTAGCTTTAAATTCATAGTTTTATGATAATTCTAATGCTAAATCTATATTATTGTGATACAACATCTTAAACATCTTAAATTGTAGTTTTATAATAATTTGATTAAAATACCTATAGTTTTGTAAAATTTACTCTTATTTAAACCTTGCTACCATTAAAATACCATATCATCACACACTAAAACTAATTGGAACTTTGGGTGGCATTTGAAAAGACATCTGCATTATCGATAACTCACCTATATTATATAAACTGCAAAGGCCATAATCATCTATAGGAAAACCAACGTAGAAAATATGAAGCGGTATCATTCCGTAGTCTATTCTGAAATGGAATAAATGACAGATATACTATTATTTTCGTTGAACATCGATCAATTACTTACTTAAAAGAAACCACTAGCCTCATCAACTAAGAGGCTGATTGTAAGACGTAACAATTTATTTAAAAAATAATTTATACGTAAAACTTATATATATATATTGTGACTTAGTATCAATAATGAAAAAGAAACTACGTTAAAAGTAATAACTTAAAATCAGCTCTAAAGCTGAGTTTTAAAATTTAAATTTTGGTAATGATTTATTAGGGCAAACGACGAGTTCCCACGAGTTTGGATTGGATTGTTCTGTCAAGTACATCACCCAACTTGTTAGGCTATCTCTAATAATAATACTCAAATACAAGACCTATTTTATATTTCGTAGCGCTATAGACAAAAGATTTAATACCTATTTGTTGTTTTCTTCAACAACAATAAGACCAAAAAAATAAACCTTTCTGCAAATGGGTCTTCAGGGAAAGATGATACTCATATTTGGGTTGTGTCTTTTCTGATACTCAAAATGAGTCTCCTATAGGTATTCTGTTGAAGACTGATATAACACTGTTGGAGACCTATTTGGGTTTGGATATACATATAGGCTCCTGTTGATAACCTTATCATGTAATTACCAAACCACTATTGATACCAAACGCTAAGGCAAAACAACCTAGCCAGCCATCATATTTCTCATTCTATGCCAGCTAGCCAGCTAATCATATATTTTATCTAAAAAATATTCTTTTACCCTATTACTTATATCACTTGTTCTAAGTTATTTGTCAAAGTTTATTTCTAAAAGCATTTAGTTAATTCCTATATTCAAATAGATAATTTATGGACTATGATGACAACTCGGACATTAATCTATGAGCATATTTAGATTGTAGCCACTTTTAACCCTTCTAAAATTTGGTAGTACTAAACTTTGGTACATTTTGATACTATCAAATTTTGATAGCATAGGTTATGTTTAGTTTGTTGCTTTACCAAATTTAATAGAATTTTCAGGAGTGAAAACTTATAGAATTACCAAAAGTTGATAAGACAACGTTGATAAATTGATAAATATGTGTTTGATTTATTGTCTTACCAAAATTTAATATGGTTAAAAGTAATAATAAAATGAACAAGGCCTGTCTCAAACGGAGCCTATCTCTTTTGCTTCAAAATTGAAAACCTCCACGTCTCCACATTTCAAACTGCAAAAAACTCACTCCATTTTCTGCCACCTTTTCTCCCCCTCTCTCTCATCTTCTCTCTCATTAGCTCCTCCTAGAAAAATAAAAAAAAAGAAGAGAAGAGAGAGAGAGAAAGTGAAAAAAGAGAGAAGGGGAAGCCAGCCAGCCAGCTGAGGGAGGCACCCACCCTTCTCCCTTCTCTCTTCCCCCAATTCGCTTCCCCCTCAAACGCGCCGCCCGCATTCCGCGATCCCCACCTCCTCCTCCTCCTCTTCCCGCAGATCTGGGATCCACCGCCGCCCGCGCCGCGCCGGGGCAGCGTGATCCGATCCTGACCTGACCTCTCTCTCCACACCCCCCGCCGCCAAGTTGGCGCCGCAGCGCAGGTCGCAGCGACTCGCCGGCGGCGGCGGCGGCGGCGCGCCCGCGCAGCCGCCGGGCGCGTCGGTAGGGGGGCAGCAGGCCCCCGGTGGCGTGGGGATGGGGGACTCCGGGGACGCCGTCATGGCGAGGTGGCTCCAGTCCGCGGGGCTGCAGCACCTCGCCGCCTCCTCCGCCGCCTCCACTGCTGGTGGTGGCGGTGACCCGCGCGGTGGGGGTGGGGGTGGGGCCCTCGGTGGCGCCGGCGGGGGTAGCTTTCTGCCGAGCCTCCTCATGCAGGTGAGGTTTTTGTTTCTTGATTTATCCGGAATGCCTGATCTAGTTCTTGGTTTGCCGGATCGTTCGAAGAAATGTGCCCTTGGGATGTTGCGATTCGCGTTAGGTTGGAGGTTTGCGTGGAATTGATTGGATTAACCTAGTTTCGCTTAGAGTTGTCTTCGGTTCTGTGATTTGTGTTACCCTTGGCTGCATTGGCCGAATACCGATCATGGTTTGTAGGAATAGCCGATCAAATATTTAGGTTTGTGTAAGACTGTCAGAAAGTTTAGACTTTCTCCCAAAAAGCCGGGTAATGAAATTTTACCTGCGGTCTAAAAGAAATACTTAGGTTTGGGAATACGCGAGGTTGGTACTCAATAGTCCTATACTCCTACCAGGAACATTCTTTATTATCTTGAATTATGAATGGCAGACTGTTTGATTCCAAACGTTTTATGTGTTTGTAATCGTTCGAGTCTATGCATGTTTTGTGTGAACTGTGAAGGTGCATATGTTGTTCAAACAGAGACCAAGTTTTGTTCTTTCTGTTCAGGTGGCATGCTGATTTCAATTTCTTTCAAATGCCTTCAAGGTTCATTTTCATAATTGGAAAATATTGTGACAAAGTTCACCCCTTGATTTCTTCTAATTCATAGTGACAGGCGTTGCCATGTACATATACTGTTAGCATTTTTTGATTGCATAGTTTGCAGCGAGTGATAAAAATTATTGTTTTCTAGGGATATGGACCACAGTCCATTGAAGAGAAGCAGAGGCTTTATATGCTGTTGAGAAGCTTGAATTTTAACGGAGAGACTGCGCCTCCCTCAATTTCTGAGCCCTATACGCCAACAGCTCAGAGCTTTGGCGGTGGGAATTCCCTAGAGGGGTTTTATTCACCTGAGCTTAGAGGTGAACTTGGAGCTGGCCTTCTGGATCTTCATGCTATGGACGATACTGAGCTACTTTCAGAGGTACACCTCGAGTGCTACATTTTTGAAATGATTTTGTATTTTTTTACCATTTAACATTGATGAGATAACGGACAATGTATGCATGAAGTCGTCGGTCCTTATTCTGTCAATATTGGGATGTTACTGTATGTATGTATGCTGCAAGGAATAGGATGAATTCACTTAAATGGTTGTTTATATGGATTCATGGGTGTGAAATGTCTTCATCCCTGCATCCATTCCAAATTAACTGTTTTCCTTTTGGCAGGATGTAGCTTCAGAACCATTTGAGCCTTCACCCTTTATACCAAAGGAAATGGATGAGGATGAGGATGACATGATTCCAGGAAACCAGCAAGGCCCATCAGATAACTATAATGCAGTGGCCAATGAAAAAGAGAGCACTGCCAGAGAAAACAATGTAGCAAAAATTAAAGTTGTGGTACGTTAAGCCATTTGAAGTGTTCCATTTATAACCGATTTTGACACAATAATGCTTGACGAATATGCCTGACTTATTTTCACCCCATATTTCAGGTAAGGAAGAGACCTTTGAACAGAAAGGAGATATCTCGTAAGGAAGAAGACATCATAACTGTGCATGATTCGTCATCGTTGACAGTTTATGAACCTAAGCTGAAGGTATCAACTTCCCATCCCAAGGGGATTTTGTGGTGCCAGTATTTTTTAGTTGCTTTCTGCTGGTTTACGCAACTATTGCAATCAATTTATTTAACTATTGAATGCCTACAATGCATTATATGGTCAATATAGGAGGAACAATAGTTCCAGTCTTTGATAATTTTATTTGATGGCTACTATGCTGATGTATTCACTTATTTACTGATCATCATATCTGCCTTTGTGTTAATAGTCTGCGATACCTCTAGCATTTTTTTTCATGCCAACTGTTTCTATAGATGCTTACCATGTGCATACTAGATAGGTGTGCAGATTTCTGGTGATATACTAGATATACATCTGTAGTAACTGGATCTTCCTGTTCTTTGTAATGGACATATTGGGTCATTCTAGGGTGCAAAGATCTATTGTAAATTTGTATTATGGAAACTGGAATATAACATTCCTGCTACAGTCTCAAGAAAAAGGAAGTCGCCACATTCTAAACCTATTGCACTAACAAAAGTTCCTCAGAAAAGTATTGTGGTTAACTGAAGTCATGATGTATTTCCATTTTATTAGCTATGCATGATTATTTTTGGGGCAAAAGTAGCATTTAATACATTTGCCAGAACCGATAGACCTCTAGAGGATCAATACTGGTACATGCATTTTCAAGAATTTAAGTGTTCCTCATCAGTAGTCCTGCAATTCTTCCGGTTACTATGTTAACATCTTGTATCCATTAAAAGGTGGACTTGACAGCTTATGTGGAAAAGCATGAATTTTGTTTTGACGCTGTCCTGGATGAACAAGTTTCAAATGATGAGGTATTACTATTTTCCCATGTTGACCAAATCATACTTATTTGTTTTGAAAAAATTGTCATGGGACACAAAAACTACTTCCTGTAGTCACAAGCAACGTTTTGGACAGTGACATTTCTTCTGTGATGTATTGGTGAAACCTAGTGAAATTATAATACCTTTTTGGGACAACTCTACGCACATCATTTTCATGAGTCAGCATTGTAGTTCAAATTGTATCTCAGCATTGTATCTGTTTGTCGTCTAGGCAAATGGTACAGCTTTGTTGCCCAAGTGGTTTTCATAATGTGCTCAACCTGCTTGCTTACAAATAACCACGTAGTAAATTTTGTTCATCTATCCAGCCTTGATATGGCAATGGCCAGTTTGAGCTACGTAGTTTTGGATTACAAGTAGAATCATTTTGTTGTTCTTATTGGTGTATCAGACATGGATTTTCTCTATAACAGCGAAGGGATTATTGTTGATTATTTCAGCATTTAACTTGGTCTCTCTGGACAGGTATACCGCGAGACTGTGGAGCCCATTATACCAATAATATTCCAAAGAACAAAAGCAACATGTTTTGCTTATGGTCAAACAGGTGAGGCTGCAATTCTGATATATAAAGTGGGTTTTTATATGTTGCATTTTTCAATCACAAACAGATAATGTTTTTTTTGTAATCTGTGGTCACTTCATTAGCGTGTGAAGTATTGCTTGATAAATGATAGTATGGTTTATCGGGACTATTTTGGTAAATGATTAGCCAAATGCCTAATATTTCGTGCAAAATAAATGTAGTTTGAGCTCCCAAAGTTTAGTCCGCAGAAAACACTGGGAAACTGCTTTCACTGTCTACTAATTTCCCTTCGTTGACTTATAGATTATAGCTCGTGGTAAATTTGGGGAAAAAAATCTTTTATTCTTTTTCAAAGTTTACCTTTCTAGATCTTTTACTAGTTTTCCTATATTTTTTTCCATTCATGAGCAGGTAGTGGAAAGACATATACGATGCAACCTTTGCCACTGAGAGCTGCACAAGACATGGTTCGCCTTTTGCATCAGCCTGTCTACCGTAATCAAAATTTTAAGCTGTGGCTTAGCTACTTTGAGATATATGGCGGGAAGCTCTTTGATCTTCTCTCTGACAGAAGGTTGGCCATTGCTTTTTTATTTTTCCTGTCCATGCCTTCAATTGGTATATCTGTTTCCCTCTGATTTTTAAATTTGGTGCATCTTGCATGTGCGTACTTGCACTTGTCTGTGTGCTTATCTTGCATTTATTACAGTGTATGTGTTTTCTTCTGGATGCAATCATGCAAGTGCTTGTCTTTTGTTTGTCATAATTTTTTTTGAACATAATGTAGGGATGCTGCTCAAATGTTACGTGATGTTCTGTTGCATAGGATGCTATCAGCCAAGAGTTAACCAAACACCATTTAATCTTTAGTTCCCTTTGATGCATTATTGTTAAAACTTGTTATTTAATGACACACTGATAATTCCTTTTAGTTTGAGAATTGTACTTCTGAATTGCATTTTGTTTTGAAGTGTCTTTTGACTTGGAATTTTCAAATTATATACTTCAACCGAATTTTGTTGACTCTTGTTTTGCAGACAGCTTCTGATGAGGGAAGATGGCAAGAAACAAGTTTGCATTGTCGGTCTGCAAGAATTTGAGGTTTCTGATGTTCAGATTGTCAAGGAATATATTGAGAGAGGAAATGCAGCCCGGAGTACAGGGTCAACAGGGGCCAATGAAGAATCATCAAGGTCACATGCTATTCTGCAGCTGGCTGTCAAGAAGCATATCATAGTAACTGATACCAGGCGACAAAGAGATCGAGATGCTAATGAATCCAAAAACACAAAGGCTGTGGGAAAAATTTCATTTATTGATCTTGCTGGAAGCGAGCGTGGCGCCGATACAACAGACAATGATAGGCAGACAAGGTGGTACTTCTTTCTCTTAGTTTTTCTCATTTCCTGTATTTTCTAACTATTGACCTGCAACTTTTATTCTATCAGAATTGAAGGAGCTGAGATAAACAAGAGCCTGCTCGCTCTGAAGGAATGCATTCGGGCCCTTGATAACGATCAGATACACATTCCTTTCAGAGGAAGCAAGCTTACAGAAGTTCTTCGTGATTCATTTGTTGGTAACTCTAGGACGGTGATGATCTCTTGCATTTCTCCAAATGCAGGTTCATGTGAACACACATTAAATACCTTGAGATATGCTGACAGGTAATAATTCAAAGTGTACCTTACAGTCTCCAATTCATGTACAGGTTTCAGTTACTTAATGCCCGTTAACTTACAAAGTTACTGATCAACTAACAGGGTTAAAAGTCTCTCAAAGGGCGGCAATACAAGAAAAGAACAGCCCACTGGGCCAACTATACCTTCCAGCAGGGATTCTTCATCTGTCCCTTATCCTATGTCCATCGAAACTGAGGAAATTACCAACCAGATTCAAGAGAAGAGACCTGTTGAAACTTCTAGGAAGGCTGCTGAAAATTTCACCTCAAATTCTTCTATGGAGCCTGACAGGAACTCTGTTAGTATGATTCCAAGTTATTCTAATAGAGGCAAAGAAGAAAATGGTTCATCTGGCTTGAATGACAGAGAAAGGGTTGATCTGAATTCCAGTCGAATTGGCTACAACAGTAAACCACAGCCTGTTCAGAATTCAGCAAATTTACAAGAAGAGGAAAAGGTTACAAAAGTTTCTCCTCCTCGGAGAAAGGCTTATAGGGATGACAAACCTGAAAGGCAGAGCAACTACACGAAGAAGGATAGTGGACCTGAGACAAGCAGGACTGGGTATAAGGTGCAGCAGGCAAAGCAGTTGCAACAACAACAACGGCCAACATCTGCTTCAGCTTCTCAGACTTCATCAAGGCAATCTGAAAAGGAAAGTTCTTGTGATGACGTGGAAATAGATGCTATTCTTGAGGTAAAGGGATAATCTGTAAGTACTGTTATATTATAATCCTGAAGAGCTATATGTCAAATTTGCTTTTATATGTTAGGAAGAGGAGGCTCTCATAGCAGCACACAGGAAGGAAATCGAGAACACTATGGAGATCGTACGAGAAGTAAGTTAAAGTCCATCCGACTGGATAAGTGAACAATATCCATAACTTGCCATTTAAATAGTCCATGCAACTGAATAAGTTAGATCATCATGTTGAGCAGAGCTGTATTGATGTACTGTGTTCCTCAGGGAGAGCGGCATCATCGTGTATATTGCACTTGTAGCTCCAATGTTAACTACAATTCTTTCCAGATATTGAGAAGTCCCTTCCCCTGTTATAACATGTGATGGCCAGTAAAAACCTACTAAACCGAGCTCAAATAATCTAAGCAGCCATGTAGATTACATCTCAATTCATTAGGCCTAAAATATTTATTTATTCAAGCGCTGTAGGCAGGCCATAATTGCTTTCAAATCTGAGTTGCATATCATGTAACAGTAGTAACCTGCTTACAAGTTACAACCTGTAAAGCTAGTAGTGTTGAATTCTGTGGTTTGATCTGAACTTGAAAGTAGAACTGGTTCTGAGTCTTGTGCACAACTTGAATCTGAGAAGGTGGTTGTTTAAGTACATTGCACGATTTCTATCTTTGTTGTGTAGGTATTTCTGCTTATGAAATATGGCATCCCTTGATCATATCATGCCGCTGAACCAAGTGCATCTTTACTTTTCAATTTCAGGAGATGAACCTTTTGGCAGAAGTTGACCAGCCAGGGAGCCTTATTGACAACTATGTAACACAACTGAGTTTTCTTCTGTCACGCAAGGCTGCAGGCTTGGTCAGCCTCCAAGCACGCCTGGCGCGGTTTCAGCATCGCCTCAAAGAGCAGGAGATCCTTAGTCGTAAGAAGTCTTCGAGATAAAGAGTCGCTCATCGCTCAGTGACTTTGGCCTTTTGCCTTGTCGGAGCACCGATCGGAGCTTTGACCGCCTTTTCATGAGGAGCTCTTCCCCTCTTGGGCTGCTGTAACGTTGGATCTAAGCAAGGAGCTAAACGAAGATATAGCGCAGTTGCTTAGGGTGAGAGACGCCTTTGGTGGTTTCATTTGAGACGTTTTGTCAGGTTTGATCAGCAGTTTGCTAAGATAGTCCTTCCACAGTGGGGCTGCTTGGGCTTGTGTTGTTTTTTTGGCAGATGCATGGCTTGCCCTCTTTTGCCAGTTTTTCCTTTGTATGATGAGACATGTAACTACTGTGTTTGCAGATATGGATGGATTGGTTTCCGCGGTTTGGGAGACAATCCTCTTCTTTTTTTATCAACATAGAGATATTGCTGCTGTATTCTTTACTGATTATTTGCATTGAGAAAGAAAAAGTTTGTGTACGTCAAGGACTAGAAAATGTTTAATATTCACCCCCATATATTCCCATTGAGGGTTTTGAGAACAGGTATGGTTTGGAATGATTTGTGAGTTGTGGCTGATCTGCAAAATGTAGTGAAACCGAATTCAAGTTTTGTCATGTGAATTCTTGTCTTGCGGAAACTGTATGTTTAAAATCAAGGGAGAATATGCCAACGTTAACATTGCATTAGTTCGTTTGTCCCTTCAACAAAGAATAGACAACTCATTTACAATTTTAAGGCTCCTTTGAACGCAGGAAATTCACAGGATTTTTACACGAGTAAAATCCTTTTTCTCAAAAACTAGTAACATATTCGTACTAGCTACATTAATATAATCTAAGCATGCATGCAGCAAATCTTGGATAACCAAGATAACCTAAGAAACAAATCTCATCTCAAATAACCTTTCGCAATTAAATTCATGCATACACACTTAATAAAATAGAAAATAATCTGAAACAAACAAAAAGAAATGAACTTCCGTTAGATTACGAGTGGTACGTGGTAGAGATTCTCGTGAGGAATTACTTTGTTCCAAAGGAGGTATCAAATGAGAAGGTTTCAGCCAAGAAAAATCAAATTCCAGTGATTAGCGAATTTCAAAATCCGAATTGGACCCATCTAGTTGTCCCGGCCCAATACGGCCTTTTCAGGCCCAACCCAAAAAGAGAAAGGGACACGCAGAGAGAGAGAGAGAGAGAGAGAGAGAGAGAGAGCGCTCTGGAGCTCGAGCTGCGCGGCGCGAAGAGATGAGCGGCGAGGCGGCGGCGGCGGGGGCGGTCGGCGGCGGAGCCCCGGATGAGAACGGCGTCCCGCCGAACGTCACCATCTACATCAACAACCTCAACGAGAAGATCAAACTCGAGGGTACGTACCGCTGCCTGCTCCGCCTCCCCCCACATTAACTTCGCTAAACCCTAGCCCTAGGGAGTAAAATTCATGCGGCCGCTCGCCGTAGAGTCGTGCGCTGCTGCCCGCAAATTCGTACAGCTGCTTATCGTGAATCTATGTGATCTCTCTGTGGGTTTCGCCGCGGTGGGAATCTATGTGCTTCATCGATGCGGCCGTGGTCCCGTAGGTCGTAAATCTTGCCCTTGTGTTGTGTCACACGTAAATCGCCGGTGCGGCGGCAATGGATACGTTATGAACGGTGAAGGGTTTTGCGGCGGCGATTGGCCTGGAGGAATGCCTTGTCTTCGCTTGCCTTAGGATTAGAGGTTGTAGGTTTAGGGAGTCCTTGTTTGGGCATTTTTCCGAATACCTTGGCGTAGCGGATTTTGGTGCATCCTATGATTATTCGATGGATCAGTGTGAATTGCGCTGTGTTGGTGTGTGCCAAGGGAGTTTTGAAGTTTCACGCTTCTTCTCTTATATCTTAGTGCTGATGTTTTTTTTAGTGATGTCAATCCTTTTTATCTGAAAGGTGAAGTTATGATTTGCTGATACTCCTCGCAGAACTTAAGAAATCCCTCCGTGCCGTTTTCTCCCAGTTTGGGAAGATTCTTGATGTGCTTGCTTTCAAGACTCTGAAGCATAAAGGCCAAGCCTGGGTTGTTTTTGAAGATGTTGCTTCAGCAAGTGAGGCTTTGAAGAGCATGCAAGACTTCCCCTTCCATAATAAACCTATGGTGAGGTCACTGTAGTTTTATAGCATGCTAATATTATGGCCTGCCCAACAAACTAGTATTTCAGGCTTTTTCATTTATTTTAGGGCTGCAAACTTTGCTCACTTGAACAACTGATATGAACTCCCAAAGGACTGCAATAGTGATGTTACAGATTAATAGAAACCCAGTTTTATTTCTAAAATGTAAGAAGTCTAAACTAGATCATAGTCTAAACTCAATATGAGTCTGCTGTTTCATATGCTTTTACTGTATTTTGTCTACGATATATTTTTTTCATAGAGTCCTCTTTGTATCACTCCAGAGAATCCAATATGCCAAAACCAAATCAGATATTGTAGCAAAAGCTGATGGCACCTTCATACCTCGAGAAAGAAGGAAGAGGAACGATGAGAAATGTAAGATGCTAGTTGAAGAAATTCCTTTTCTCTTTGTTATTTAACTTTTTGAATTAGCTTCTGCTTGTGTATCATTTGTCCATGGGAGCATGTCTGATTAGATATTATTGTCTTGGCTCTTCAGAACTGCATGTTCACCAGGCACTTCTGTTTAATGATATGAAGTTTAATTAGTTCTTCATGTGTTAGCACTGTATAAATAAATAGGATTGAGGAGATATTACATCATTAGTATCACTGGCATGATTTTTCTTTGCAACTGATACGGACATGTAAGTATTGAAATGGCTGGAATTGACTGAGAGTCTGAGATGTCAATTACTTTTGTGGCCCCTGATTCAGTACAAAAGCTATAGTCAGTTAGTCAGTAGTTGGTATAGTATGGTAATGGTTTTAAAACTAATTACAATGAAATGTTGTTTTAAACTGTTTACCTTGTCTCTGTTGCATTTTTTTAACCTACATCAATATAGATGCATTTGCATATTCCCCTAGCTGTAGAATTTCATATATTATCTAAACAATGTAAAATTATGTTCATTCTCGTTTCTGACTCTGCCTTTCGCTGGTCCTGCTTTACCTTTTCTCAATATATATTAATAGTAAATTGGATCAAAACATTCATACCGGTAATGCAGTAGCCTCAAAACCTGAGATCAGCTATCTGCTTTCTTTACTGGTAGTGTTGGTATAACTGATCCTTTTTGGGAGGATTCTTTATAGTGGTTGCAGTTATGGGGCTATAGCAATTTGTCCACATTCCTTTTCGCTGTGTTTCCAGAGCAGTCATCATTATTTTGGTTTTCCTTGAACGATGCAGCTGAAAAAAAGCAGAAGCGTGAACAGCACCATGATGTGAGTCAAGTTGGTTTAGGTGTGAATGCTTACCCCGGTGTTTATGGAGCTCCTCCGGTAAGTATAAGTAAACTGATTAGAAAATGTGTTTCTGCCTCCACTTTTTTTTTTTGCCTTCTATACGTGCAAAGTTGGTTATATCAGATGTTTCACTTGAAAGTAAACTTTCATTGAGCACTCTTTTGAAGAACCTGTCATACCTACCACTTTTCACTGCTCCATTGCATATGTCCACATGGGTGCCAAGCTGCACTCATGTTAGTTCCTTGTGCCGACATGCGCTGATGCTCGCATTTCCCTCTCTCTGTCTCTGCAACACAGATAGTCTGCCTGTTGTTTCATCATTCTATTTTGGGAATAGAGTGTGCATGTCTGCATTAGCCAAATAGCCAATCGTCCTGTCCTCGCTGTAATTAGTCATCCAATATATTAAGGAGGTTCACCCAGCCATTAGAAACAACTTAATGCTTAGGTGGTTAAATCATCACAACCCATGTTGTGAACCTAGTTTGAGGTAGCACGGTGCTAGTGGAGGCAACAATCACTTTTGTAGGGATGCATTTGTTTATACCCTTAAGAAATAGTCTCTAATTTGTACAACTAAAGGAAGATAATCATCCAAACTATAGATTGAATATAATGCGAACCAAAGAAAACTAATTCAAATGACCAGAGCAAACAGTAATCACAAGCTTAAAAGGCAAACAGTAATCAGTAAGCATATTGTACATTCAGATACTCCTATTAGAGCTGTATATTTTTCTTGATCCCACTCCTTTTGGATTCCTTCCATTCATCGACTTACTGTTTTGTACAGCTCTCTCAGCTACCTTTTGCTGGGGCACAGAAGGTGATGATGCCGGAGATAATTGTACCGAACAACATCCTCTTCGTCCAAAACCTCCCACATGAGACGACCCCGATGATGCTTCAGATGCTCTTCTGTCAGTACCCAGGGTTCAAGGAAGTCAGAATGGTTGAAGCAAAGCCTGGGATTGCTTTCGTGGAGTATGGCGACGAAGGGCAGGCTACTGCTGCCATGAACCATCTTCAGGGTTTCAAAATTACAAAAGATAACCAGATGCTTGTCACGTATGCGAAGAAGTAAAAGAGTGTATTATTGACTTGCTCGATGAATGTTGTAGTCAAGTTTTTGCATAATCCATAGATTTTCGTGGTTAGGTAGACTACATATCATGTTAATGTACTGCTCAGCTGCCCGTGTGTGTTTCAGGAATGAGATGAAATTGGAACTATCTTTCAAGTCATGAATTCTCCTAGTTAGTTCTGTCACTCGTGCTACCTTAGTGTAAAATATGGCAGCTTGAGACGATTTACATTTTCTGTTATTGCTGTCAGCTTTCTTAAAATATTTACCATCACATACTTATGTCACCATAGTCGCCTGACAACTGTGGGGATTCAAGTGCCTTTCATATGTTGAAAGAAAAAAAAATAAAATGATAGGCAAGTAGATAATTCCATCAAAGACATGCTATCAGACACATATAATCGGGAAAAAGCTGTTACTTCGAAAGCTTAGAACAGCAAAAATTTAACATGATCGGCATGAACACGATGAGATGGAGAGCACACGAGAAACTAGGAACAATAATATGATAAAATCGAATAGGGCAACGAACATTAATATGATCCTAAAACATTGTTGTGGTGTGTTTTTTTTTCTGGCTGGTGTACTCAAATTTTGCAAGGCATAGCCCAACACTGGGTTAGTCTGGTTGATTATGGGAAGGAGCCTGGGACATGCCAGAGAAGACAATGGAGTCACACTCTTTCGAGTTCAGTGACGTGCTTTCCCAGCTGGTCCTTCAGCTCTTTCTGCCACCCTTCAATGAGCTTCTTATGTTTGTCGATGAGCTCAGACTTGGTCTTCAGCTCTTCCTCCATTGTAGCAATGTCCTGCAAACCGAAACCGAACATGTTAAAACATGATGATAGATTATTATTGATTACAGCTCTCGGACCACATCAAATAGGATTTCTCTCAATTGCTTCCACGAAGCTTCTACAGAAAAATCCAAGCACACAAAGTTTTCAACGCTAAGAATGGAAGCTCTAATTGATTGTATTTGAGTCAGTTGGAAATCTTTGTGATCAGAACAATGCTATTTAGTTTCTTTACTTTTGAATTGATCATAAGGATATTTTTGATAACACAAAAGTGAATTCAGAATAGAAAGTAAGCATTCCTCGGCATTCTTCAAATTTTGAGTAAATACCTGCTCAATATATACAGGGGCGGTGTTTAGTGAAACCTTAGGAACATAGCTCCTGGGGTTAATGTGCCACAAGTCATAAAACATGGGGTTTCAGAAATTTACTTCTGTGTTATATAAATATAATTTTCTAGAATGGATGAGGTTACAGAATATAACCAAATCTGCCTTAATAATTGAACTTCAACACTAAATTTTACCCCCACTGTTATTCTGTACAGTGTGACATCTTCACAAAGCACTTCCAGAGACAGAGTTAGTTAAATGGATCTCATACAAACCAATCTAGATAAACTTATTGATGGTTCGAATCTCAAGAACTTTATATCGCAAGAATCCAAAAAAGTTGAATGCAAGGAGTACTAACACAGAAACAACTTTCAATTAGCTGTTCAAATTAGAGCTAACAATATCAAACTGATGTAAAGCCAGCCCAGTCATTTCTAGACTACAAAAAATAACACAAACTCCAAGCCTCCCCTTCCAAACATCCACCGTTTTACCACTCTTTCCTTCACTATCCGTAAGCTCTCAGCCTGTCCTGTCTGCGTACTATGGCGTCACAATTGCTACTCTGTCCTTACTCCTTATCCCAACCTTGTTCTTCCTACAGCCTGACAGAAATGTCACAAGCCCATAACACAGTTATAATTTACTGCTCACACCTAAGAACAACACACCAATCCTGTCACAAGAAGTACAAAATCACAATTGCCTGCTGACCCACAGGACTTTGAACATCTGTACTCCACTTGCTATTGGACAAAGGCAAAGCTATTCCCATGTGAAGTTCAATTTCTTGTTAAAGCAAGGCAAAGTACCTTCCGAAGCATTTCTTCTGTCGATGGTCGGTCCTCCCGCTGCAGGCTGATGAAGTAAGACTGTAGCTTCTTCGCAGCCTCCATGAAATCCCTCGCATGCCTCTCAACATCAACTGTTCCAGATTATAATAATCACAACACTTAGAATACCATCCCGATAACCAGTAACACAAAAGAAAAAAAATACAATTCCTGTATCGTCAGGTGAGGTTTTGAGTACATATGTATAGGAGGCTTAAATCCCATCGTCATCGTCTCAATCCCACGCACTTGCGAGACACAGCAATTCAGCATGTCAATAGATCTTGTACGCACTTGCAAGACGCAGCATATCAACGGATCATGCAAGTTTAATTTCGCCAGATTTGTGCAGAGAACGAGGGGGCTCCCTAATCCCCACCTCTCAGGCAAAACGGCGAACACCTGGCGGGCGAGTCGAACCAAACCACCTGCGTCAAATCTTGGCCGGGGAAGCGGCGCAAGAACGACGGAGATGGGAGACTACAGAGGGAGGAGAGGGAACGGCGGATCAGTCCGACGTACTCTGGTGGGAGGACTGGAGGGAGCGGTCGACGGCCTGGAGCTCGCGCGCTGGGAGGCAGGGCAGCAGCGCCGCCTCCAGCGCCGCCACGCAGCCCATCATGTCGTCGCGCGCGCTCTCCCCGGCCCCCTGCTGCTGCTGCTGCGCCGCCTGCGGCGGCGGCGGCGTCGGCGCCGGCGACTGCGACGGCGGCTCAGCCATGAGAGCGAGAGGAGACAGAGGTGGGGATCGCAAATTCGCCATGGAAAGGCTCGCAACTTGTTACGTCGTAAGGAGAACACACCAGCCGTCGATGGAAGGATGGACGGCTGTGATGGAACCTCCGTATACCAGCGTCGTTTGTAGCTGGATGATTGGTGGATCATGTGAATAGAGTTTGGGTCCCGTTTGACAGGGATTCTTCTAAAACCCTTATCAAATAAATTTTTTAATTTATTTTGAGAAAAATCATTTTAAATGATTTTATAATTTTACATGGAAATGAGAATCACCCAAAACCAGTTTTTTTTCAAAAATCACCTAAAAATCACCAAAAATATTGTTCTAATTATTAATTTATTATACCAATTTTGATTCTCTTTAGAATCGATTCGAAATATCATAATATAAAATCAAAGAATCACAAAAATAGGAGCCCTATCAAAAAATAAACAAAATAACCAAAAAAAATTATGGATTAAATTTTTATATCTATTTTATGTTCTTAGACCAATTTTATTTTAAAAGACAATGCTAAAGAAAATAAGCAACGATATAAAAACCTCAAAATTTTAAAATTTTAATTTTTACTATGGTTGATAAACCAAGAAACAAACAAGCTGATAAAAGAATGCTCATATAGATGAATTAAATATTAATCATCTTATTTTATATTATAAGAGGTTTTGACTTTTTTCTATTCGAGTTTTTTTAGGTTTGACTAAGTTTGTAGAAAAATTAGCAACATTTATAACACCGATTTAGTTTCATAAAATATAGCATTAAAAATATTTTGATAATATATTTATGTCATGTTGAAAATATTATTTTTCTATAAACTTGATCACTTAAAAATATTTGACTAGAAAAAAATCAAACCGACTTAGGGCCTCTTTGGTACGGTTTCGGATTCTCGGAGAAACGATAGAAACGGATCATTCTAGTGATTCATAGGTGATTCTCGGAGAAACTTTTCTTCCAAAAACCGACGAAACTACATAAATGGGGTTTCTTCAAAAACAAGAAATATTTTCGCTGATTCTTCATGAAACGTTTCTCATTTTTAACCGTTTAGTACAGATTCTCGAAGAAACACGCTGAATCGGAATCGATTCTCGCAGCCAAAACGGACCCTTATAATATAATGTTGAATCTAAGCAATACAATGTACTTTTAAAAGCGTGGAATGAATAATCTGTATCTCCATATGCATACACCTTCATGCAATTACCTTTGAACAAGTGGAAATTTCGGTCTATACACCAATTAATGAGTCCTTTTTAAGCAGCCGTATAAGAATCCGAGTTGCATGTAGTAGGTCATCACGTCCAGTGATCTTAATTTTTTAACATTCACATATGAATTCTGTGCATAAATTGGTCTCTCTTTTCATACACATTTCGTACGGTTTCCTCACTATACACACTATATACTGTTATTCAATCTCCTGACTATCTTTGCTCCACACTTCACAGCAGCCAGTGAGGTCTGAAACTCTGAACTGAGGCTACGTCATTACTGTTCTTAATCAATCTCAGCTGAAAAACACATGATGGCAGTAAGATCAAACGCTACATCCGGGCCTTGGCATTGTTCTTCGCGGCACTCTGCAAATTAAATTTATTTTCAAAATAAAACATTCAGAAAATTGGAACTTCGCAGAATTGATTGGTGATATTTGAAGAATGAAAATGGGATGTCACTTCTTACCAGAGGAACACCTTCTGTTGCCTTCTCTGACAGGTAGGAGCAAGGCCTGAATAACTGGACATAGTTCATCTCCCATTCTGATAGCCTTGCATGGATGCGCCTTGCGCCGATGGAATCAGCCCAGTACATGATGCCACCCCTGGTTGCATAAATCAGTTGAGTAGTTTGTCAGAATTCAGAGTTCAGCTGTTGTTGTCAGGCAATTTGAAGCATACTACCATATTGTTCAGAGTTCCAGTTGTTGTCAGATAAAACTGAAGCATATATACATTTTTTTTTTCAGAGTGAGAGGCATCACCTGTATGGTGTAAATCCCATGCCAAAGATCGAGGCGACGTCGAGGTCAGACGCTTTGATGGCAATGCCCTCACTGAGGACCTGGCATGCCTCGTTGATAACAGGGAAGAGCACCATCTCCATTATTTCCTTGTCGTCAAGCTTTAGTAGCTGGCATCGTTTGACAAATATAACTAATTAGAAATCACAGGGATAATCCTACCTGTTTCAGATAACAAAAAACTTTTTTTTTGGTTGAGCCAAGACAGGCCAACCAAATTTCATTAAGAAAACTGAAAGAAAAGTGCGAATACAGACGGCAACAAGGTACCGTCTTTAGACTGTTGAACCAATAGACCAAGTTAACGCAAAACCGAAAAAGAAAAGGATAAGGGGGAGGGGAAAAACAGCAGGCCTCAGCCAGACCAGCTGATCCACTGCAGGGCAAAAGCAACTACTCACAACACTCCGGGATGAGCCCGACCTCCTTCCATATAATCAGTTCCTCTTTGATTTCTTCAATAAAGATGCTGTTGTTCTGTCCAATTTATCAAAAATTCGAGCATTTCGCTCCTTCCAGACCCTCCAACATATCAACATTGCCAAAGAGTCAAGGAAGTTCCTGTAGCGAGTCCGGCAAAGACTTCTTGCTCTCAGCCACCAGTCAAGGAACCTCACTCCCGCCTCAGCCGGTGTTTGCCACTGCACCCGGAGCCAAGCTCTTGCCCGACACCAAACCTCTGCTGTGAATCTGCAACTGACCAGAAGATGGTCACATGTCTTGGGTTCCACCCGGCATAGCTGACAAAGAGAGTCATGCTGCCAATTCCGTTTCGCCAAGTTGTCCGTCAAGCATCGATCTTGCAAAGCTAACCACATAAAGATTTTGACCCTTGATGGTGCTCTCGCCTGCCAAACCAGATCTCCAAACCCTGAATCCTCCATGGCCACAAAGAACAGAGAATATGCTAAAGCGGCTAAAAATCTCCCAGTTGATTCAAGCCTCCATCTGATCTCATCTTCTTCCGAGCTCAAAGAAGTATTTCGCAGCTCATTCCGCAATTGAAAAAAAATTCCCCTAGAGCTTCATTGGAGAGAGCCCTCTATGTCTTTCAACCATCTGTTGTTGCATGCCGCCTGGGCAACCGTGATATTAGAGCAGCGAATGAAAGTGGCGAGACAAGGCCACCTCTGGAGGATGCTTCCCCTTCCTGACCAATCAGCTGACCAAAAGGGTGTATCCTCGCCATTACCCAGCACATACCGGACTACGGAAGGAATAATCTGAAGAACATCCTGCTCAACAACGAAATTGGATTTCGCCCATGGTCTGTCCCGCTGTGAAAGCCTGATTATCGGCCATTTGAGTCGGAGTGCTCGGCCGAAGAGATCCAGATTCTTAATTCCTAACCCGCCCTTTTCCACCGACGTGCAAACATTGACCCATGCCACCAAACAATGGCCTCCATTGATTTTTTTCTTCCCCTTTCCAAAAGAAGGCTCGAGTTTTGTGATTTAATTCGTTGATCGCCCACTTTGGGAGCTTTAATACCGAAATGAAGTGGACAGTCAAAGATGTTAGGACCGACTTCACAAGACAAAGTCGTCCATCGATTGAAAGGAGCTTGGGCTTCCAACCCGCAACCTTTCTACCGTACTTGTCCAAGAGGTGTTGCAACTCCGCCCTCGTCGGCTTTCTTGGCGATAATGGGAGGCCCAAGTAAATGAGAGGAAAGTCCTGTGTTTTGCGAAGCAAGGCTCCTTGAACCAGAGTTACTGACTGCACATTGCAATGGATCGGAGTGATTGTACTTTTTGCGAAGTTTGTCTTCAAACCAGTCGCTTCCCCGAAGAGCTGCAGGATTACCTTAACTGTTTTAGTCTCTAGCGCTGTTGGTGAAAAGAATAAAATGGCATCGTCTGCATAAAGGGATAGGCATGGCATGGTTCTCCCTCGGAATCCCAATTGAATTGGGGCCAACAATCCTGCCTCATTTGCTTTGGTCACTAGCCCCTGAAGAATATCCATCGCCAGCACAAAAAGGAGAGGGGATAATGGGTCGCCCTGTCTCAACCCCCTAGACGGCTTGAAGGGATCACCAGACATTCCATTGATTAAAACACTTGTATGATCGGTCAACAGAAGGCTCGAGAGGCATCTTCTCCATGTGGGGCCAAAACCCTTGAACCTCAACATGTTTAACAAAAGCGTCCAAGAAACCGTGTCAAAGGCCTTGGTGATGTCCAACATTAGAAGAATCTTACTCCTGCACTTCCTGTGAAGGTGTTGAACTAGACTTTTCACCAAGGTGAAGCTCTCATGAATACATCTACCCGAAATGAACGTTGTCTGGGTAGGTGGCACTAATTCCTGCATCCTCGGAGCTAGCCTTCTAGCCATCACTTTGGCCACCAACTTGGCAAAGCTGTGAATAAGGCTAATTGGCCTGAAGTTTTTCAGAGAAGCTGCTTCCTCCTTTTTGGGGATTAAGGTAATCATAGCCGAGTTCAACAGCTCAAGATTTTGTGAGTTGCCTGACCAGAACTTTTCCACTGCAGCCATCAGGTCACTCTTTATAATGCCCCAGCAAACCTGGTAGAAAAGACTTGTGAAGCCGTCGGGACCTAGAGATTTCTCATTGGGTAGCTCCTTGACTATGCTCCAAAGTTCATCCTCAGTGACATTTTCCTCCAAAGAGACCAGATCTGCAGTAGCCAGATTAATATGTTGGAAGTTGATGCTCTTACCCCTCATCTGTGAAAACCTTCCTGAAATAGTTAGAGGTGTTAGTGATATGCCCTAGAGGCAACATGGAGATGTTGGATATCACGTCAATGTTTATGTATAAATGAATAAAGTGTTATTCAGTTCCATGAAATAGACATCTTGTATTGATCAATAAGTACGTGACTTATTTATGAGACTCTATATGTATGAATCTATTTCTAAACGATCCCTGATCATATGTCATATTGTTGGAACAAATATGATTCTAAGATCGGCATGTTTATTGATTGATGATCATGTCTCATAGATCATGGGTATAGAGATACCAAATCAATAAACATGGACACATGTGTTGGAGAACACATTGTTGGATAGACCCACCATGAGACACTACAGGAATCAATGTGCCATTAGTTGGTCTCGTGTAGTGTTGGTACAAAGTCCTTAAACCCGAGATCACCATGGATTCCAACATGTGTAGTAGCCTACTTTGGGACTACCAAACGCTATTCGAATCGGGTAGTTATAAAGGTAGTTTTCGGGTTTGCTATGAAACATGGAGTGGGATGTGAGTGATCAAGATGGAATTTGCCCCTCCTTTGGAGAGATATCTCTGGGCCCCTCGAGGTAATGGATTATGGAAATGCATGGCCATGCTAAGTTGATTGAGGAGTCAATCAACGATGATAATCCAATACGGTTCGAGTGAATGGTTAAGCTATTGAAGGGATGGCACACATCTTGCCTATAGCTTAACCGGTATCGTGAGGCAAAGGGATTTGTGTACACATTACGGATCCGAGCCGATATTATTCTTGTATACTATGGTGTCAATATGTGCTTGCTAGGCGCCGCTGTTGACAGTTGGCTGAGTTAGACTCGAGCCGACGATCGGCTAAGTTAGACTATAGCCGAAACCGAGTATACCCGAACCTACGTGGTCGCACGTTTAAGGGGATAAGAACGGGCATTCGAGTTGGACTCGGATACGGCTCGATCGGATAGGGATCCGATCGGATAGAGTCCTATGGGCTTACGACGTGTGGGCGGCCAACTCTATGAGATACGGATGAGATCCGATTCAAAATAGAGTCCTAATCGGCCACTAGTCCCAGTCGGCCAACTCTATATAAAGGAGGGAGGGGTGGAGAGCTGCGGCACGTCAATTGCATCGCGTGCAACAGAAGTCGCCGAGATCAATCTCCACGGAAACCCTCCCCACTTTCGAGCCAAACCCTAGCCTTGCATCGCGTGCTAGCACACGGGTGTACGGCGTTTTGTCCCCGGACGTGTGGATACCGGTAGAGGCGCTGCTACGTTGCGCGCTGTTGATCGGCTTCGGATCGGCTGCGGTCGGGCGCATCGGAGCGAGGCGCGAGAACACGGTCGGACGACTCGGATCGGCTACGGCATCTGCGAATCGGCTGATTGGCGAATCGGCTGTCCCCGGGTATCGGCTGTCGGCTTGCGAGAATCGGCTACACTGTTCCGGATCGGATAGCCCTGATTGGCTGTTTCCGCTGCACACTCGAATCGGTAACGATCTATCGGCCCTTACTTGCAAGTGTTCCTGGTTTGCGCGGTAGAAAATTTTTGTTTTCGGCTAGCGTAGCTTCCGCGTAACCCTTCAGTGGTATCAGAGCTAATCTTGCTTAGTTCGGGTTTTAGATTGGATCTGGAACAAGTTTTGCGCACGGGTTGATTAGATCAATCGGTTTTACGGGATCTGTTGAGGAGAGTCGATGGTAATTGCGTTCCTTGATAGTGTATCGGAACGGCGTAATGTGATTACGTCGAAGCAATTTCCATATACCTCGGTTTGAGTTGGGTTCGAGATAGCGTTCCTTGAAAGTGTATCGGAACGGTATAATGTGATTATGCCGAAGCTATCTCGTAGTCCGATCTTGTTAGCTGCCTCGCGCCTACGCAAACCATCTCCCTTGATAGTGTATCGGGACGGCATAATATAATCATGCCGACATGGTTTCCGTAAGCGAATTCATAGATTGGATCTATGAATTTCGTATGGTGTTCCGGGCACTGCCCCCTTATAGGTCGTCTCGATGCCGTAGCTCTGCGATAAGTAGAAAACGTTTCTACGCCTAACTTGTTTTTGCAGAGAATGCTTTGAGATGGTATGGCCCTATTGTATGTATGAAATGTATGAGATGCATGTGATGCATGTAATATTCTTTCATATGTGCAATCCCTGTAATATTCTTTCATACGTGCAATGCTTGTAATATTCTTTCACGACCTGCGAGTCGATGTAATCTTCAATTAGAGCTTCTATAGTAGTAGCTTAGTTTGAAGAAATCAAGCATCATGCACATTGAAAGATGGTGCCGAAGATGGAGATCCTCAGCGCCGACATGGAGATGGAGATCACCATGTGAAGGGGGCCATACTATTTCATCATATGCTATTCTACCTATTTTCATATGTGATATGTTTGTTTGATAGGATAGCATCCCTCACAAAATTAAGTAGTAATGATGCCCTTCCAAATGTTGCACCCGTCACCGTTATGCTCGTCAATGGTGGGTATGCCAAAGCAGAGTGCCATTCTCTATCATAACACGAGGGGGTATATATCAGACATATACATGCATGAGCATTTGGTTTACTTAACAAGGCTATCAAAACAGTTTTGGGCCTTGGGGCATAGGTTGGCGCCGGGGCATGGAGATGCCACACCAACAACAAGAGTCACATAGAGATGTGATTAGCAAGGAGTTGCTTACCGATGTTACTAATTTTCTAGCAGTGATGCCAAAGCTCACTAGAAAATTAACTAACATGTGGATCTTGACCCAATACGTAACCTAGAGGGAAGGTGGAAAATACGTAATGGGAGTCTAATGTTAAATTGTTTAACAATAGACATAGCATAAACATTGTGCTAAACTTTGATTTTTCTGTTGTAGAATAAATGGCGGCTAATACTACACCCAGTTCCTTTAATTTGCGATCTATTCTCGAAAAGGAAAAATTAAATGAAACAAACTTTATGGATTGGTATCGCAACTTGAGAATTGTTCTCAAGCAAGAGCGTAAGGAGTACGTTCTTGAAGTACCCTATCCTGAGGATTTGCCTAATAACGCCACTGCAACTGCACGGAGGGCTTACGAGAAGCACACTAATGATGCCCTAGATATAAGCTGTCTCATGCTAGCTACAATGTCCCCTGAGCTTCAGAAGCAATATGAGAGCAGCGATGCTCACACTATTATTCAGGGACTGCATGGCATGTTTGAGAACCAAGCTCGGGCCGAGAGGTTCAACACCTCAAAGTCCTTGTTTGCGTGGTGCTTATTGAGGGAATCCGTCACCGCATGTGATAAAGATGATTGGCTACATTGAGAGTCCTGGAAAACTGGGTTTTCCCCTTAGCCAAGAGTTGGCTACCGATGTGATTCTCCGCCGCTCCCTCCGAGCTTCGAGCCATTCATATTAAATTATCACATGAACAATATGGATAGGACCTTGGCTGAATTGCATGGGATGCTAAAGACAGCTGAGGAGAGTATCCAGAAAAACGGTCATCATGTGATGATGATGCAGAAGGCTAAGCGCAAACCACCTGTCAAGAAGCTTTGCACCAAGAGGAAGTTAACTCCCGATGAGATCGCGAGTGCCTCCAATGCAAAGAAGGGCAAGAAGGGTCGGCGGCATCGATGCCGTTTGCTTCTATTGCAAGGAGACAGCCACTTGGAAGAGGAACCGCAAGAAGTACATGGAGGATCTCAAAAAGAAGCAAAGTACGACTTCGCTTGTGTATTAATGTTATAGACATTAATCTTGCTACTTCACCTACTCGACTCTTGGGTATTTGATACCGGATCAGTTGCTCATATTTGCAAATCATTGCAGGGAATGAGAAGAAGTAGAGGCTTGAGAAGGGGAGAGGTGAACCTGCGCGTCGGCAATGGAGCAAGCGTTGCTACAGTTGCTGTCGGCACCGTTCCACTTCATCTACAGTTGCTGTCGGCACCCTAGCCTTGCATCGCGTGCTAGCACACGGGTGTACGGCGTTTTGTCCCCGGACGTGTGGATACCGGTAGAGGCGCTGCTACGTTGCGCGCTGTAGATCGGCTTCGGATCGGCTGTGGTCGGGCGCATCGGAGCGAGGCGCGAGAACACGGTCGGACGACTCGGATCGGCTACGACATCTGCGAATCGGCTGATTGGCGAATCGGCTGTCCCCGGGTATCGGCTGTCGGCTTGCGAGAATCGACTACACTGTTTCGGATCGGATAGCCCTGATTGGCTGTTTCCGCTGCACACTCCAATCGGTAACGATCTATCGGCCCTTACTTGCAAGTGTTCCTGGTTTGCGCGGTAGAAAATTTTTGTTTTCAGCTAGCGTAGCTTCCGCGTAACCCTTCAAGAGGCCATACTCCTGCATTGCTAGTTGGGATGAAGCAATCACACCTTCGTGCTCAAGATGTGGTGTCACCAACCTTCTCTTTCGTGCTCGAATTTTTAGGTGAAAATATTTTGAGCTAGCCTGTCCAGCCTCTAAGCCTTTTATCTTCGCTCTTTGCCTCAACCTCTGTCTCTCTAGAGCTGCTAACGCTAGACAGCGGCCTTTTAACAAAGCTTTGAAGACCCTCTCTTTCTCAGACAAGTCCCTTGATTCCTGAGCCACATCGAATCTGAAGATAAGTTCATTTGCAATATGGATACGCAGCCTGTTGGTGGTGATTTTCCTTTGACCCCATTTAGAGAGACACTAGATAGCCTGGCGAGCTTGACATATAGGATGCAGAAGGGGTCTTCTGAAATCACCTATCTCTCCCAACACTCCTTAACCACCTCCTGGAAGCCCTCAAGCTTAGTCCAGAAATTCTCAAATCTAAACCTTCTTGTTGCATAACCGTAACTCCCACAGGATAACAAAATTGGGCAATGATCAGAGACTAAAGAACTTAGGGCTTGGAGAAACGCTTCGGGAAATTTTCCTCCCATGAGGCATTGACCAAGAACCTGTCAAGCCTTACCATGGTGGGGCTTCTTCGTTCATTGCTCCAAGTATACAGTTTCCCAAAGAGGTAGAGGTCGGTGAGCTCAAGCTCATTCAATTTATTTCGAAAAGCATTGAGGATGCACCTATTTATTCTGGAGTTGCTTTTATCCGCAACCGACGCAATAACGTTGAAGTCACCTGTGATCATCCAACTTCCTTGGGTTCTATATTGCACCTCCGAAAGCTCTTGCAAAAAAATTTATCCTCATCAGTTTGAGGCCCATAAACCACAGTCAAGTACCATGAAGCATCAACCATCAGCCATTTCAGTTGCACAGTCACTGACCATTGTCCTACATGAACAAGCGTGCCAGAGAACAAGTCATCTTTCCAAGCCACTAGAATACCCCTCCCCCTCGTTTGCACCGCCAGCAGAGCGGCAAACCCACCAAAATTGAAACCACAGATAGAAGAGACCAGCTGGCCATTAACATCATCATTTAACTTAGTTTCTTGCAAACACATGATGGAGGCATTCGTAGACAGCACCAAGTCCTTCACCAACAACCGTTTGTCAACACAATTTAGCCCACGAACATTCCAACTCAACAAAGCAAAAGAGAAAGAAACCATAGAAACAGTAGACATCGAAACTGAAAAGAAGACTCCTGCTGGGACCAACATCCAGTCAAGCTGGCGACGCCACCCAATCTGAACTAGCAGCATCCAGTGGCAATGCGGTAATGGCCGGCTACACTTGGAGATTTAGCAGCGTGACCAAGGCTTCCAGGTTGTCCTCCGACAGGGGGTTATCAAATAGATCAGAGAAGGCCTGCAGAGCCACTGGTGTCGGGTCCTCATCTTCCTGAACAATCCCCATTTTCTTCATTATCACGGTCTGCGCCTTGGTGATCACATCCTTACGTGCACCCGGACCTTGCTGCTGGATGCGTGGGCTTCGCCACAGGACAAAATTCGTCGGAATGGTTTTCCGCTTCCCCTTAACCACCGGCAGCGGCGGAGGCGGCCTAGCGCCAAGGATTGAATTGGCCTGCTCAGTAGAGATAGCAGCCAGGAATTGCTGCACTCACCCGCCCATGAGGTCTGATAAGCCAGCCGTGTCAGAAACGGCCTGCAGCTCGTCATTGTCGTCTTGCTCGGCGATCTCCCCTGTCATTGCCGCCGCAGTGGGCTGTTGGCTGTCCGAAGTGGCCTGTAGCTGGTTAAATTTGGCTCCCTCGTTTCGCCGCGCGGCGAGATCATCAACCTCTGGGGCAGCGCCCTCAGATATTAGGAGACCTGAGTGGGTCCCGTTTGACAGAGAAGGGGGCATCTCTGGATATGTCGCCGCCTGAGATCCTGAGAAACGAACCACTCTTCTTGTATAGACCAACAGAAAGTAAAGAGTTTGGGGCCGAGCTAAAGAACTCCTCCTGCGCCCTCTTGTATCTTCTCCCATCCCATAGCTTGGCAAGCCTGAATCAGTCGCCATATCGTCCATCAGCAAGCCTTCAGCATTCACCATCCTGCTAGCCTAATGGGCCTTGGCCTGGGGCGGCCCATCAGCAGATTCCTGGTGAAAAAAACCGCCGCTAGGCAAGTTCCCACGCTCACGCCCAATCCCCCCAGCTGTCTGCACCAAGCGCATTGAATTGGCTAGCCCCAATTGTTGACTTTGGGGTTGAGCATTAAGTTCATCCTCCAACCATTCCCTTGCTGCTACCCTCCTGGTAGCGTGTTGCTCGACACGGCTCACTGCACGAGGGATGTGCTGAGCCTCTTGGGTTGCGCGCGACTCATCGGGTGGAGCGCTTCGTTCTGGAACGAAGGCAGCAGAGCCCTTCACCGACGAATCGTCCCACGGCGCCAGGGAATAAGGTTGCTGCCGAGCGCTTCCTATATGCTCTTCCTCTGTGAGCTTCATGTCGCAATGCCCTTCTTCAACTGCAATCGAACCCTGAGACGGATCATCTGGCTGCAACCGGGAGGACCTCTCGGAGCCAGTCTCATTCCCCACCGCCACAGGGGCAGAACACATCGCCATGCCTGCCTCGCCTCCATCCTCCACCGCCTGCCCCACCGCCTGAAGATCACCACCCCTTTCCTCCACAGAGAGATTTGTCATGACATGTGGCTCCTGTTGCAGAACATGAAAACCCGCCGCCTGCATTGTCCTACACCCAGCCTCCACTGATCGAGCAAGAACCCTGCCCGGCAGCCCTCCTGCAGCTCCATTTGGCCCCCCATAAGGATGGCCACCACCCAATGCCGAACCCCAGCCACCCGTGCCATCCACTCTTCCTGCCCAGCAAGAGAATGAAAGCCTCCTAGGGATTTCATCATCAAAGAAGTCTTCATAGTCGTTACCCATAATATCAATACAGCGGATCGGAGTTGGATCAAGAATCTCCTCAATGTGAACCAGCACTTCATAAGACAAGGCTGCCTTGTGCAAAGGAGCTTTGGGAATCAGCTGGTCACCCGGGAGCCGATTCCACCGCAGCGATCCTCCCCTGATCGCTCTGAGATCACCACCTCCAACACCTTTGGCGCCTTGCTAGGGTTCTTGAGCCAAGTGAATGCTGTGAGATGCCTAGCGTCCACTAGCGAGAGTAACTCCACCAGCTCACCCCCTAACGCGCGAACCAACGCCACCGCCGAGTCTACCTCCCAGGAGTGCTGCGGGAGGCCTTCAAAAGAAAGCTTTGTGAAGAACTGAAGCTTCGTGCTTGATGCTTGAACCCTCCGGTCCCAACGCTTGAAGGCAATCCTTGCGCCCTTGAATCTGACTTGCCTCGAGTGCTCAAGTACCCATTGCCGATCGCTAATAGATCGAAAAACCACCAGGTAATCCTCCGGAGTTGTGACTTCCACCCTGAAGGTTGAAGGTCGAACCCCACAACCAACCACTGCCTAGACCATCTCCGCCGGCGAGATGGGCGGCTGCCCATCCAGCACTGTCACCAACAGTGCCTTCTGGGCCAGCAGCTCTTCGTTGTCGACCATCTTCGGCGACCAAGAGAGGAAGCAGCTACCCCTAGCTGGCCTGGAGTCGGGGTCGCCAACACACCAGTCCTCCTCCACCCTCGCAGGTTGATGAGCACAGATCTGGAACCCTTTCATCCCCTCCGAGACCGAGACGAGGGCACTCCCCACTGCTTTGCTCTTGTTGGCAACACTCTGCTCCTTCAAAGACTCTGCTCAGGTTGTACCGGCGGCGACAGCTGTTCTTCGGCCCGAGGAAGCTCTCCCCGTCGTCGCTGCTCTTCTTCCTCCCTCACTCCCCACCTAGACCCAGCCCGGAGCTTGTGAGGGCACTCCTCCGCGATGTGCCCTAAGAACCAGCACGTATAGCAGCGGATTTGTCGGCTACACGACTTCTTCTGGTGCCCAATGGCAAGACATTTGAAGCATCGCCCTTCAAGCCAACGCGGAACTCCCTTGCTCTGCCTGGAGGGCGCAATGAATTTGGTAGTTGTTGGCGTGCCATTGGGGTGCCATGAATGGCCCTTGGACCTCCTCTTAACTTCGATCCACCGGCCTCCGTCTTCGCCCACAGGTGGTTGGCTGTTTATCTGGCCATTTGCCACAACCTCTGCCCAAGAATGGGCTCTTCCTTGAGACATATCTTCAATACGGTTACGGAACGATAGAGCGGGGAGAGAGGACGTGGCAGCGAGCCTGCACTGAGTAGCAGGATGCGTGCGTCAGCCGACGCGGAGACTACCCGCCGCAGTCGTGGGGACCGGCAGCGGACGGTGGGGCGGTGGCCACCGCGGCCGGGTGGCACGCGGCGCAGACGAGCAAGCACGGGTTGACCTCACGGGTGGCACTCACAACATCTTTCTCTCCATGTCTTCAGAAGTGACTAGCTCCATAAAAACTTTTTGACTTGAACCGAAATATGATCTACATCAAGATCCATTCAAGTTTCGATGTATGCACCAAAGTGGACGATTAATTTATCATCAAGATTTCATCAAACACTAAAGTTAATTCGAGAGATGGCTTCCTTATTCGATCACACTGATAGACACTGTGAACAACATTGATGTTTCAGTGGTGGATAATATAGAACTATATGTGAGCTAATCCTTTGTACTTCAATGTCCATCATACCACACTCAAGAAAAACATATATTTGGTACACAGAAATATATATTCACATTTTTTTACCACCATTAGTCTCTGAAAAGGGTAGGAAAACAATAATATTTATGAAAACAATTTCATAAAAAGGAGGAACAGAAAGAAGAAAAAGGGGTCTTGGAGCTTGGAAGGCAAAAGCAAACCTCAAGATCAGGCACAGTTCCAGCCATACTCCTTGACTTCTCAACATATTTAATGATATCAGGATCAGGGATCGCCTTCCGATTACCCTCATACTTATAAAACCCCTTTTGAGAGGCTTCCCCTGTGTAAAGCAGTAAAGTTAAGTGGAGGACGATAAGCAGGATTGCAGGAATGCTGGCAATCATCAAAGATTAGTAAAGAAAATGTTTGTCCACCAAAGGGAAGCAAAGAAACACTGTAGGAAACATGTAGATGATTTTACCTGTCCTTTTGTCTTCAAACATGAGAGGAATCAGCATTGAATTGTCAACACTTCCGGGGGTGTTTTCAAGGTACTGCATGCCAGAGGCTAGAGCAACTCTGAACCCAACCAGGTCTAGCAGTCTGGATAAAGTATTAAAAAGGCAAATGAAATGTCACTCAATCCCAAGTATAACTCATTTGAAAAAATAGCAATTTTCAGTACTGAGCATTCCATTGCAACGTCTGAGGCTCCAAGTTTTGAAAACATAAAAGTTTTGTTGCAAGCAGTGTGGACATGTCAAGGAACATATGCACATTTGGCACAACAAGAAACCAAAAGGTTGACCCATTGCGTTTCGGCTGTGCAACATTTCTAAAAACCGTCTCCAACAAATCCAACCAACTTTAGCAACATTTGTTTATTTTTCAACCCTTAGGCCATTTTCAATGGATATGTCCTGGTTATATGAAGTCAAAAGAGGAAGGGAGCAATAGCTCCATTGTCTATTAGCTGACCTGAATGGACCCATTGGCATCTCAAATTCAGTACAAACTCGATCAATCTTGTCAACATCCATTCCATGATCGACAAGCAAGAGCGCTGTACTAGTATAGGGAGAGAACATCTGGTTAACTGCAAAGCCGGTACAATTCCCAACCACTATTGGTGTCTTCTTGATCTTCTTCCCCACATCCAGCAAATCAACAACTACTTGTGGTGAGGTACGCTTGGAGCGGATTATTTCCAGAAGTGGCATTACATGAGCTGGACTGTGGAGAAATTGGATTGTGTTAAGTAGCTCACATAAAAGAGTTATGCATGAATCTGATTAACATCACCTTACCTAAAAAAATGTGCACCAACAATGCGGTCTTGGGAGTTTGTCTTCTTTCCAATCAGGTCAAGATCAATGGTGGAAGTGTTAGTGGCAAGTACACAATGGGAAGGACAGTATCGCTCCAAGTCAGCAAACACTTGCTGCTTCACCTTTACATTCTCTACAACTGCCTGCCACGGTGAGAAAAAATATGAATAATTGGATAACAGTCCAAATTGTTCAATGCAATATCTGGATAGCAATTAGATGTGTTACTTGCCTCAACAACTAAATCCACATCCTTGAATCCCTTGTAATCGACGGCACCTATAAGAAGTGAGATCATTTTTTCATATTTTTCTTGGTCATTTCCCTTTCCTCACATGATTCTGCAAATTTGCTGATAAAAAAGGAATATAGTGAGACATTTTCTTCCTTCTTAACATTGTTATGGTATCAACTACAACAGACTTTAGACAGAAAATTGCTATGAATTGGGCGGCCGATTTCCTTGCAAGTAGAGTATTGGGCGAGATGGGCTCCCATAGGCCCACCATCCACCCTAAGTGCGGAGAGTCTTTCTTCCATCCTCGGCTCCTGCCCACGCTCAAACATATCCAGGGCGCCAAAGTTCCCGCCCTGGCGCACCTCTCCCGCCTGCTCCAGCCCGGAGTTAATGCTCAGTAAATGTGCTTGCTGACTTATGGGCTCTCCCTGCTGCTCTTCTACCAGCACGCCGCTTGCCACTGGGGCCACCTCAGGGGCCACTATATCGGTGATCAGACCTTCTTCACCGCCGCATGCCTCTCCCGCCGGCGAGCCCAGGTCGAACGATTGAACAAGTTGCCGCGATCCCCTTTGAACCTCCCGGGCTGCCGCCCCCTCCAAGCTCCCTTCATTTCCCCCGGGTTTACAGCCGACGGCAAGGGGGCGAGACAGGGCCGGGTCGGCGCGCCGGCCATGGAAGTCTACAACCTGCCCTTGGCGATCTACAGTCCCCGACCCACTTCGGTATTGCGCCGGATCGGGAACAGGGCGCAGGAGCGGAGCGGGAGGGCCTCACTGTTTCAGAGGAAGACGCTCCAAATTCAGAGCTGAGAGACTTCTTGCGCACTGTTTCTGAGATCCCGGAGGCCTCCCTTCTGGGGGCGCGACCACCGGCACCGCCATTGCCGACAAAAGGTAGGCGCCGCAAAGCTATACCGCCGGACTTCGTCCCGTGGAGGAGTGCGCGTCTGAACCAGCAAGGAACGGGAGTCTGTCAACACACCTTGGCCAAGGCACAGTTCGTGATCATGAAGAGGCTAGGCACAGTTGAAGAAGAGGAGAAGCCTTCGGTAGCAGCAGTCCAGAAATACACGGAGCTCTTCGACGCCCCGTTCTCCACGAAAAATCTGGAGGCGCTTGCCGATCCGCTAGACTTGCGTGTCTCTGATTCTGAGCAGCTGGGAAACACGGTGGAACCTCTCGGAGTGGTGGCATCGGTGGTGTAATTCCTTCGGCGTAGCTAGAAGGCCAGAAGGGGTGTGTGTGTGTGGTGTATTCCTTTGATGTCTGCAACAATGTCGTCGTTTATTTCTTCCTTTGGTGTGTTGGGGTGGAATGTTAGGGGGCTCAATAGTGCTGAGAAGAGGGTGTTGGTGAGAGAGTTGGTGGTGTCATCTAAAGTTTCTGTAGCTTGTTTCCAAGAATCCAAGTTAAATTCGGTGTCAGCTTCAGATGTCTATGCCTACTGTGGAAGTCATTTTGGAGGCTTTGCCTTTGTTCCGGCTCAAGGGACCAGGGGGGATCATAACAGCTTGGAAGGAGGGTGTTTTTGGGCCGCCTAGTTCATTCGGGAAGGTGGTCATTGACTGTGGAGCTAAACTGGGTGCAGGGAGATCGATCCTGGTGTCTAACCATAGTTTATGGGCCGCAGCAGGAGGATGAGAAACTGCTTTTCTTGCAGGAACTTTCGGAGATTCAGGGTTTCGTTTCAGACAACTGGATGGTGTTTGGGGATTTCAATATGATTGCTAATGTTTCAGACAAAAATAACACAAGGATCAACCGAAGACTTCTTAATGCTTTCCGTTCCAAGATTAATGAGCTTGAGTTGAGGGAATGTATATGTTCGGCAGACGGTACACGTGGAGCAACGAGCAGCGTTAGCCAACCTTGATCAAATTGGATAGGCTTTTGGTTTCAGCCCAATGGGAACTCAGCTTCCCAGATTCAAACGTGCAAGCCCTTTCTTCTTCAGTCTCCGACCATTGCCCGTTGTTGCTGACCTGTGGTTGTGGGTTCGTCAGGGACCGAAAATTCAAGTTTGAATCATTCTGGACCAAGCTGGATGGCTTTGAAGATACGATAAAGGATTGTTGGGCCAATGAAGTGCACGATGACGACCCCTATGTAGTTTTGTATGTCAAACTGGCCAGGCTTTCCAAATGTCTAGCTAAGTGGGGCCAGAGGAAAATCAATTGGATTAGGTTGCAAATCCAAATGGTGCACGAAATAATCCTTAGATTTGATGTGGCCCAGGAAAACAGAGAGCTCACAGAAGCGGAACGAGGTCTTCGAGCAGCAACAAGAGGGAAGTGTTTAGCCTTGGCGTCTTTTGAGCGAATGAGGTTGCAGCAGTAGGCACGGATTAGAGATTTGCAAGCAGGGCAAGCAACTACAAATTTCTTTCGGTTAAAATTAAGGGCCAGATCAAGGAAGAAACTGATACCGCGCCTTGAACACGAAGGGATGGTTTGCACTTAGCAACAAGACATGCAGCGGTTGGCAGGGGATTACTTCAAGTCCCTCCTTTCGAGCATCCAGCAGGGGCCTCGTCAGATCAATTTTCAGGGAATTTCGCTTGGTACAGCAGATTTGCACTCTTTAGATGAGAACCTGACTGAAACGGAGGTTTGGGAAGCTATGAAAGAGCTACCAGGGGAGAAGTCTCCTGGGCCTGATGGATTCACAACCCTTTTCTTCAAGAGATGCTGGAGCATAGTGAAGTTGGAAGTCATGGCGGCAATCAACAAATTCTAGTCCAGGAACTCACAGCATCTTGATCTTCTCAACTCTTCGGTGATCACCCTCATCCCAAAGAAAGAAGCGACGGCTGTCTGAAAGATTTCCGTCCTATTAGTCTCATACATAGCTTCGCGAAGCTCGCAGCCAAAGTGATGTCGCGTCGACTGGCACCAAAACTCCCAGAACTTGTTCCGCCTGAGCAAACGGCGTTTATCCCAGGAAGAAGCATTCACGAGAGTTACTTGCTGGTCAAGGGGCTTGTCCTCAAGTTTCACCGAGAAAAGAAGAAGAAAGTATTGCTCAAGCTTGATATCACTAAGGCGTTCGACACAGTTTCGTGGACCTTCCTCCTGCACATGTTAGCTTACAGGGGGGTTCAGTTTGGGATAGAGGAGAAGGGTGGTAATGCTTCTGTCCACGGCACACGCAAGTGTTATGTTGAATGGGAGCACTTCGGAAACTTTTGCGCTAGGGAGGGGATTGCGGCAAGGGGATCCACTGTCCCCGATGTTGTTTGTGTTCGTCATGGATGTGCTGCAGGCCCTGATTCAAAAGGCCAGTGTGGCTGGGTTGCTGGCTTGCCCGGCAGACAGACGGATTGGCGGCCGCTTGCCAAACTTATCTCTTTACGCGGATGACGTGGTGGTCTTCTTCAACCCTACGGAGGCCGAGGCAGGAGTAATCAAGGAGTTACTTGATCTGTTTGCAGAAGCTTCAGGGCTGCGAGTAAATTATGGCAAAAGCTCCATCTCATCGATCCGTTGTGGCGAGGAAGAAATCAATGCAGTACAAGAAATCCTCCAGTGCCGTATTCAGCATTTCCCGATTGTGTATGTGGGATTGCCGCTATCCTATAAGAAGTCATCAAGAATTGAAACGCAGCCGCTTCTAGACAAGCTCTCAGACAAGGTTTCCGGGTGGAAGCCCAAGTTGTTGTCAATTGACGAAAGGCTTTTTGTTTGGTAAAAATGGTCCTCCAAGCTTTGGTGGTTCATTTCTCTTGAGTTCTCAAAATTCCGAAATGGGCGATCAAAGACATCGAGCGCAGGTGCAAGGCATTCCTTTGGAAAGGGTAGGGTTCGGTTAATGGAGGGCATTGCTTGGTTTCATGGAAGAATGTTTGCGTTCATGAAAACTTGGGAGGGTTGGGGGTCCGAAATCTGGAGCTCTTCGGCATTGCGCTGAGGCTAAAATGGCCTGTGCTAAGTGTAAAGCACAAAGACAGACCGTGGGTGAGTGTTGAGATGTCCCACGAAAAGGAGGTGCTCCAGATTTTCGCGGCAGTGGTGCAGTTCAAGCTGGGAGACGGCCGTCGGGTGTCATTTTGGACGGCAGACTAGTCCGGGTAGGGAAGTGTCCAGCAGAGATGGTCGTGCCTCTTCTCGTTCATTCGGTGTTCAAGCATAACGGTAACCCAAGCGCTGCATAACAGGAGATGGCTAAGAGACATTCAAGGAGCCCTGACGGCACAGGCGCTAGGGGAGTTCTTCCAGCTGTGGAGTGAAGTGCGTGATATTGAATTGAGGGAAGGGCCAGATGACATTAGATGGAAGCTGGAAGCTCATGGAGATTTTTCAGCGGCCTCGGCTTACGGAATCTTTTTCCAAGCAACGGAGGAAAATCCATATGGTTCCATCCTCTGGAGTTCTCAAGCGCCTTCAAGGGTACTTTTTTTATCTGGCTCGCCCTACAGGGAAGGTGTCTGACGGCGGACAATCTTGCCAAGAGGGGATGTCAACATAATGATCGCTGCGTTTTGTGCCAAAGCGAGGAGGAATGTTGTCACCATTTGTTCGTCTCTTGCTAGTATACAGATGAAGTGTGGCAGTTTGCAAAGCAATTCTTCAGTGTGCCTTTCCAAACACCGAAGGAACTAGACCTTGCCCTGCCGAACTAGTGGTTGTAGACTAGAGCCCTGTTCCCGGAAGCATGTAGGGATTCCTTCGATGGTTGGTTCATGCTTATCACTTGGCGAGTATGGAAAGAACGGAACGCAAGAATCTTTGAGAATCGGCATTTGGTGGCGATTCGTCTGTGGGGAGAAATCAGAGATGAAGCCCGGATTTGGAAGGAAGCCGGGGTGTTCGCCGAAGGCGAGTAATTGACCCCCTGTGCTCCGTCCGGGACGTGCTCTTTAGGCCTGGCACTGTTTCGGATGTTCTTCTTTGAGGAATGGCCTGCTCTGTATTTTTTTTACTCTTTGATTCCCTGGTTTCCATTGGGGAACTGGGATCGGCAGTGTAATGCCGTTGTAATCAAGCTTTTTCTCCCCGTTTCTTAATAAATTTGGTCGGTCGCCCTTTCGGCCGCACCCGGCAAAAAAAGAAAATTGCTATGATGTACCTCTGATCCTGTCAATTCCACCGTTCAAGAATTTCTCATTTACTTCTTTGAGTACAACAGGATAATTGCTCAGCATTAGTGCAGTTGCAATCCCAGAACCCATAAGCCCACCCCCAACAATGGCAACTTTAGCTACCTTCCTAGGCATTAAACCTAAGTCTGTGATCCCAGGAACCTGTTGCAATTGTTATAAGACTGGCATTGTCCAGCTATAATAAAATATTGCTACAAGGTAAGCAGATATAATTCTGTATGCAGCGCGTCTCATATTTATTCTTTACCTCAAATAATCCACTGAAAATATCTTTTGTTTTAAAAAAAATAGTGATATTTCCTTGTGCATTACCTTTGATGTCGCACGTTGTGAAAAAAAGACATGAACCAAGCTTTTACATGTATCTGAGAAAACCAGGTCCTGGAAAGCAATGGCTTCCTTCATTTATGCCGTGAAAGCAAGTGAATCAGTAAAAAAAAAACAGTTCAAGTGAATGTTAAAATTGCACAGTTAACTTTTCATTATTTCTGTCAAGCCACAGAACAGGCATTAAGCTAAATGTAGCATCATGTACCTTCCGTAGCCCAGATCGGGGTCCTGAAACTATACCTTCTTCAATGGCATCAATGCAGAGGAGTAGGTGCTGAAGATGGGCAGCCTGCTTCTGAACCTGAGCTCTGGCAAACTTGAGGATCTCCCTGGCCTCATCAGGAGACTCTAGCTTGTCAATTCTACTGAGGGTGTGGACCCATGGCCTTCTTAACTCGGACATATCCAAAGCCCAACGGCAGGCAGTATTCAGCAAATCATTAGTTGAAACTATGGCATCAACTAGACCCAGATGATGGGCCTCTTCGGCCTTAATAGGCTTTGACATCTGATGAAATGGGACTATTTCACTGTTAAGAAATACTAGCAAGATGTGCAACGGCACCAAGATTTTTTTTTAAAAAAAAGGAATCGGTGAAATTTACCATCATCATTTCAAGTGCTTTTGTCAGCCCAACAAGGCAGGGAAGTCGCTGTGTTCCTAAAATGTAGGACCAGAGAAAGGAAAATAACTTAAATATTGGTAAATGACACATGTCATAGTTTGAAGTCTGTTATCGATCAGCTTTATACATCAATAAGAAATGGAGTTTGACTACTGCAACAGTGTTATCAGGGAAAATCATTGGACAAAAAAGCATATGAGTTGACCCTTTTTTGAACAAGCAATATATACTACCTCCAAATGTTGAAGCTCCGGAAGACCTAATTGAGCTGTTGGAGTCGAAATGCATGCTTGACATACATAAGTGAAGAAATCCAATTCTGTAAGACTTCAGTTCTGAAATTTAAAGACAAAAGTAAGTAAAAGGTAAGCAGATCCTATCTATACCATGGAAATTTCTAACCCTCCACCAAGTGCAAGACCATTGATAGCAGCTACTGATGGCTTTCCAGCAGCTGATAAAGATAACAACCATGAAAGGGAATGTTATGCGACGAGCAGGCTCACTGAATTGACAACAGAATGCTGATCGCTGTCAATTTATATGTGCGTGTATTATTGGAGTACTTGGATCCACGTGACTTATGACAAGTTTTCATTTGGTTGGCTCAGCTGAAACAATGTTGGGCTGCTAATCATCTTCATAAAAGGGGCTTGCCACACCCAGCACTGTTCCCCTTATGGTTTCAAGAAGGAAAGAACAATAGTAGATTGTGTGTTCTCGAGGTGTGTTCGCAGGCCATCCTTAGCATTGGGCAGTCAGAAATCAATCTGCAGCTAGGGGAATGTTTGACAGACTGGTGGATAGCAAGTTCAGCAGAGATCAGGCAAGCAAGAAGGGAAGAGTTAAACTAAACTGCCTTGACATGCTGGTTGATTCATAGCACAAAGGCTTTCAAGTTTCAACAGTGCCAATTTGATTGATACTCAACAGGTCTGAAAGCATGGATATGATTCTGGAAGGCATACAGAGAAGCTTGATAGCTTGATCAAGGACAGCATGCCAGCATCTAAACTATCTTTGGTTAATCAAGTTATTAGGTGTGCTCATGTAAAGTTTGTTTTGTGCTGTGATGGAGAAGCTGCTGTTTATTTCTATTAATCAGGTCAGACGAAACTCTCCTTGTGTATTCTTCAAGAAAATTGAGAAGAGAAGGTGAAATACTCAAATCCTTCAAGAGTATTAGTCCTGATATCAAGGGATACATAATCAACCTTTAGCTGCTCCACTATTAAAAACAAAACATGACAATGTTAGTTAGAGTTGTAAGTGATGGGGCCCACCTGTCAGTCCCATCTTCAACCCCGGCGGCCGCCGCCGCCGCTCGCGTGCCTCGTCGCCACGCGATTCCCGCCTCGCCCCGGCTCGCCCGCGTGCTCTACCTCATGCTTTCACTCCGCCTTCACGCCGCCGGCTGTTTCTGCCCCGTTCCCCTCGCGCCCGCGACGTAAATGCCCGCATTCAAGGCCGTCGGCCATTATTTCCCCTCTTTCCTCCCCGCGTAACTCTGGCGAGGAATTACCGCCGCTCCCGGCCATTATCCGCCTCCCCCGAGCCCTATAAAAGCCGCCCATCGCCCTTGTTCTTCCCCACACTCCCGTCGAGCTCTCCCGTGCCCTCACTCTCTCTCTCGCCGTGCGCTTTAGCTCCGCCACCTCCCGTTGTCGTTCGGCCGCCGCTCCTTGCCGTGGTACCGCCGTCGTCTTCTTTGCTAGCGCCCGCGCATCCCCATTCACCGGTCGCCTTCGTCGTCCGCCGTCCGCCCGTCGCCGGCCACCCTCGTCTTCTTCCTCTTCAGCTCCCTGGTGAGCCCCAGTCCCCTCCCACTCTCTTGCGTCCCATGCGCGCGACGCCTCGTGCGCATCGCCGTGTCGTCCCACCGCCTAGCACCGCCGCTGTTTTGGCGCCGAAGGGCCGCCGGCCGCCGTGCACCATCGCTGGGTGTCACGCCGTGCACCGCGCCACCTCCCCCTAATCTCAGCCGTCTGATCTGCCACGGCAGATCGGGACTGCCTGATCCCGCTCGCTTGCGTGGCAGCCACATGGCCGCCGCGTCAGCACCACATGGGCGCCACGGGTGCACCGGCTCCCTCTCGGCCCGTGGACCCGATCCATCGTAGACCGACGCTCCCGTGGCCGATGACATCAGCATCCGGCCACTGACGTCAGCCCTAGCCGCTGACGTCATCCTTCCGGGATTTATTGCGCAATAATCTATTTAAGGTTTTTCTATTTTAGTAATAAACATAGATAATCTTCTAAAATTCATATTTAATTAATCCAAGTTTCGTTTTAATTCATTCAAATTTTATTAAATTCATAAAAATGCCAAGAATCTATTAAATTTATCAAACTCAAAATTTAAGGGATGAGAGGATAAACGTGGAAACCAGTGTGCTGTGAGTGTAGAGGCAAACAACCAATGTACAATGGATGTTTTGTCTCGTCTCATGAAAGTGCAGGCATCATGGTGAAGCACGGACATGGGTGATCTTGATATGTGAGTGTACAATGTGAACACAAGATTACCCCCACACTCGTTCTTTGTACCTAGGTTGCTTATTCAAAAACAAAAAGCATGAGAACAAAAGGGACTCCGCCAGTTTGAAATCGAAAGTCAAAACATTTATTTTATTTAATTGAAATGAAACTTACATGGAAACTTACCTTAAATCCACATGGAGACTTTGTACGTGAAGGCTGCGTCACCCATGGGCCATTTATGAACAAACAAAAAGAATAAGAGTAAAATGGATTCTTACCTTTATTATTATTATTATTTTATTATTATTTGAAATTTTTATTTTCACCAACATTCTTATACTCAAACAAGGCTAAATTAAAATTGACTCAACATAAACACCAGAGGGTTTTGCGCCTCCTCTGTATGTTATGCATCTTTGTCGTATATCTAATGCCTTAGGTTATCTCCACTTTGAATTAACTTAAAGACTTACCCGCTCAAATTTGAAGATTTCTCTGTGGGGTTAGTCCATATTTATACAACCAAGATCTATATAAGCATTAACTCTAAGGTTCATTAAGCAATCTCGACACCATGTCTAATTTGATTAAAGAAGACATTTTAACCTAAGCATTTTGCTTAATTTAAAGAGTCTTTGAATGAACTGTACATATTCATTCAAACCAAAGCATGCGAGAATAGATAAAGTAAGCATATGATCAAGTTATATTCACGTGAAGATAAAATTGAGTATATGAATAGTGAACTTTGGGTACCTCCCGGCAGGGCTTTGTTTAATGTCAAAAGCAGGACATTTTAATTTTTTTAGCAAGGCAAGATAGAACTAACATCATCTCTAAACCAAGTTGGAATTTTGGTATGAATGGAATTTTGATACGTACCAAACTCCCCTACACTTGGATTTTTGTGTCGCGGGACATCAAAAATCAAGTGTGTGGTGTCAAGCCTCCTTCAGAACTTGTTCCATCACCATAAACACCAAGGTGCTAAAGTTGATGTAGTTCCCATGTTCTCAGACATTGCATGACCATCGTTATTTTTAATCTTAACCTGAAATGGTTAGTGACCAAAAATACCCAAGGACAATCTTATCCTAAAAACATGTTCTTACCTTTTTATTGATGAAGGGAAATGATAATCTGGGCTACCTCCCGGCAGCACTTTGTTTATGGTCGAAAGCTCGACCATGGGAACTTTTACATTGCAGCCACCATTGGTGATTTAGTCCCTAGCTTCACCAACAGTTGTTGATTTATCGTTGAAGTTGTAGCTGCAAGGTTAGTGTCATAGGCGCAACCATGAAATTTGCAATGTTTATGATAAACAAATGCATCTTTAACCAACCTTCTAAACATTTTTCAGTGAAAATCTTAAGGTGGTTGAATGTGCTCGTGGCACAAAACGTGGCAGACTCTAAAGATACCTTAAGAGAGCAAGGTTCCTTATGTTCAAGAAAAAAACTTTCATGCTCGTCTAAGTGGCCCTTACTCTGGTCGTCGGGATGGATGAGAATTTGATGATAGCCAGAATACCCATCAAGAAAACAGAAGAAGGAGTGATTGGCAAGCCGCTCTAACATCTCATCGATGAAAGGAAGCAGGAAGTGATCCTTCTTGGTTGCCTTGTTGAGATTCTGCTAGTCTATACACATTCTCCATCCCGTGATGGTTCGTTGCGGAATTAATTCATTTTGATGATTTGCAACGACTGTCATACCCCCCTTCTTTGGCATTACTTGAACTGGGGTAACCCACTCACTATAAGGGATAGAATAAATTATCCCAACGTGCAAGAATTTCAGGACCTCTTTTTCACTACTTCCCTTATTTCTTGAGGTTCCCTAAATGGTGTAAGAGTTGGGTCTGTAGGGATGCGATGGGTGTAGAGAGTGGGACTTATCCCTTTGAGGTCTTGGAGTGAGTAGCCCAGAATAAATTGATGCTTTTCTAAGGCGGAGATAAGTTTAAAAGTTTCATCTTTGGAAAGCTTGTCACTAATAATGACAAGGGATTTTATATCTTCGTAAAGAAAAGCATATCGAAGGCTAGATGGTAAGAGTTTGAGTTCTATCGGAGGTCGTGATGGTGGTTTAGTCTTAGGGAGCTCGATAATCTCTCCAAAATCGTCTCTTTCTTGAGTAAAGAAATGAGTTTCTTTCTCAAGGACGGATTCTGGGAGTTTAAAAGGAGAAACCTCCAAAACTTCCTCGATAGGCTCACACTCAGGAGAGGGTTCGGCTATGGTGTTCATAGCTCTGGAAATAAGAATGGAAAATGTCTCTCTCCCAAGTTTAATGTTGAGGACTTCTAGTGTCGATACATCTAAGAAAAGCTTTTCAAATGGATGCCCGATTAAAATATCGAAGTCCGGAGCTTCGAACACATGAAAATCTAGGATTGCCTCAAGGTTGTCGTGCCTTACGGTCATGTTTTGCAAAATCCCATAACTTTCTAAAAGAGATCCAGAAGGAGTTTTCAAAGTTTTATTGGTCGGGGTCAAAGGTTCCTCACCCAAAAGTACGAACACAAAGGAATCAGAAATTATATTTGTCCCGACGATGGGATTATAGAGGACCTCAACCGAAGTTCCCCTTATGTTGCAATGAATTGTTGACAAAGTCGAGCTAATCCGAATTGCTTTGGATGACAGCTCACACTCTTTCAACCATTTATGGCTCATAAATGGACGTTAACCTCTTCACGGTCTCCTTAAGGAATTTATCCTTGAGAGACACAGGAGAAAAAACTGGAACTGGTGGTCTCTTCTTGCAAAAGAAATTCGAGGTGTTTCCATAATCTTCAAAAAGATCATCCTCGAATAAGAAAGAAAACTCTGAAGGTTGTATCACTTCTTCCTTCGGTGCTTCTGGTTCGGGCGAGGATTCTATAGCTGGATCTTCACGTGGCGGCAACGACGGCACGGTGGAGTCAAAGTCGAAAGACAGGGGGACAAAAAGGAGACATGACACAAACAACTAGACCTACAGCGTCAAACAAAAAAAACACCTTTTGGTTTGACCTGAAGCGTCAAACAAATATGGATGGAGGAAAAATATGGATGTAGTACTCATCGATTCATCAATCATCATTCATCATCTACTACACTGGGTTTACATCAGCACTGCACAATATCAGGGAAAATATCAGCAGCACTGGGTTTACATAATTCTGGAACTTGTTTCTGTTCTTTCCCCCTTTGTTTTTTGGCTTTTCATTTAAAAAGTTTCAACATGGAAGAGTAGGTCATAGAGTTTATATCTATCTGTTCTCCAAGAAAAACAGAAACAACTCCTGTTGAATCAAATGAGTTTGATTTATAGTTTATGTGATGAAACATTGGATTTGCGATTAGATTTGTGCTTTGAATCGAATGTGTGATATTTTGTGTGGCGGTTAGACCGACCAGACACGACTGGTCTGACCGGTGTATGCGCACGGTCTGACGGGAGGTGTGTGTGCGGTCTGACCGGGCAAGTCCGACTCACAGTCGGTCAGACCGACTTCGACTCGCGGTCGGACTCCGACTCTCAGTCGGTCAGACCGGCACGGTCTGACCGACCGTCTCTGATTTTGGTTTATTTTCTCGGTTTTGGATTGTTTCTTTGTGGATTTGATTTCTAGATGATTTTTATGCATATGGTTACTGTTGACAAACTAATGTGAGTCAAGTTTGGACAAACTCGTGCTCGGTATATCGTTTCTTTGTCGTATATGTGCAGGTATCGCTTGAGGCCTCGGATAGTATTGTCGGTGTCGGATCAAAGTCGACTTGGGAGAAGTAGACGTCCAGCACGCGGGATACTAAAAGGCTAGAGGATAATGCACATGGAAGATGGAGAATCTATATGGCATACGAGAGGGATCGTATGTGGTGTCAAATTTAGAAAGGAATCCTAATTCGGGAAGTTTGATTGAGATAGGGAAAAAGATGAGGTTATAGCGGGCAAGAGAGGATTTCCTACATGGATTAGGAGTCCTACTTGGTGAAGAATTCGTGGACCTACTGTATGTATAAATTGAGAGGGAGGGTGTGCCTCCTAGACATCGATTTTCAAGAAAGAAATTTGAGAGAATAGCTAGGGTTTCGAGTTAGATCGAGATTTTGGTGAGGAGTGCTGTTGTTGCACTTTGTAAACACTTTTAGATGCAATAAAGTTGAAATCCGTAAAATTAAAAAGGTACGAACCTGAATATCTTCCAACTGCTTGGATAGTATCAGATTATCCTCTTGAGTCTCATGGAGTTCAAATAGGCGGTTTGCAGCAAGAGTCTGATCTCCATAGGAGAAATTAACAGGAAAAGAAAGAAAAAAACAATAATAAGATAAGTGAGAAAATAACACTCTTCAGTCTTCAAAGCATCCATGAAAATAAAATAATAATAATAATAATAATAATAATAATAATGTCTTATCACGAGTACCTTAGCCTCCCGAACAGCATCTTTCAGATCTCGCCCCCATACCCTTGTCCGAAGATTTATCGGTTGAAACACTACCGTTCACGCCGTTAGGAGCAGATGTGTTCATCAGTGAGCCTCCACCCATTTGCAACTGGAGAACGGCCAACTTTGGTCGGCTTTCCTCAAGCTCTGCCATGCTTTCCTCTAGCTCACCTAAAATTACAACATATGAATGTGCATTACAGGTTGTTTTGGTTAAAAACAAAGGTGTGCAAATGTGCATTTCCTTTGATGTCAAAAGTGTAAGTGTCTAGATGATGATCTGGCCACATTTATTTCCTTCCAAACTTTATGGCAGCCAATTTTGGGCGCAAAATTCACACCCGCGTATCATTTATGAATGAATATTCAAGAGTATAACAGACAATAATCCAATCCAAATTGCAAAGTCAGGGTATGTGCCAAAATACCACTTTATGCAATCAAGCTAATTAAAAAATGGTGTTTTTAAATTTAGTAAAACTGATTTACATTTAATACATGAGACAACAGCCAAAAACTGTGAGTAGATCAACATAAATGCAATGCAGCAAAATTTTAACAAACCAACACAAATGGGGAAGGAGTGGCATTATTTAACACCCGAAAGACACTTTATTTCATGTAGTTCTCTTGATTGATTGTTTTTGAAAGACTCAATCTCATCCAGATAGTTTTCGTGCTTCCCGTTGATGATAGACACGCTTGATGTAAATTGTCAACCACCACTTTCAAGTAATCATTATGGGTTTCAAGGGCCAAATGACGTCTGAAGGAAATAAATATTTTTGATTAGAAAATAATAGAGTTGCAATGTAAAACAGAAAAAGAAGGGCACAAATATTGCTTTCAGCGTTACCTTCACCGGAGTTCGTCCATTTAAAGCTAATGATAAAGATTCACTTCTAGCTTGTGTACAAGAAAAGCCTCTTGCGTGGACTTCATCGAGTGATCGTTGTTGAATAGCGCAAGGCAAGAGATTCCTCAACTAATTTTGAAGCTCTGTCATCATTATTTCTGAAATTCCTGGAATTCAAGAGCCTCGACGAGAAATATCTCCTCGAAGGACATGACTCAAGAGATTCAGAAGGAGAAAGAACAAGTCAATGCTAGTACCGAAAGAAAAACAAACCTAAGAGAGCAAAATAAAACAAATAGCCAAGTAGCCAACCTTCGACATCTCTTAATGGTCAAGCGCTTGCAAACCGTTTAAATCCCCACCGCTCGAACCCCAAAGCACTAAATCATCAATCGCTATAATTCACGAAGTGCATCGAAACATATTGAACGAAAAAATGCATCGAATAGAATTTACATCAGCATGAAAGACAGAAGAATGAACCTGATTCCACATTTTATTCAAACAAATCAATGTATTGTCGTAAGAACATTGTTCATCCCTCGCTCCTTGAACTTGCCTTCCAATGCACGCATTTTGGACTTCGTGCCTCCAATTGTTGCACCAACTTTCGGTTCTCATATCGAAGAGCTGCGGCATCCATCTGTTATTCTACTTGGATGTTATGATGATGAATGATATCTATCATTTTCCATAGGATCACTTCATTTACACAAGGAATGTACTGATGAATCATCGCATGTACTTGATGAATGTAAAAGGTAAAAGTAAAATAAGAACACGTACCATATAAGGTCCATGAGAATAATAGATGCGACATCTATTGTGATTGGCCGTTCAAGTTTCTCGATTTGCACAATAGTACTTATCAAGGCAAATGGTGCATGGCCAAGTCCTAGGGATTTTTTTTAGATTGAAGGCAATTCTCATTACCCGGCTTTTGGGAGAAAGCCAAACCACAACAAGGTTCTGGTAGCAAAGGAAAAAAACAAAAGACAGACACAGTAATTACAAAAAACAAAACAAACTCAGCACCAAGCTAGAACAGCCAGCCAAACTTCCAAAGCACAGAGACAGACCACTTCCAAACATCAGGATCCTAACTCCCCCCTTTCACGACTAAAGCTACTGCTACAATCAACTAATATCGGGTAAATTGATGCTCGAAGTTGAGACGCCTTCTTCTTTATCGCCTAGCTTGCTCCATTCATTCAAAAAGGATAGAGATTTATAGACCACCCGCAAGCACCCTTCATTATCGCCTAACTAATATCAGCAGCACCCTTCTGAATTTTGTAGCCTTTTCCAGTGCTGCAAAAAGGATAGAGATTTATAGACCACCTGCAGGGTACTGTTAGGCAATTTATTCTAAAAAAGCAGTCATTTCTTGTCAACCAAACCCCCAAACCAAAGTAGCGACCATAACAATCGCTAATTCTGTTTTATGTTTAGTGTTAATCAATCTTGTACCCGCTTCCAGAGAACCAGGCAACTTCGAAGCTCTAGAGCATCCCTCACTACAACCAGGCAAACTTTGCTTTAGGACAAGTAACACCGGGCGAACTCGCTATATGCAAACTTTGCTACGTAACCGTGTAATTTAATGAAGATGCCGACGATCAAACTAAAAGGCAAATAACAAGCGAGATAAACAAAAACTCGTTATCATATCATACCGCCAAGTTAGGCCTTCGTGCATTTGGTCTCAAACCATTGACACTACCATTTTCCATAAGATCACTGTATTTATACAAGGAATGTATTGATGAATCATCAAATATACTAGATCTAAATGAATGTAAAAGGTAAAGTAAAATAAGAACAAGCACCATATAAGGTAATCCAAAGTCGTTGGATCCCTCGTTCTAGTATGTTCAAAAATTCACTAACGATACAAACTAGATGAGAATATGTTTGGTAGAATTCACTAAAATACAAACTAAACTAGAATGGGCGTGGCGTCAAAACTTTAGCAACAGGACAAAACTGGACACTGCTATCTTCTCGGAGCATCCTACGATTCCCTATATTGTTTTCCTGAAAGAAATCGAGAGGCAACATCAAGCCTAAAAGAAAAGGAAATCAAGAAAAACCCGAAAAGAAATCAGCAAAGAACAAAGAACGCAAAAAGTCTGCTTTGCTTCTTCTTGAGAAAGAAGTCCAAGAAGCATCAAACAATTGAAGCAAGAAATATGCCAAATCCTATTCGAAATGAAAGAAATTGGCCATCATAGAAAAGAAAAAGGAAAAAGAAAAGAAAAAGAAATCGTAAAGGAAAGAAGCAAGAACCGCAAGAAGCTTGTGCTTCTTCTTGAGGAAGATCTCCAAGAACCGAAGCAATCGAAGGAAGGAAGAGGAAGGAGGGAAGAGGAGCTCACCACCAAGAAGGTTCTTCTAAAGCTTCTTCTTGAGGAAGAGTAGCTTCGTCCTCTTCTTAGCCTCCTCCTTCTCGATCCGCTGCTGCTCCTGCTGCAGCGCCATCGCGTACCTGCGGTGAAGGCAGCGGGGCGTGTGCTCCATAATCATGGAGAACGGCACCCCGCTCTCCTCCCAGCCGCAGAATGGGCAACGCGCGTTTGTGATGAAGCAGCTGCGGCCCGTGGCAGAAGAAGCCGAGGCAAAACCGCCATTGCCACCGCCACCGCCACCGCCGGCCCTTGCCGAGGAGGAGGAGGAGGGACGACGACGACGACGACGACGGCGAAGGCGAAGATTCGGAAGGTGCCTTCCGCCCATGGCGCAATGGGGATCGCGTGATCTCCGACACCGCGCCGCGGACGAGCTTGACGAGTTCACCCTTCGCTCGTTTGCTCTCTCCCTCTCGCGCGGTGGGCTCCACTCGTCTGTCGCAAACGTTGGCGAGGACCAAACCGTCCTTTCCTCCCTCTCTTTTATATACGCTACTATGTACTATACCGTGAACCTTCGGACTGGTTGGGCTTCGCCTTTTCGGCCCACTAACACTCGTCGCCCAAATCATAAATACTTCTTTCATTTTTATGTCCATCGAGTTTAATTGACTTTCTTAGACCGCAATACCGTAAATCGTCATCCCTCATCTTTGTCAAAACCGTATAAGACAGGTCATAGGGCGTGTCGGTTTCTCGACGTGACATCCTAGTAAATAAAACAAAAATAAAAAACATACAAACCCATACATAAGTGAGAATAAAAAAATATGGGGCACACATGTCGGTGCCCACTTTCTCTTCTCTTTTTCCCGCACGCGGGTCACGGAGACCACGCCAAAGTCGTGGCACGTGTCACCGCCCAATCTCCATTTCGAAGTGTTGTGCCCGGTCCGTGGTTACTATGGCCTTGAAGTATAGCAGCGCCTACATATCCGCCACATTTGTCGTGTCCAACGTCGTTGCCCAATTTAGCGGCAGCAACAGCAAAACTGGCAACGACAAAGGGTGCGCCACCTCACCGAATGTCGTCGGTGCCATCTCTATCCCTCGGATCTCCATCAGTGCTCTCCCCGCTCCCTCGCTACCTCCTCCCTTGCGTCGGCCACCGCCACACACGTCTCGTATTTGTGCTCCTCCTCGAGACCCTTCGCCTCTTGCTCCATGACCACACGGCCTGCTTTGGTGGAAGGCGACGGTGCGGAGAGGTTGTCGAACTCGACGAGGAGGTGGTCGAAGGAGGACGTGGCCATCTTATCCGGCGTCGCATACTAGAGAGGAGAAGTCAGCGATGGGTTGAACGAGTTGTTATTGACGCGGTCGTCCTCCAATTGTGGCTCTGTCGGTGTCAGCATTGGAGCGATGGCTAGGGCTGGGGAGAAGACAAGGCCAAGGCGGCCATGGTGTTTGTGGTTATCGTGTTCAGGGTGGTGTGCCGGTCACGGTGGAGCTTCATAGGTGATGGCCAGGAACGATGCGAGCGACATGTCGCAGTTCTAGAGGTCAAGGACGATGAGCGTGAAAACAAGTTCCTTTTCAAACTCTTACCAGGCAGATGACAGTGCCATGGAGAAGTTAGTTTGTATGCATTTTCAGTTGTGCTCACGAATTGACAACACTCAGGTTTAGCTTCCTTTTGTCATTTTGCAAGCTAACATTCTGGAACCAAATTTGTATAAACACTCAGGCATCACATGTTCAATGCAACAAACAGCAAAACAAGTCACATTCTTTTGCTATACTAAATCAATCTCTTTTGCCATACCGAATTGACTAAGACATCCAATCATCACAATCAGTATTAAGTCACGTTCTCAATTCACATCAATTTACAATATCAATTCATATTCATATCATTTCTCAATCTCATTCTTGGCTTCTCAAGCTGCTGTCGTCGCACTCCTACAGACGTCCATGGTGGTGGTGGCCACCCTTCCTCCTGTGGTGGTACGGGCTTGGCAGCAACGGCCATCCCTCTCCTGGTAGCAGCGTCGAACCAGGAGGCGTGAAAGTTGATGTCATCGACGCAGATGGTAGACCTCGACCTCCATGCTGGCAAAGTAGCCAAGCTAAACTTTGATCTAAACAAAACCCCCTAGTTTGATCTATGGTAGCTAAGGGAATTATATAGGTGGAACGATGAGTTGGGGTCGTCCTCTAATCATAAGATGTGTCCCTAATGGACTCAACTTAATACATGGGCCTACGCCCCAAAATAGGTGGAGCAGCATCGATTGATCCTGACATCCCAGTACTGTTTTGGCAATTGTGGAGTGGAATCCGAAGATGAGGCCGTATCCATTTGAAAGTAGACTTTGAGAATTTTCCATCAAGTACTCGTACGCCCTAAACGGACTTCTGGATCAACGGCTATGATTGTTTGAATCCGACACCGTGTAGGAGGCCGAGGAAAAGACAATCTTCCGTCATCCTGTGCCACGTGCTCCTCTCGTGCGTAGTTCCTAAGCACAATAACATCATCACACACATAGTGGTATCCCATTCAATAAATCATGCTTATGCTGATAATTAAGTTGACGAGCACGAGGACGTGTGATTGGTCCTTGTAACATTGGTTTAGTTTGTGGACTTGGCATGGTTATATCCTTGGTGGAGATGTCCTCATCAGGATCAGAGTATGACATTTGTTTGACTTGTTGTCCCACTTTCCAAAGGAGCATAGCATATTAGTTCTACTTTTTTTCCATCAAATCATCACAGCTCTACTCGTAACTTTTCTCCTGAATGGAGCAAGCTCATGGGTGAGTTTTCAAGCTCGAGAAAAGGCTCGAGGCTCGAACGAACCTAGCCTGAGCTTAATTCCAAGCTCGATGTAAAATTAGGCTTGGTTCGAGTATGTTTTCAGCTCAAGCCTAATAGGGAAGCTCTCTTGAGCTCTGCTCGTGTCACACCCTAAAAATCGTCTAAATATAAATTATCGTGAAAATGAAATTTCTAAAAATATTTAATAATTAAAGGAAGTGCTTGAATAATCTATGAAAATTTAAACATCAAATTTAAGTAAATGCGGGAAATAAAATTTCCTAAGTAAAAACATAGGTGGATTTAAATTTTATTAAATTCTCCATGATTAAATATACTCTCGAAATTTTAATAATACAAAGAACATTTTAGTAATTATTTAAATAGACAAATTAATCATTAAGTAATCTATTTATATTTTTATTTAATACTCTTAGTGTCTAAGTATTTTATAATTTTTAAAAAAATTATTTGAGCATTGAAAGTATTTATGAAAATTCAAAGATCATTTTAATGATTAATTTAAATAGAAAAGTAATTAAATCCTCTCTCTAGGTTTTGGGCCAAATTCTAGAAGTCTGTTTTTCTTCCCTCTCCTCTGTCCGGCCTAGCTTGTTTCCTCAAGAAGTCTGCTCTGTGTCCCTATTTCAGCCGGCCGATCAGAAAAGTCTGTTTTGTATCCTCTCTCTAACCGGCCAATACAGTTAAAAAAGAAGTCTGCTTACGTCCCTCCATACAGTGTCGCCGAACAGAGAAAGTTGGCCTGCTATTCATCCCGCGTTGTCGTTTTTTCCCTTCCAAATAGGGTCGATCCTGATTCACGTTTCCTAAATTGGTTAAGGGATAATTTTTTTCCTTTCTGTTTCCTTTTCTCCAAAAAGGAAACCGAATCCATTTGAAAATTAATCTCAATTCTTTCTTAATTGAACTCCTTTCTTTCCTTAATCCTAGTTTTCTTTCTCGGTACTGTCATGGTTATTTTTGGCCCAGGTTTGATCTCCTGAGCCTATAAATACAACCACCAAGCTCTTCTCTTTCGTCCCCTCATTTTCCGAGTCTTTCTCATGCTCCATCCTTCTCCCGGAGCTCAAGTTCTCTCCTCGCCGTTGTCGCCAAGTTTCGGTCGTGTCGCGCCGCCTCTTCGGTCGCTGCCGACTCCGTCACCGCCGAAGTTCGCCGAAGCCTCCGTTGGCGTCACCCATTGCCGGAGCACCATCGCCGCTGTTGTTCCAAAGACCTCCGCCGCCAAGAGCTCGTCGCCGGCATCTTTCCGTTGCCGATTATTAGCGTTTTTTATTCGGTAAGAACCGCATCTGTCCCCTCTTCGTCCCGATCTCCTCAGTTCCCGCCGTTGTGCCGTCGTTCGCCGTTGTGCCTACGTGGACCATCCATCTTTAAAAATCCAGATAGATTAATCTGAGCCACCCATTTTATTCGGTTAAATCTCAGCCGTCCAAATCTTTATAATTCATTTTCCCTCTCTTTTCAATGACATATGGGTCTTTTTGCTATATGTCATCTAGCAAATTTGATCTAATCTATTTTTCGAAGGATGTTTTTAATCTTTTCTCTCTGTTATAAATTATTTGTAAATTGTTTAATTAATTTGGAAATCGTCTTTTCTTTAATAGGTCTAATTGGATTAAAACTTCAAAAATCCGTAACTAATTCATACGAACTCGGAATGAGGTCGTTCAAGTCCCATAATTCATATAAAATTAAGCTCTACCAATTTATAAATTTTAATTGTACTATTTATTTGGTTTTTATTAGTATTTTTCCTTATTTTGTGTTCTAGGTTTAGTTTTTCGTACTTTTGGAGAATCGTTCGTTCATTGGATAAGTTCTTGAAGATGAATTGAAGACTAATTATTGCAAGACAAGTCACATAGATCCCAAATACAATTCTTTTGAGCATGTTGATCCTATCTTTTAATTCTCTATTTTTTGAAATCGTATTTATTTTCGAATGACATTGGGTGGTATGGACCTATTCCTTTGTTATGGCCAATTTGCATTGATTACCCTATTTTCTTGATATCTTGGGTTATAATTTAACTAGTTAAACTTTATATAATGGTTTAACTAGAGATTAGGAATAATTTGCTTAGTCATGCTTAGAAACTGTAGTGTCATTTTATATGTGATAGTTAATGATTCATTTATATCATATTGATGGATAATTAATGGTATCGATGATGGTTAATCATGATTGGTTATTGAACTAATGGCCAATTAAAATTTGATTAAATGGTGGGTTGTGAGCACATGGTTTGATGATTTTGATGGGCATGCTTATGACAATTAAGGACTGGATTACGAGCTACTGTTGTGAAGCATTAACCGTACTAACCATAAGCCGAATGAGCAACTACTGGATTTGTAGTGTAACATGTTCAGCAAGAGACACCATGGTGGTATGTTTTTTATTGTGGACAACTAAGTCCACGGTGGCGACAACTAAGTCCACAGTTTCTTGGGCACTAAGTAGTCTCCCGTTAGGTAACCGACCGTTCTCCTGCGGAGACGGATGCTTAGTGGGTGTCATTCGTTGGGCGTGTTATGCAAAGGGTCCTGTCGAATCTTTATTCAGGTACTTTTTGGTATCGCGATGCATGGTTGATATGATGTTGAGATTGTGTCTTGTAGGTAAATTTGTACACATTTAATAAGAGTAAAACTATTTGAATAGCCATCCCCGCGGTTATGGGTGAGCCTAGCAATGTTTTTCATGATTAGTCCTGGACTCTTAGTAATGATAATAAATTAATGACGATAATTTGTTAGCTCTCGTAATGGAGTTTATATCTACGCAACGGGATTAGTTGTGTAGAGATGGTTGGGCAGCATTGGGGGTGTTGTTCGGTGTTTATTAATATTTGCAACATTGGGGTACTGTTTTACAAATTCTCAAATATTTGCTAAATGTTGCCTTTGCAAATGAAACCTTATTATTGACATCCTTTGTATCCCTGTGCACTTGCATATTTGTTGTGTGGCTTGTTAAGTATTCTATGTACTTGCCTTGCAATAACCAATCAACCTTAGTTGAAGAAGGATTTCGAAGGAGAAAACCTTTTGGCTTAGATCCCAGTTGAGATGCCTGTGAGAGTGGAGTTGAAGCTTCACTAGATTTTCTTTTTCGTAGCAGTTTTCTTCGTGGTGAGGACTAAATATCTCTTTTATAAGTATTTATCACATTAGTTGATGAATCTATATATATTAAATATCGATTTGTGTACCTCGACTGATCTCTGGACGAAGATTGTATGAACAAATTAGTACAGAAATTACTACTGAATTTCTGGGCGTGACAACTCGTTGACAGCCCTAATTAAGAGTGTTATGATACCTATTACCGAACCGCGAAAGGTGATGATGGAAGAACCAAAGGAAATGTTTTAAGTGGATTTTATTTTTTAAGTTGGTATCTATATAAAAAATAAAGATATTCTTTTAGTGTTTTGTCCTTTTTCATGAATATAATAACTTTAAAATCCTATTCAATAAATACTAAGTTCTTAATCTGTTTTATACTGTTTTACACGTTATACGTTATAAGACGTTCGTGTTTGGGTTTTATATAGATTCATGTATGAATCCATATACATGCATCGTACCTTTGTCGAAATTCATATAGATGTTAGTATATTTGTATGATGGATGGAGTGGCCAAAATGACGGTTGAAGGGAGTACATAGCATGTACACATGCACGGATTGTTTTTGACTTTTTCAATAGCCAAATATCTTAAAGTTTGATGAAGATTATAGTGAAATTTAGCAAAATTTTGAACACACAAGAAACGTTTAAAATATTGTTATATTTTTCTATAGTCTTAATCAAAATTAAAAATATTTAACTAAGAAAAAAAGTCAAATAGACTGAAACGGAGGGAGCAGCAAATTAGACGTTGTTTCCCGGCCCAATAGAAGTGCGGCGTGGGTTGTTGGGCCAAATTGGGCCGCATTAGGTATTAGGTATTCTAGAAGGAACGGACAAGGGCTCGCATCGATCCTTGGATCCCCTTCATGGTCGAGCCGCCGTCGACGAGCAACCGACGGGGCGCCGGCTGCTCACGCGCACGGAGGGAGGTAAGAGATTCCATCCTTTGTTTCGGAGGTGAATCTGTCTGAATGCCTCCTTCTCGCTGCAGAGCGGCAGTATCTTGAGTCCGATTCCGGCACAGACAAGGTTGTTGTCTTGTCTCCGATTCGATTCTGATTTTTCAGCACTGGGGAGGTTTCAGTCTCCGATTCGATCTACCAGAAGAAGCCCTCACCCTTTATAAGGATCATCCAGGCTAGAGGGAATTGTCGGTCGCCTAGTTGCTCTAGTTTGGTCAGCGCTGATTTCAGAAATTCAAACTTGTGCAGTTCAGAAGCAAAGTTTCTTGTTGGAAATAAATAAAGGAAGAGTCCAGAAGCAAAGTTAAATCTTGTGGCTTGAAGAGATGGAACTGCCGTTGCCGTTGCTCGTCCATGATCTTGGAACCCGTAGCGATGACTCGCAGACGCAATTCAGCATCTGCAACCAAACCCTCAGCACTGCAGCCATCGAGCTACTGAGAGATTTCAGGTGCTTTGAGACTCCACAGGGCTGGGTACTCGCCCTTGATCCTGCCTCACTACAAACCTTCCTATGGAGACCTCAGGACAGCAAGAGGATCGATCTCCCAACCGCGAAAGAGGACTTCCCTAGGAGCTGCAAATGCCTGCTCTCCGGCAACCCAACCTCGTTGTCGTCAGATTGTGCCGTCCTGGTACTCGATCTCGACACCCCTGAGATGCTAGTCTGCAAGATCGGAGGCGGCGAATGGGATTCTTTCAGCTACGAGCTCTCCATTTTGGGCAAGAACGACAAGCCCCTGGAGGTTCATATGGCCAAGCTTCAGGGCATCGCTGCTGTTGCCGGCAAGGTGTACTACACATTCTCAGGATACGCTCTTGGAGTAATCGAATTCTGCCCGGAGGTAAACCTCTCTACCATGGATGTCGACATGGTTGAATTGCCTACCAGCACGCCAAACTTCTCGACCTACTTGATCGAGTCCTGTGGCGACCTCTTTCTTGTGGTTGTGTTCTTCCTTGGCGACAACCTGCACAAGATCGCGGAGGTGGCAGTTTACAAGATGGATTTCTCGGGTCCGGAGTGGTGCAAGGTGGACAGGATCGGTGACAGGGTGTTTCTTCTGGGTGGAGATTTCATCGGAGCTTCTAATTTTGGAGCATCTTGCTCAGCTAGTGACCATGGGTTGTCTGGGAATTGCATCTATTTTGTGAATAATATTGCCGCTGAGGAGAATTTTCTTCATGTCATCGACTTGGAGAATGGGACCGAACAAGTACTACGGCCTTTCAAACACAAAGGCTATCCACTGCCGCTGCGTCCACCCTTCTGGCTATTAACCACCCATGAATGATAATCTTTCCTTGTAGAAAATGTACCTGTTCTTATGACATGTAGTATTTGCACCTAACTTAGGGTTTGTTTTGATCCTTACTCTCAATACAGTTGTACTTGTTTTTTACGACTTACAATTGTTACAGTAATAATGGTTAATGGAGAGGTTACGGTCTCCTATTTTCTCTTTGTAACATATCAGGTCTTTGCTCTTGTGATGATACAAACCGAACTACTACTACCTTTTCTTTTCTTCTGAAACAAGGGCATTTCTGATGCAAACAAGTATATATATTTGTTACTGCCATACCTGCACAAACTATTAGCTTTATTTACAAGCAAGCATCTACCACACAATGAAGTATTCATCATTTTTTAGTAGTTTTCATTATTTGCTTCAAAAAAAATTGTAGTAACTGAGTTCTAAGTGTCCTACTGTTAAGTTTGTCGAAAAATAAAGGGTCTTGCTTATTCACAGTTCTCATACAGGCTGTTGCATCGTGTGCATCAGATTTTGGATGCGATTTGAAGCAAAAACCCTTAATTAAGGATGTATGTCCTAGATGTATACGGACATAGAACACACACTGATGGAGAAACTCACACTAGTTCCAGTTCGTAACCCTTAATAGTCCCGGTTGTCAAACCGGGACTATGAATCCGGAACTAAAGATCGTCATTTCTAGTCCCGATTGACGCTATTAACCGGGACTAAAGATTTTTTTATATTTTTTTTGATTTGTTACTTTCTCCAGTAGTGCTACATACTATATATTACATGCATATATTATATATTACACATATATATATTTTACACACATATATTTATACATATATATTATATAATATATATATATATAAATATATAAGTTACACACATATAAATGTACTTAAAAAAGGAAATATATACATATAATATATTATCAAAACATATACACATATGTACAATATTCACATATATTTCGTATGTTATAAAACATTGTCTATTTCGTGGATCCGATGGTTAAGTTACTTAAATTAAAATAGAACTTCCCGGGATCAATGATCTCGCTCGTTTATAAATCACATCAATTCTTCCCGAGCGGCTTGTATGAAAGTCTTGTGGGGAGGTTGTCTCTTACTCGCATAAGTCGTTATTAATTCGATCAAACGAGAAATAAATATATGAAGTGAATAAGAAATCGAGACGTAATGTATGAATGACTGTTATACATACATCTATATCGTCGATAGTTGTGACATCGGTCACAAAGCGGTGAATGTAGTCGCAGATGTAGTATCCGCATAAGTTGGTGCCCTGCGACTGTTTTGCACACTAAAGAAGAAATGACGACAAATTTAATATACATTTCATATTTTAGAACAAAGTAATAATTCAAAACAACTTTGGAGCATGTTACCCACTGGAAAGTTCATCCTCACGAAGAGCTTATCTTTCCAATTTTCGCGAACATTAGCCTGAAGCCATTCCCATGCCCTACGTGCAGTTGAAAGTTAGCTAGTAATTATCCGAGAACCGCATATATGCAATAGCAAGTAAGATGACATTACCTATTTAGCAGTTTAAATATCTTTGCGTACGTGGACTCTGGTTTATCCATTGAGTCAAAGACATGGATCCGCGAGTTATCAATGTCAATTACTAACAGAACCCAGTGAAATCTGCAAATTGGTTTAGATGACACATATGAACATTTATGTATGCACACGGGATTGAAATCGGTATGGAAGGAAGAAAATACTTACGCAGTGTTGTAGGGCAGAAGGATAAACGACCGGAAGTGGTTTATCACCAGCGCCTTGTAAATGTTGTCCAGTGTTGGATCAGGAAATTGAATCGCCATTCTACAACGGTTAAAAAGAATTTTAGTCAGCTAAATACAAGGAGGTAAGAAACGAAATAACAAAACGATACTTACAGAGCCCACGTGGCTAGAAGTGAGACGTCGAGGGCATCAAGCTGGTACAGGTCGAATATGTCTTCGAATCGGATATAGAAGTCATCACCTCCATCAACGAAATAGTCCTGTGAATATTTGCCCGTTACCATCTCTCCACCCTTACTGGATTCTTGCATGTACCACTTGTGGAAGCGGTACATCTGTGTTGGTAGCTTTTTCACTTGATCCGGCTTTACAAGAGGCTTTTCAAGTTTGAACTTGTATTTCAGCGGAGCCTTCGCCAGGGGAGCACGACCGTGTAATTGATCCATTGAAATTTCAGCAGATTCCATAAATTGTCTTAACTGTGATCTGACATTTGGAACTGTGCTGAACTCCAGAGGTTTCTGAGGTTGCATGCCGAGCTAGGGTACATCTTTGCCCGTTCTCTTCGCCTTGCCAGCAGCCTTTCGAATAGTCCTATCATAGTCGGACTGCAGTTAAGGTTGCGGTTTAGGCCGTGGCGTTAGGTACGTGTTCTTGAAGAAGTCCTTGGTCTCCGGGGATTTCGGAGGCTTCTCAGAGACTTCTTTTCGAAAAGGGCCTTGACTTCAGCTTGACGGCCTCGTGCGCTCCTCCGGAGTCATATCGTACGCCGTTTTCTTTGGGGCTGGCGGGAGCGGGTCAAGTTTAGGCCTCTTGCTTCTTGGTCCACTGCTGGTTGACCTTGACCGCGTGGCTCGAGATGTTGTCCGTTTAGGAGTCGGTGCTCGTTGTGGCGACGGAGGAGACTGAGAAGGCGATAGAGTTGGAGACGATCGTTTAGGAGTCGGTGCTCATGGAGACAACGCAGGAGGCGGAGAAGGCAGAGGCGGTGAAGGAGGCGGAGGAGACGGCCCACGTGGAGGCGAAGGAGGCGGAGGAGACGGCCCACGTCCGGGGAATATTATGAAGATCTTCCTCCAGAGAAATATTCCGTGAGCTGTTTCTCCTAGCGTCAGCTCCCCGTCTCCTCCGGAGATATCTAGCTCGAGATCTTCATAGTCGCGTTCCACCTGTTCAATTTCAACTTTCGAGTACGCAGGTGGAACGGGCCGGGAGTGGTAGGTGCCGTCTCGGTCTACTGGAATGGCCATGCCCGACGCGACCTGTTCGAGAAGATTGTTTATTAGTTAGTAATGAACATTGATTGACAAGTTATTCAAGAAAATATACGTACAACATAAAAGTACGAACATACCTTTATTGTTATGTTCTTTAGCGAAATGTGCAGCTCACATGGGGTCCGCTGTGTGATGTCATCAACGAGGCATGGCGGACCCGGTTCAGCTTGTGGGGCCAAATTGCCTTCATTTCCAGTTGAAGCGCAATGCCGCGCCGTAGTTGAGCGGCTGTTGCTGGATCCGGCTGTTGGCTAACCCAATGGCTTCGCTCCTCTGCCAACCTTAGGGCCAGCCTTTCGTCCATAATCGATCAACTCGCGAGAGCTTCATTTCCATCTCGCGAACCTCACATCCCGCTCTTGCTTTGACCTCATTCGGCTCTTGTATGTGTCGACGTCAGCTTGGAACCCGTATTTCTAGGGGACGACGCCTTTTCCTCGTGTACGCCCCGGGTGCTCTGGGTTTTGGAGGGCGAGCGTTAGCTCGTCCTCTCTGTCGGGCCTGAACGCGCCCGAGGAAGTGGCCTGTAGCGCCTCCTCTAACCTCCGTCCGGCTTCTTGAATTTCATCACCAAAGATAATCTGTGCCATCGACGGGATTAAGTGAGCCGCCGTGAGCATAAAGCCAATGCTTTGATCGTTCCGGCCAGTTGGCTGTGCCTGGAACGATACCTCGTGCTTCAAGGTTGGCTTCCATTATCTCCCATTTCTCCATTGCTTTCTTATAGCCGCCTGACCCAAGCCTGTGATGGTATTTCTTTTTAGCTGCATTCGCCTTGTTCTTTTCTATGATAGCTTGTGCTTCTTCCCTAGTCTTGTGTTCAACAAAAGCATCTCAATGATCTCTCGAGCTTTGGGAACTTGTCAAAGTCACGGTCCGGCCCTTCAGATATATTCTTGTGTAACTCTTTCTTATAGTTCCTGAAGAGCTCTGCCATTTTCTTTAACGTTCTTTCCTTGACCCTTGCTTGTTGTGAGTCTGGGATGGTGAATGTCTGCAGCATTATCGTCCGAGCATCTCTTTCTCTCGTGTCCGTAGATAGCTCGCTCATCTCCTTCGTCCTTGATCGCCTCCGTTGGCAACGCTTACGGGCACGTGATCCCTCACCACCCATCCGATGTGCGCCACAAACTTCCTTGCGGCATCCTCGGGGCAATTGGTCGACCGTCAGTGCCACCTCCATTATGACATGTCGACCCTCTATTTTCTTGCTAAGGCCGCATTGCCCGCGTGCCCTCTTCTGTCCAGCGGAGGCGGAGGCGGAGGCGGAGGCGGAGCCCTCATTCTCCTCATCGTTCCTCTGCTCATCCCCCTCGTTCCCCTCCTTGTTGAGGTATTGATTTGTATCTTCATTCCCCTACTCGTTGTAAAACTCTGTTCCTCGTGCGATCTCATCAAGGAGAAGCTGTTCCTCGTCACGATCCGCCATTTGATTGTTGTGGTTGAGGACTTAATCAAAGAATTCTGAAAAAAATTATTCGGTTAATACATGTATCAATTATTCAGGAAAATCATGTATGTCTCATAAAAAAAGACAAAAAGAAGAAGATGGATTCAGAATAACAGATTATCTTCATCCTAGAAAAGACTTGTGAAGGATATCACGTTCTATATATTCCTTCTTCTCTTTTGTTTCTCTTTGCTAGAACACGACCGACCGACCGTTCGTTCTATCATTCACGTCTGTTCGTTTGGACCCTTATCCCTAACCCTAACCCTAAACTATCGTCCATTCGTTCTATCGTTCATTCACGTCCGTGAGTACGATCATCTGGGGGAGAGGAGAGAAAGAGAGGAGAATGATGTGAGGGAGATAAGGAGGAGAGGAGTGGAAGTGGAGAGGAAAGGAGAGATAGAGGAAAGGAGGAGACGACCGACCGAACGAACGACCGAGTGTCCGTCCGTCCGTTCGTCCACGTCCGTTCGTCTGTTCGTTCGTTCGTCCGTCCGTCCGTTCATCCGTCCATTCGTCCGTTCGTTCGTTCGTCCGTCCGTTCGTCCACGTCCGTTCGTCCATGTTCGTTCGTCCGTTCGTTCGTCCGTTCGTCCACGTTCGTTCGTCCACGAACGAACGAACGAACGAACACTCGCTCGTTCGTCCGTCCGTCCGTCTCGTTCGTTCGTTTACGACCGTTTGTTGATTTTGTCGTTCTCGTTCGTTCGAAAATACAAAATTCACAATTCACATAAACATTCAAATTTCAAATTTAAATACATATTCAAAATTCACATACACTTTCAACAGTCCATTCACAATCCATTTACATATAAATAGTCCATTTACATGCAAAATTCATATAGTCAAAATACACATACATACAAAATTCATATATTCAAAATACACATATATTCAAAATACACATATATTCAAAATTTATATATTAAACATTCACAGAGTGCGGCGGCGGCGGCGGCGAGGATGCAGAGGACGGTGGCGGCGGCATGGAGTGGAGGGCAACGCGCAGCCGTTTAGGGTTTAGGGGCTGGCCGGCTTAGGGGCCGTGGGAAGGGGGCGCAAGGGGAGTGGGCGGCGTGGGGAGGGGGCGGCGGCGACGGTGACGGCGGCTGTGGCGGCGTCGACCGCGACGATGGCGGCAATGGCGATGGCGGCGGCCAAACCATAGCGCATAATGTCGGGAATTCTTTGGGGGGCGGCGACGCTAACCTGCGACGGCGACGAAGACGGCGGCGGCGGCGGTATGCAATTTCTCGCTCCGATTTTGATCGTGTTTCGTATCTTGCCACCGCAAATGAGATTTGGAAAGCTTTGAATGATTTTCATACTGGATCTTTAAACATTAAAGAGTTGTGAAAAGATGTTTTCAAAAAGGAGTACATCAAATTTGAGATGACACATGGGGAGTCATTGGATGACTATCTAGGCCATTTTAACAAAATTTTGAGTAATCTTAGATCTGTTGGTTCTTCTTATAATGATAATTATTCTTAATCTGAGGTTGCTCGTCATTTTATGAATGGTCTTGATATGAAGGTTTGGGAAGTTAAGGTCACCTCAATTCAAGAATCTGTTGATATGAAAACCTTGACTTTGGATGTTCTTTATACTAAATTGAAAACCTATGAGATGAACATTCTTTCTAAAAGGATCGATTCGAAATCTTCTGCCTTGGTGTCTACTTCTGCACCTTCTGATTATTCTTCACAGTCGATGTTTGCTTCTTTCTTTGCCATGTCCGATGATCAACTGGAAGAAATCAGTGAGGAGGACTTGGTATCGCTTGCTAATCAAATTTCTCGAGTTGTGAATAATGTCAGGTCCAGGAGAAGAGGAGGACCAATCCGATGTTTTGGCTGTGGTCAACCTGGACACATCCACTCCTAATGTCCCAAGGCTGGAAAAGGTACACAGGAGGAAAAAGCTGAAGATGGATCTAAGGAAGCTAAGCAGAGCAAGAAGCAGGCCAAGAACATGAAGATGAGGAAGTACCACTAGAATTCCTTGGATGAAGCTTTTGCAGCCGTGCAGGGATCCAACGATGTTGAGTACTCAAATGATGATGAGGAAGACAAAGGAAAGAGCATCGCTGGAGTTTGTCTCATGGCAAAGAGTACTGAAGATTCTGATGAAGAAAATGAGATAATAAATGCTCCTAGTGTTGAATATCTTCAAGATGTGATTGCTAGACTTGGTTACAAGATTTCTAAATTTGAAAAGAAGATTAATCAACATGAAGCAGTTATTGATTCTCTTAAAACTGAAAATAACAGACTAAAATCTCTTGCTTCTGATGATAATCGCAAATCATGTGAAGTTTTATTTGCTGAGATTAATTCTGTTAGAGAAGTCAATTTAACTACTTGTAAAAAGCTTGATGCTAAATTTAAGAAATCTAGAAAGCTTGAATCTTGTCTTGCTCTTAGCTTTGCCATGAACACTAGATTGACTGATGAATTGTTTTTAACAAAAGGAGTCTTAAAGAAATGTCAAATTGCTTTGTTTGCTAGCTCTATGTTTAATGCAATTAGCGCTAAAAATTGAAACAATCTAGTGCAAAACCCCGCTCATCTTGTCTTGCTTATGATTTGAGAATAAAAGATGCCTTAGGTCGTGTTAGGCATATGGACGAAACAGTTAAGCAAGATGAAGTGCTTTCTTGTCAAACTTGTAGAAAACAGAAAGGTCTTTTGGATGCTTGCAAAAATTGTGCTACTTTGACTCAAGAGATTTCTTACTTAAAAAGTTTTTTGCAACGTTTTTTCGATGGTAAAAAGAATCTCAACATGATTTTGGATCAATCAAAGGTTAGCATGATAACCGTGGTTTGGGATTTGACCCCTATATTCACTTTTCTAAACATCCTCCTGCTGTTTTGGGTATAACTGAGAGAGGTAAAATTTTGACTAAACCAGATCCTAAACCCATTGTTTTCAAATCTGCTGGCATTATGACTTCTTTGAATGCTTCATGTTCTACCAAGCCTATTGTTAGTACTAAACCTGTGTTTATTGCCAAATCTGTTCTTAGTACTAAAAACAATGTTAATGCTAAGCCTGCTGTCTACACTTGTTCTTCAACTCATCGTGAAAAATATGTTTGTTCTTTCTGTGGTAAACATGGACATCTTGTTGGTTTCTATTTTAGACTTGCTAGAAAACAGAAAAAGAAACGGGAGGTAGCTTTTGCAAAACTAAAATGGCAAAAATTGGCTTTTCCTCGAGGCAAAGCGGTCGACGAGATGGTCCGTCTGGCCGATCGGGTGCAGACACGGCCGACTGAGCTATACCCGGCCGACCGACGCTATACCTCTGGTCAGACCGGTGTGAAGCCTCTGGTCAGACCGCAGGTACAACGGCAGCCAGACCGGCCTCGGGCTAACTTTTCTAACGGGAAACATGTTGAATTTTCTACTAGTTATATTCCTGTTGGTTCAGGTCTCAGTACTGGATTTCCAAATTTTTATTATCTAACCCTAGTACTAAGACTTCGACATCTGCTTGTGTGTAGGCTCTTTTGGTGAGGATGGAGAACGTATGGATCGTTGATTCCGGTTGTTGGCGACACATGACCGGTGATAAAAGTTGGTTCTCCTCCCTCGTAAAGGCATCAAGGAAGGATTCAATCATCTTTGGCGATGCTTCTACTAGCATGATCACTGCAACTGGATCTGTCAAGGTAAGTGACAAGTTTACATTGAATAATGTCGCTTTGGTTGAAAATTTGAAGTATAACTTGCTTTTCGTTTCTCAAATTATGGATGAAGACTTTGATGTGCTTTTTAAGAAAAGTAGAAGTAAAGTTTTTGATTCTTCTGGTGATGTTGTGCTTAATGTTTCTCGATACGGAAGAGTTTTTAAAGCGGATTTTGAAAATAGCATTTCTTCTGAAGTTACATGTCTTGTTGCAAAATTTTCAAAAGATGTGATGTTTTGGCATCGTAGACTTGGATATGTTGGCTTTGATCATCTCACTAGGATTAGTGGTTCGGATCTTGTTCGGGGTTTGCCTAAACTTAAGAAAGATCTTCAATTGGTTTGTTCGCCATGTCGTCATGCTAAGATGGTTGCTTCTTCGCATTCTCATATTTTCTGTGATGACGGATGCACCAGGACAACTGTTACACATGGACACTGTTGGTCCAGCTAGAGTGCAATCCGTTGGAGGAAAGTAGTATGTTTTGGTCATTGTTGACGATTTTTCTCGATATTTTTGGGTTTATTTTGTGGCAACTAAGGATGAAGCTTTCGAACACTTTAAAAATTTGTATCTTTGTTTGGCTCTTGAGTTTCCAAAATCTTTGAGAACTATTCGAAGTGATAATGGTGGTGAGTTTAAAAATGCTTCTTTTGAAAGGTTTTGTGTTGAAAGGGGTCTTGAACATCAATTTTCGTCTCCTCCGGTTCCTCAACAAAACGGTGTTGTTGAAAGAAAAATCGTTCATTGGTTGAAATAGCTAGGACTATGCTTGATGAATACTCTACTCCTAGAAAATTTTGGGTGAGGCTATTAACACCGCTTGTTATATTTCCAACCGTGTTTTCTTGAGATCTAAACTTGGAAAAACTTCTTATGAGCTGCGCTTTGGACACTCACCGAAGATTTCTCACTTGCGTGTTTTTGGATGTAAATGTTTTGTGCTCAAATCTGGAAATTTGGATAAATTTGAATCTCACTCTGTTGATGGAATTATGTTGGGATACTCTGCGCATTCACGAGGTTACCGCGTACTTGTTTTGGAAACTAATAAAATTGTTGAGACTTACGAAGTCACTTTTGATGAGGCTAGTATAGGGACTAGACTCGAAATTTCAGGTACCCTATCACAGGTTCAAGGGGAGGATATTTTTGTGGAAAGCGATGACGAAGACGATGAGGACGCGTCGGTCGGTCAGACCAGAGGCACATCGGCGGTCAGACCGCAGGCAGAGGAGCGGTCAGACCGGCCAAGTGGTTCTTCGGGAGCTTCGGGTAATGATGCTAATAGACCTCCAAAAGTTTCAACTTCGTTCGAACAAGCTACAGAAGATGAACAAGCTTCAGATGTAAGTGTTCCACTTCATATTCAATGACGACATCCTCCGAAACAGATAATAGGTAATTTGGGTGAACGTACTACAAGGTCTAAGGTAACAAATCATGATTTTCATGCAAATTCTGCTTTTATCTCTAATTTTGAACCCAAAGATGTTACTCATGCACTAACCGACGAATCGTGGATTAACGCCATGCATGAAGAACTTGAGAATTTTGAAAGAAACAAAGTCTGGTTTTTAGTTGAACCTCCTGTTGGTCACAATATTATTGGAACTAAATGGGTTTCCAAAAATAAACAGAATGAGGATGGTTTAATTGTTAGAAACAATGCTAGACTTGTTGCTCAGGGTTTTACTCAAATGGAAGGGTTGGATTATGATGAAACTTTTGCTCTTGTTGCTATGATTGAAGCAATTAGACTTGTGTTGGCTTTTGCTGCTTCAAAAGGTTTCAAGTTGTTTCAAATGGATGTCAAAAGTTTCTTAATGGTTACATACAGGAGGAAGTTTATGTAAAACAACCACCAGGTTTTGAAAATCTTGATTTTTTCAACCATGTTTTTCGTTTGTCAAAAGCTTTGTATGGTTTGAAACAAGCACCTAGAGTATGGTATGATAGACTTAAAAACTTTTTACTTGCTAAGGGCTTTACAATGGGAAAAATTGATAAAACTCTTTTTGTTCTCAAGCATGGTGATGATCTACTGTTTGTTCATATTTATGTGGATGATATCATCTTTGGTTGTTCATCTCATACTTTGGTTGTGGAGTTTGCTGAAACAATGCGCAGGGAATTTGAAATGAGCATGATGGGTGAATTGACTTACTCTTTGGGATTACAAATTAAGCAAACACCTTAAGATACGTTTGTTCATCAAACAAAGTACACCAAGGATCTTCTACGACGCTTAAAAATGGACGATTGCAAGCCGTTGACTACGCCGATAGGAACTACTACTGTTTTGGATCCCGGTGAAGATGGTGAAGCTGTGAACCAAAAGGAATACAGGAGCATGATTGGTTCGTTGCTCTACCTCACTGCTTCGAGGCTAGACATACAATTTGTTGTGTGCTTGTGTGCTCGATTTCAAGCTTCTCCAAGGGCCTCGCATCATCAAGCTGTGAAACGCATCATGAGGTATTTGAAACATACTCTTGAATTTGGAATTTGGTATTCTACCTCTTCTTCTATTTGCTTGAGTGGTTATTCGATGCGAATTTTGGAGGTTGTAGAATTGATAGAAAGAGTACAAGCGGTACATGTTTTTTCTTGGTACTTCTTTGATTTCATGGTCTTCTCGAAAACAATCAAATGTTGCTCAATCAACTGCTGAGTCTAAATATGTTGCTGCTGCTAGTTGTTGTTCTCAGATTCTTTGGCTTATTTCAACCTTGAGAGATTATAGTCTTACTTTTGATAAAGTTCCTCTCTTTTGTGATAATACTAGTGCTATAAATATTGCTAAGAATCCTATACAACACTCACGCACCAAGCACATTGACATTTGCTTTTATTTTCTGAGGGATCATGTTGGAAAGGGGGACATTGAATTGAAATTTGTGGATACAAAGTTGCAACTTGCAGATATTTTCACCAAACCTTTGGATTCTTTTCGCTTTGCTTTTCTTAGAGAAGAATTAGGTGTTATTCATCCTTTTGGCATCAATTGAGGGGGAGAGTTGTTGGCTCTTTGTTGTATGCATCTTTTCCTTCTTCTTCTGCATTCATGTTTTCTTTCATGCATGGTGTGATAAAAAATGGAAAAACAGAAAAAAATAAAAGGTGGATGAGCTATGTCTTATATCTTTAGTATATTCTAGTGCTTGCTAACAATGCTTGTTAGATAATTTGATTACTATATTAGCTTGTGTGCATTTTAGTAATTACTTGAGATTTTGATATTACTTTTAAGAGATATGATACATGACACATAATTCTGTTACTTGAATTAATGAAATATGCAATATTGAAATAAGTGCTTAGTTTGAATGATTAATGCTTTTGTATATGTTTTATGAGTTGTTATTCCTCATATTAATCCTTTTGTTCCAATCACCGCAAGAGTATATAAATGTTTATTTATATGAGAGAAAAAATGAATACCAAATCCTTGGTAACAATCTTGACGACAAGGACGTATTCGCGGTGAGATAAAAAAAGGTACCGAATCTTTGAAAACAGTCTTGACGACAAGGACGTACCCACAATAATTGAGAGAAAAGTATAAAAAAGTTCAAAAAGAATGAGTTAAAAGTTCTCTCGGTTATTTTTGGAGAAGGCATTAATTTGAGAAAGAGTATCAATGTCATAAGTATATATACTTGAGATTTTCTTTCAGTCTTTGCACTTGTGAATATGTTGCATTTTAAATCGTTGAAATCATGAATCATTAATGTTGACTTGATCTTAATTGTAATGTTTTAGGTTTATGTTTTTACTCTAGTACATGCTTGTTAATTAGCCAGTCACTTTTTCTACCTTGTTATTACAAAACATGTACTTGAGTTACTTTTGATATAATGTAAATCTCTTCCATGCTTCCGATAATTGATGAACTCATTGTCAAAAGGAGGAGAACAAGGAATCAAAATTGTGCATTCATTGAGCATTCATTGTGCATTCATTTTCAAAGATGAATTTTCAAGAATTTTCTTGTATTTTGCATTCAAAAATGAATTTTCTTGCTTTTTGGGTTGCTTCACAATACATCACAAACCAAACCAATTGATTTTTGTTGGGTTTGTCAATGGTTTCATCAAGGGGGAGATTGTTGAATCAAATGAGTTTGATTTATAGTTTATGTGATGAAACATTGGATTTGCGATTAGATTTGTGCTTTGAATCGAATGTGTGATATTTTGTGTGGCGGTTAGACCGGCTAGACACGACCAGTCAGACCGGTGTATGTGCATGGTCTGACCGGAGGTGTGTGTGCGGTCTGACCGGGCGAGTCCGACTCACAGTCGGTCAGACCGACTTCGACTTGCGGTCGGACTCCGACTATGAGTCGGTCAGACTGGCGCGGTCTGACCGGCCGTCTCTAATTTCGGTTTATTTTCTTGGTTTTGGATTGTTTCTTTGTAGATTTGATTTCTAGATGATTTCTATGCGTATGGTTACTGTTGACAAACTAATGTGAGTCAAGTTTGGACAAACTTGTGCTTGGCATATCGTTTCTTTGTCGTATATGTGCAGGTTTCGCTTGAGGCCTCGGATAGTATTGCCGGTGTCGGATCGGAGTCGACTTGGGAGAAGTAGACGTCCCAAGACGCGGGATACTAAAAGGCTAGAGGATAATGCGCATGAAAGATGAAGAATCTATATGGCATACGAGAGGATCGTATGTGGTGTCATATTTGGAAAGGAATTCTAATTCGGGAAGTTTGATTGAGATAAGGAAAGAGATGAGGTTATAGCTGGAAAGAGAAGGTTTCCTACATGGATTAGGAGACCTATTTGGTGAAGAATTCGTGGACCTAATGCATGTATAAATTGAGAGGGAGGGTGTGCCTCCTAGACATCGATTTTCAAGAGAGAAATTTGAGAGAATAGCTAGGGTTTCGAGTTAGGTCGAGATTTTGGTGAGGAGTGTTGTTGTTGCACTTTATACACACTTTTAGATGCAATAAAGTTGAAATAGTTTGATCTATTTCTTCGAGAGTTCATCTATGGTGTTTTTCGGATCCCGACGGCCGACCGCATGTGTGCACACGATCTGACCGAAGAGATGCGGTGGCGGTCCAACCGGAGGCTAGGCGTCGGTCTGACCAGCCAGGAGGGGCGGTCTGACCGGCGCAGGTAAGACGGTGTGACCGACGACAGCTTCAACAGCTTCTGTTCATTGTCGTTTTGTAGATCGCTTTCATCGGTAAGAGGTAAATCTTTGTTTTTGCAAAAGATTTAGTTTTTGGTTTTCCCTACCATTCACCCCCCCTCTGATAGGTTTGTTTGGTCTTGTTCGATCCTACAACTCCTATGCATTTACAAGCTGCTTTGCTGACGCTTCAGATCTTCCCTTCCCGAACGTCACTCTGTCCAAAGGGGTTGCCACAACCTGGGCATTTGCGGTGGAGGATCCCAAGGTTCCTCTGGATATATGGCGAGCAGAATAAGTGGAAGCATTTGGTGATCACGACCTGCAAAAAATATCCAGGAAAGGAACGGACTTGCCGTCAACAGCGGTAACCGAATTGGCTGTCGCATGTAAAGAGTATAACGAAGAAACGTGAATTTGTGATGGATGTAAATAATAAATTAAAATCTCAGCTATGTACATCTAAGTAAACAGATAAATCCACATAATCCAGAATAAGTTGATTCAGTGGCCCAATGGCCCCTCACCTCTTTCGGTCGGTCGAAGCACACCCCGCACTTGAGAATAGCCTTGCATTCTTTTATTTCATCTTGGAGCTTCTGTATAGTACTCTCTTCAGTTTCTGAGGTTAGCTTGGTGACTTCATTTTTCACCTCTTCGTATTCTTCCTCAAGCTTTCTCCTCTCATTTCTGAATTTACCAAAAAAATGTAATGAACACATGATGGTGATGGCAGCATAGCATGACCAACCCTAGAGTGAAGAGCAGCCTAACCTCTCACGCTCTAGCTCCATTTTTAGCTCAACTATTTTTCCGATTTGTCTCGTATTCTCTCGCAGATCCAAGTAGCGGACCAAAGCCACTTGAGCTCCTTCTCTCGCATCGATACCTCCAAGCATAGTCCTTTCAAAGCTAATTGCAAGATGCCTATTCTCTGAAGAAGATTTCATAGCTTGTGCTACATAGGTCTTCATCTCGTAACAATTAATAGTATAAGATGCAAGTAATTCGATATGTCTTCAATTTATTTCTTGTAAATCAACACTTGTTTTAACAATATCTCCAAGGGCCTTTCGCGAAAGAATGACTTTAGACATAAATAAAAGGCTACCTGCTCTTCACCACTAGTGATTTTTAGTTTGGATGACTCCAGTGAACTGTGGACATGCTAAAGTTGCTTCGTAACATATTCTTTTCAGCAAGAAGGGAACTATAGGCTTGCTTCATCTTCACACTGTCTGATACTAGCTGTTAGATGAGAACCATGTTAGGGCAGGAACCAAGTTCTGATTGGGAAAAAATGCAGATTAGTTTTGGTTCTAGAACAGTCTATAAATCCCTGCACCTATTAGCCGTGTAAGGTGCTGCCGACTGCCAAGAACTCTACAAAGGCAAGCAACAAGATTGATCGATATCTAAATACCTTTATGTTAAAATCATCTCTATCAGCAACCTGTTGAAGAAGGTGTTGATTTTGGGTTTGCATGTCTTCATATGCTTGACCAATTGTCTGCAATGACAATATCACATGCTTTTATTTCACACACAAAAAAGACTGCTGATAAGAAGAGAAAACCACGCCTTACCTCAATTTCAGAAATATGTCCGTCTACTTCAGCTTCTTTAGTTCTTATCGACTCCTTGAGTTTCATAACATCTCTGGCAAAACAGAACGCATGCGATGAAGAGGATTCGATACAGGAAACTAATTGAAGATTGTTGAGCTATATCAAATTATAACTACTCGTTTCAATGTAGTAGTCCACATACTCTATGCTCACAGAACAAGGGAGACAAAAGATCAAAGTAATGTTTAGGGATCCTTTTTGTTTTGGGTGTTGGTGTGTGCTTGTGTGGTGGGGAATGGGGTAGGGGCTAGAACCGAGAGCGGCCAACTAATCCACGGCAGTTTAGTGCCCCCAAACCAGCACATTTTATTTTGTACTCCCTTTGTCCCGAAAAAGCAACTTTCAGACATGAATCTGGACATAGGCTATGTCCAGATTCACGTATAAAAGTTCCCCCGGTTTCTAGAGTGATAGGGCAGAATATGATCAGTCTAGGGATGGAAAGCGGAGCTCAAGCGCAGTGTCACCCCTGAAAGACGAAACAGCTCTATCCGGAAAGTGCCGTGAAGACCGGATCTCTATCACCGACGATGGAACAAGGCGGATCGTGCACCCGCACAATCTGATCAAGAACGCCTGGGCCACGAATGGGCACTATAGGGATGGTCGAGGGCGATGAAGTGAGCATATTTGGAGAAGCGACCCACCACCGTCAACACCATTGATTTGCCGCCTATCTTGGGAAACCCCTCCAAAAAATCCATAGTAATATCTGTCCAAACAATATGAGGAATCTCCAATGGTTGCAACAACCCTCCGGGATGCAAATGCTCTGTCTTGTTGCGTTGGCAAACTTCACAACTGTAGACATAATTATGTACCAACCGGCTGGCCCGGGGCTATAGAAGGAGGGCGCAAGCGGTGGAGAGTCTTCTCGACGCCCTCGTGACCGCGCCATGGGCCGTGCGTAGTATCTCGTGGCCATAGTGACGATCCCCTAGGAATGAAGATACGACCACGGTGCAGACGAAACCGTCGACGACGCACCGGTTGGCCCGCTAGACCTTGGTCGACCTCCTAGCGCTTGGTGATGATATCTGGCAGACCGCAGCCTCCCGTCGAAACTCGTCGAACAGCTCGAACTCCGGACGAGAGAGAGCGCAGGCCGCCATGGGAGCAGCGTCCTCATCACGGCAGGAGAGGGCATCCACAGCCGCGTTCTGACGGCCTGGACGGTATTCCACGGTGAAGTCATACTCGAAGAGCTTGCTGACCCAGGTGTGCTGTGGGATGGTGGAGAGGCGTTGGTCCAGCAAGAACTTCAGGGCGTAGTGGTTGGTACGGACGAGAAACGGTCGTGCCCAGACGTATGGCCGCCAGTGGCGTACGGCCTTGACGAGGCTGATGAGCTTGCGCTCATAAGCTGCCAATTTGGCATGTTGAGGAGCGACCGCATGGCTAAAGAAGGCGATTGGCCCGACGCCTTGGTGCAGTACAGCACCGAACCTAGAGCCGGATGTGTCGCAGTCGATGACGAAGGGCGCCGTGAAATCTGGCAGCTGCAGGACCGGCCCGGTCATCAAGGCCGATTTGAGCGCTGTGAACGCCGCGGCGGCCACATCGGTCCAGCAGAAGGCCTCCCACTTGAGGAGGGCCATCAGTGGTGCCGCAATCACCCCATAGTTGTGGATGAAGTGGTCATAGTAGCCCGTGAGGCCGAGGAAACTGCGCAATGCCCGAGACAGTCCACGGCTACGGCCAGGCTTGGACTGCCTCCACCTTGGCCGGGTCCATGGCCACATCGTCCTGGGAGATGACATGACCCAGGTACTCCACACGTCGCTGCACGAATGAACACTTGGAGCGTTTGAGGAATAGGCTGTGGGCGCGTAGGACGGAGAGAATCGCTCGCATGTGTTGGAGATGCTTAGAGAGTGATGAACTGTAGATCAAAATATCGTCAAAGAACACAAGCACAAATCGACGAAGGAAGGGCCGCAAAACCTCGTTCATGAGAGATTGGAATGTACCGGGGGCGTTGGTCAGCCCGAACGCCATGGCCACGAACTCGATGTGTCCGTGGTGAGTCCGGAACATCGTCTTGTGGATGTCGTCGGCGTGCATCCGGACCTGGTGAAAGCCGTTGCGGAGGTTCAGCTTGGTGAAGAACGTGGCACCGCGAAGCTCGTCCAACAACTCGTCGACGACGGGAAGGGGAAAGACATCCCGAACCGTCTTGGCGTTGAGGGTGCGGTAGTCAACGCAGAACTGCCACATGCCGTCTTTCTTACGCACCAGCAGTACCGGTGATGAAAACACCGATGTAGTGGGCCAGATGATCCCCTGGCGAAGCATCTTCGCGCACGCCGCTCCAGCTCGTCCTTGAGCAGTGGGGTAGCGATACGGGCGAACCGCCACCGGCGACGTGCCGGTAGGAGGTGAATGCGGTCGTCGCAGCGCCTGGATGGTGGCAGCGAGGTCGGGCAGCAAAGAAGTCCTCGAATTTGGCGAGAAGCACTGCAAGAGGTCCAAGTGCGCAGCCGCATGGACGGTCGGGCTTCCGTGCTGCGACGTTGGTCCAGCGCACGCGATATCCGTGGCGCCAGAATGCCATCGTCTGGCGCTCAAAATCTCACAAGATGGGGCCCAATGTCTTCAGCCAATGGCAACCCAGCACGAGGTCGTAGTTGGGGAGGGGCAGCACGTAGAGGTCGATGATGAACTCCTCTGACCCAACGTTAACAGCCACACCTGCACAAAGACCATCAGAAGGGATGTGTTCCCCGCTAGCGACGCCAACAGTGAGACCTGGGTGCGGCGTAGGCTTGAGGCCGAGGCGGTGGGCAATTTCCGTGGCGATGAAGCAGTGGGTGGAGCCGAAATCCATGAGGGCGTGCAAGGAAGCATCGGCGACGACGTGGCGAGGTGCATGGTGTCCGCCATCTTAATCCTTGTCAATGCATGCGAGAGAGATCTCTAACTCCTCGTCAGTGGCCGATTCAGTCGTGGCGGCGTCGGCGGATGGCGCATCATCGTTCAGCTCCATGAGGTACAGTTCATTCCCCGTGCAATTGTGGTCGCGAGAGAACTTCTCGGGGCAGTTGAAGCAAAGGTCGTCAGCCCGATGCTGTGCCATCTCCTGCGCTGTGAAGCGCTTGAAGTGGGGGCCCGCTGGAGGGGCCACCTTGATGGGCGCTGCCGGTGTCGCGGGAGGCGGCCTGGCGATCGGCGTGGGCGTCTGGAGTCCTGGCGACGGAGTAGGGGCGCGTGGCCAGACAGGCGGGTTGACGCGGACGGGGACGCGCGCCGCGGGGTCATCGTCGTCGTCCACTTGCAGGCGGCGTTCAAAGGGACGAGCGAGACTCAGGGCATCGTCGAGAGTCGTCGGATGCTGCAGCTCGACGTCGGTCTAGAGCGGATTGTGGAGACCGCTGGTGAAGAGATCCACCTGATCCTGTTCTGGAAGCGAGCGGCGGCGGGTGAGTAGGGGCACCGTGCCGATGTGGCGGAGCTTCGTCAAGGCGCCGAGTGGATTGCTGCATGCCGAGGGGCCGAAGGCACACTGTACACGGTCGACGAGCTCTAGCCATGTGGGGTGCCATGGTTCTGTTCCAATCTGTAATACCAGTCCTGAGCCGCACCCTCTATGTAGAATGAGGCAAGCCAGACATGCTCGTCGTCCGCCGTGCGGTCGGCATAGAAGAATTGGTCCACCTTGTGCAGCCAAAGCACGGGATCAGTGCTGCCGTCGTATCGCGAAAAGCGAAGCTTGTGCTTGACGTGGTCGCGCGGTGGCGGCGGTGATGGCGACGACGACAGGAACTCCAGGCCAGAGGACGTGCTAATCTTGGGGCTGCCGGCGGCGAGGTGGTCAGACTGCATCCTGTTGAGGGCCACGGTCATGCGGCCCTGGTCTCCTTTAATCGTGGCGAGCTCCGATTCTACCATGGAGACCTTGGAGTTCATCGAGGTGAGCCTGTTCTCCATGGTGCAAAGCTTGGCTAGGATGGCGTCCAGGGAGTTTTGCAAGTCACCTGACATGGCACAGGAAGAGGCGGCACATAGGGGAAGGTAGGGAGGAACCAGAGACGACGCAAGGGAAGGTGGGGAGGCAGCGCAAGAACCCGGGAAGGTCGTGAAAAGTGTCGGCTGATACCAAATGATAGGACAGAATGTGATCACCCTTCCTAGGAGGTTAGATCAATCTACTCTTATTATTGTTTGTTAATCTTACTTTCACGGCTTATATAGTGTCATCTGCTATTACAATAGAAAACTATAAAATAGGAAACTATCTAACCATCTGATTCTATTCTTAGCCTCTCATTACCAAATCCCCCTATAATTTAGCTGACTGTTGGCGCCTTTCTTCTACGGCTATAGAATTTCCCAATTCTAACCAAAGCGTCCACAACATAGAGTCTAACTAACCCCTTGTTAAATAGGGTATTGGTACTTTAACTTTTTCATTTTTTGACATTGTGGATAGCAGGGTTAGAGAATACAAGTACACTATAAATTCCCTCAATGGAGAACTATTTTGAAAAGGCAAGTCCCAATAAACCGGAGAACAATTTGCACGGAGGGATTGAGAAGGAACAGCCATCAATTGCTTACATGTTTGAAACAAAATTTTCACCAATACTAACATTTCCGATGCATCCACTTTGGCCCTTAAGTCTTCCAGTTCTACTTCAGCAATTGAAAGCCTTTGTTGGCATGCAGTTTCCGCTTCATTTGCTGCTTTTACTCGAAGTTCAAGATTATGCTCCTCTAGACATTTTCTCAAATATTCAGCTTGCTTGTGAGCTCGGTTTTCTGATTCTTCAATCTCTGAAATTGCCCTAGTGCACAACAGAGTATAGTAAGAAACAAAACTGGAAGGATCTACCATATGAAATATGCATTTCAAATAGATGAAAGCTGAAATTTTCATGACAAGATATGTTTTTACCTGCACTATCTTAGAACCATATCTGTTTTTTTTGACCATGCTTAAATATTAAATGAATAGGTCGCATGATTCAGTTGCGCGAGTGTCTGTTTGTCCTTTTCTTTTCGTATTCTTTTTGGGTCTGATGTGGTTGTGCATATAGACTGAGTGTACTGAAATTTTGTTTCCCAATCTTAATGCAGTTATACACGAGTCTTTCGTGTATTACTGATAAAGAATTTTCAAGAATAGATGATGAGGGCAATACAACAACGCAGTTGCTCACCACTTTTGAGAACAATACAACCTATAAGAATCAGAAATCAGCAGAAAAGGTGCAAACAAATTTTACCTCGACTCGGAACATTCTTTCCCGAGCATATCCACTATAAATTGCAACTCCTGCTTTTCCACGTCCAGTGTCTCAATCCGTTGAAATTATATGGAGAAAAATGAATAACAGAATTAAAAGCTCTGTTAATTGCATTTTTGTTCCAAAACATCTTTACCCACAAATGATGCTCAGATTTTTGCACTCTGTGAATGATAATTTTCAATTTTTTAACAGTAATAGCAGTTAAGGGCCTGTCTCGGGAGTGCTCCAACTCATGGATTTCTGCAGAATATGGGGTTTGTAGGCTAAAATAAAGTGGCTAGTCTAATTTTAGGCTAAAATTTGAACATTAGTTTTAGGACCTAGGATACCCAATTCCAAGAATTATAAGCGCTTGAACTATCTCAAACAGGCTCTAAATCATGTATCAGGCTATCCACCAGTTAATAGAGAGGTCTGCCTTCATTTCTGAATGATGAAATCTAAACATCATTATATGTTGGCTGACCATGTGATTGTTGCAAATCGGCACCTTAGAGGAAGAGAAGATCAGGATACTTTACCAATGCTGGGATTTGATCTTGGTAACTTGTGTGTTGTATCTATCAGATATCTCCTTTTGTTCATCAATCTGAAAACTCCGCACACTTCAATCGATGTTTGAATTGTATTAGAGGTTCAGATAGCTATTATCACAAGAAGACCATAACACATGGAGGCCTAATCAGGTAAAGACAACTCCACAATACATTTGAAGATTAAACACCAAGTCCACAACTACGCATAAGAGCATCCACACACGCAAAAAAATCAGTTTTGGCATGAATATTTACAGAATCAGGATCGTGAAGTAAATGAATTCAAAGGAACCTAAAATCATTTATGCATGACCATGCTGGCACCTGGTGATAAGAAGGTACCCGAGCATTAAGTTCATTCGATTGTGTAAAATGATCATCAACCTTGAAGAGAAAAATGGAACAAGTATGTATGCCGGTTTTAGTGTGAAAATACTGTTTTGAATACAGCCATGGACAGTTCGTCGAGATCTATCCATCGAGTGAATATAAATGTACTTGTTCCTTGAATTTAATCTAGACGCCATACAAATGGTGAATTTATGGAACAATGTCCCATGAGCTGAAACGGGGAATGCAACATAATGAATCGATGGCAACGAACAAGTGCATATAGAAATTGCAAGGAAGAGATATAAATGATGTTTTAAGAAATTAGGACAAAATTCACGAAGCCTAAGAAAATTCCAAACCACCATAATAGGTGCAGATTGAAGACCATCACGAAAACAGAAAGATGTATGGCTACCCAAATCAAAGAAAATACCTTCTTAGCTAGCAAAGTTCTTAAATAGTCGCTTCCTCACGTAGTGCAAGTGCTTCGAAGCCGCATCTTTTGATCTATTCATTTGATTCTTCAACAATTCCATCTCTTTGGAGAGTGATGCAGCCATAACATGAATCTCATCCTTGAAGTCTTTTTTCCCTAGACAGGGAAAATTAAGAAAAACTTATGTTATGCTCGCACGAAGAGATGAGCCATCCCCACTAGCAAGCTATAAACGTGATCAGGTCCACTCTACCTGAATCTTGCAAGGCTTCCTCAGCCTTGATCTCAAGATCATTCTTTTCAGCCATAAGTTTCGGATTTCATGTTCCAGGTCCTCAATTTTGGCCTTGTAAGTGGTAATGGATTGTTGAACACCATCCACCGATTCTGCCTTCGCAAGCATTTCTTCTTCCTTTTTGCATGAGCTGGTCCTTTTCATTCTAACTCGGGGCAGGGGTTTGATCAAACAACAATATCATTCTAAAACAGACAACCGAGGAAAAGCAGCATACCGTAGCACTTCAACTAACCCCGTATCGCTCTATCACAGCATTCGATGGCGTAATCGGTCACCGAGAACCGTATATGGTTTTGATGTAACAATATATTTCTCATCTTTTAATTGATCCTGCACACGTAGCAAAGAAGCCCAAATTAATAAGAAATAAGAAAGCAAACTTAAATCCGTAAAATTAAAAGGATGCGAACCTGAATATCTTCCAAACCGCTTGGATAGTATCGATTATCCTCTTGAGTCTCATGGAGTTCAAATAGGCGTTTGCAAGAAGAGTCGATCTCCATAGGAGAAACTAACAGAAAAGAAAGAAAAAAACAATAATAAGATAAGTGAGAAAATAACACTCTTCATCTTCAAAGCATCCATGAAAATAAAATAATAATAATAATGTCTTATCACGAGTACCTTAGCCTCCTGAACAGCATCTTTCAGATCTCGCCAGCCCATACCCTTGTCTGAAGATTTATCAGTTGAAACACTACCGTTCACACCGTTAGGAGCAGATGTGTTCATTAGTGAGCCTCCACCCATTTGCAACCGGAGAACGGCCAACTTTGGTCGGCTTTCCTCAAGCTCGCCATGCTTTCCTCTAGCTCACCTAAAATTACAACATATGAATGTGCATTACAGGTTGTTTTGGTTAAAAACAAAGGTGTGCAAATGTGCATTTCCTTTGATGTCAAAAGTGTAAGTGTCTAGATGATGATCTGGCCGCATTTATTTCCTTCCAAACTTTATGGCAGCCAATTTTGGGCGCAAAAATTCACAGCCCCGCGTATCATTTATGAATGAATATTCAAGAGTATAACAGACAATAATCCAATCCAAATTGCAAAGTCAGGGTATGTGCCAAAATACCACTTTATGCAATCAAGCTAATTAAAAAATGGTGTTTTTAAATTTAGTAAAACTGATTTACATTTAATACATGAGACAACAGCCAAAAACTGTGAGTAGATCAACATAAATGCAATGCAGCAAAATTTTAACAAACCAACACAAATGGGGGAAGGAGTGGCATTATTTAACACCTGAAAGACACTTTATTTCATGTAGTTCTCTTGATTGATTGTTTTTGAAAGACTCAATCTCATCCAGATAGTTTTCGTGCTTCCCGTTGATGATAGACACAGCTTGATGTAAATTGTCAACCACCACTTTCAAGTAATCATTATGGGTTTCAAGGGCCAAATGACGTCTGAAGGAAATAAATATTTTTGATTAGAAAATAATAGAGTTGCAATGTAAAACAGAAAAAGAAGGGCACAAATATTGCTTTCAGCGTTACCTTCACTGGAGTTCTGTCCATTTAAAGCTAATGATAAAGATTCACTTCTAGCCTGCTGTACAGCAAAAGCCTCTTGCAGGGACTTCATCAGAGTGACTGTTGTTGAATAGCGCAAGGCAAAAGATTCCTCAACTAATTTTGACAGGCTACTGTCATCATTATTTCTGAAATTCCTGGAATTCAAGAGCCTGACGAGAAATATCTCCTCAGAAGGACATGACTCAAGAGATTCTGCGGAACAGAGAAAGAACAGTCAATGCTAGTACTGAAAGAAAAACAAACCTAAGAGAGCAAAATAAAACAAATAGCCAAGTAGCCAACCTTATGACATCTCTTAATGGTCAAGCGCTTGCAAACTCTTTAAATCCCCACCAGCTCGAACCCCAAGCAGCACTAAATCATCAATCAGCTATAATTCATAGAAGTGCATCAGAAACATATTGAACTGAAAAAAAATGCATCGAATAGAATTTACATCAGCATGAAAGACAGAAGAATGAACCTGATTCCACATTTTATTCAAACAAATCAATGTATTGTCGTAAGAACATTGTTCATCCCTCAGCTCCTTGAACTTGCCTTCCAATGCACGCATTTTGGACTTCTGTGCCTCCAATTGTTGCACCAGCTTCTGGTTCTCATACTGAAGAGCTGCGGCATCCATCTGTTATTCTACTTGGATGTTATGATGATGAATGATATCTATCATTTTCCATAGGATCACTTCATTTACACAAGGAATGTACTGATGAATCATCGCATGTACTTGATGAATGTAAAAGGTAAAAGTAAAATAAGAACACGTACCATATAAGGTCCATGAGAATAATAGATGCGACATCTATTGTGATTGGCCGTTCAAGTTTCTCGATTTGCACAATAGTACTTATCAAGGCAAATGGTGCATGGCCAAGTCCTAGGGATTTTTTTTAGATTGAAGGCAATTCTCATTACCCGGCTTTTGGGAGAAAGCCAAACCACAACAAGGTTTTGGTAGCAAAGGAAAAAAAACAAAAGACAGACACGTAATTACAAAAACAAAACAAACTCAGCACCAAGCTAGAACAGCCACCAAACTTCCAAAGCACAGAGACGGACCACTTCCAAACATCGGATCCTAACTCCCCCTTTCACGACTAAAGCTACTGCTACAATCAACTAATATCAGCAGGTAAATTGACAGCTCGAAGTTGAGACGCCTTCTTCTTTATCGCCTAGCTTGCTCCATTCATTCAAAAAGGATAGAGATTTATAGACCACCTGCAGCACCCTTCATTATCGCCTAACTAATATCAGCAGCACCCTTCTGAATTTTGTAGCCTTTTCCAGTGCTGCAAAAAGGATAGAGATTTATAGACCACCTGCAGGGTACTGTTAGGCAATTTATTCTAAAAAAGCAGTCATTTCTTGTCAACCAAACCCCCCAAACCAAAGTAGCGACCATAACAATCGCTAATTCTGTTTTATGTTTAGTGTTAATCAATCTTGTACCCGCTTCCGAGAACCAGGCAACTTCTGAAGCTCTAGAGCATCCTCACTACAACCAGCAAACTTTGCTTTAGGACAAGTAACACCGGCGAACTCGCTATAGGCAAACTTTGCTACAGAACCGTGTAATTTAATGAAGATGCCGACGATCAAACTAAAAGGCAAATAACAAGCAGATAAACAAAAACTCAGTTATCATATCATACCGCCAAGTTAGGCCTTCGTGCATTTGGTCTCAAACCATTGACACTACCATTTTCCATAAGATCACTGTATTTATACAAGGAATGTATTGATGAATCATCAAATATACTAGATCTAAATGAATGTAAAAGGTAAAGTAAAATAAGAACAAGCACCATATAAGGTAATCCAAAGCTGTTGGATCCCTGTTCTAGTATGTTCAAGAAAATTCACTAACGATACAAACTAGATGAGAATATGTTTGGTAGAATTCACTAAAATACAAACTAAACTAGAATGGGCGTGGCGTCAAAACTTTAGCAAGCAGGACAAAATCTGGACAGCTGCTATCTTCTCGAGCATCCTACGATTCCCTATATTGTTTTCCTGAAAGAAATCAGAGAGGCAACATCAAGCCCGAAAAGAAAAGGAAATCAAGAAAAAACCCAGAAAAGAAATCAGCAAAGAACAAAGAACTGCAAAAAGCTGTTTCTCTGCTTCTTCTTGAGAAAGAAGTCCAAGAAGCATCAAACAATTGAAGCAAGAAATATGCCAAATCCTATTCGAAATGAAAGAAATTGGCCATCATAGAAAAGAAAAAGGAAAAAGAAAAGAAAAAGAAATCAGTAAAGGAAAGAAGCAAGAACTGCAAGAAGCTTGTACCGCTTCTTCTTGAGGAAGATCTCCAAGAACCAAAGCAATCGAAGGACAGGAAGAGGAAGGAGGGAAGAGGAGCTCACCACCAAGAAGGTTCTTCTAAAGCTTCTTCTTGAGGAAGAGTAGCTTCGTCCTCTTCTTAGCCTCCTCCTTCTCGATCCGCCGTTGCTCCCGCCGCAACGCCATCGCGTACTGCGGTGAAGGCAGCGGGCGTGTGCTCCATAATCATGGAGAACGGCACCCCGCTCTCCTCCCGCCGCAGAATGGGCAACGCGCGTTTGTGATGAAGCAGCATGCGGCCGTGGCGGAAGAGCCGAGGCGAAACCGCCATTGCCACCGCCACCGCCACCGCCGGCCCTTGCCGAGGAGGAGGAGGAGGAGGACGACGACGACGACGACGACGGCGAAGGCGAAGATTCGGAAGGTGCCTTCCGCCCATGGCGCAATGGGGATCGCGTGATCTCCGACACCGCGCCGCGGACGAGCTTGACGAGTTCACCCTTCGCTTCTGTTTGCTCTCTCCCTCTCTCGCGCGGTGGGCTCCACTCGTCTGTCGCAAACGTTGGCGAGGACCAAACCGTCCTTTCCTCCCTCTCTTTTATATACTGCTACTACTGTACTATACTGTGAACCTTCTGGACCTGGTTGGGCTTCGCCTTTTCTGGCCCACTAACACTCGTCAGCGCAAATCATAAATACTTCTTTCATTTTTATGTCCATCAAGTTTAATTGACTTTCTTAGACCGCAATACCAGAAATCATCATCCCTCATCTTTGTCAAAACCGTATAAGACAGTCATAGGGAAGGTGTTTCTTCTCAAAAAATATTTAATAATTAAAGGAAGTGCTTGAATAATTTATGAAAATTTAAACATCAAATTTAAGTAAATGCGGGAAATAAAATTTCCTAAGTAAAAACATAGGTGGATTTAATTTTTATTAAATTCTCCATGATTAAATATACTCTCTGACATTTTAATAATACAAAGAACATTTTAGTAATTATTTAAATAAACAAATTAATCATTAAATAATCTATTTATATTTTTATTTAATACTCTTAGTGTCTAAGTATTTTATAATTTTTTTAAAATTATTCGAGCATTGAAAGTATTTATGAAAATTCAAAGATCATTTTAATGATTAATTTAAATAGAAAAGTAATTAAATCCTCTCTCTAGGTTTTGGGCCAAATTCTAGAAGTCTGCTTTTCTTCCCTCTCCTCTCGTCCGGCCCGGCTTGTTTCCCTCGGAAGTCCGCTTTGTGTCCCCGTTTCGTCGGGATCGAAAAAGTTTGTTTTGTATCCCTCTCTCTAACCGGCCAATACGGTTAAAAAGAAGTCCGCTTACGTCCCACCATACAGTGTCGCCGAACGAGAAAGTTGGCATGCTATTCATCCCGCGTTGTCGTTTTCCCTTCCAAATAGGGTCGATCCGATTCACGTTTCCTAAATTGGTTGAGGGATAATTTTTTCCTTTCTCGTTTCCTTTTCTCCAAAAAGGAAACCGAATTCATTTGAAAATTAATCTCAATTCTTTCTTAATTGAACTCCTTTTTTCCTTAATCCTAGTTTTCTTTCTGCATCTGTCATGGTCATTTTGGGCCCAGGTTTTGATCTCCCGAGCCTATAAATACAACCACCAAGCTCTCTCTTTCGTCCCCTCATTTTTCCGAGTCTTTCTCATGCTCCATCCTTCTCCCGGAGCTCGAGTTCTCTCCTCGCCGTTGTCGCCAAGTTTCGGCCGTGTCACGTCGCCTCTTCGGCCGCCGCGACTCCGTCACCGCCGAAGTTCGCCGAAGCCTCCGTTGGCGTCACCCATTGCCGGAGCACCATCGCCGCCGTTGTTCCAAAGACCTCCGCCGCGTCACGCCTGAAATTCACACCGAATTTCGCAGCTAATTTGTGCATTACATCCTCGTCCGGCATCGCCGAGGTACACAAATCGACGTTATTGATAATACGTAATCCTCGTCTTAGAAACAATATAAAAGAGTTACACAAATGCAGCGGAAAGGAAAAATAAACCGACTTAAGCTAAACTTGACACGAGCGAAGCGGAACACAACCTCCACGGCTAAACCTTGACGAGGACAAGCCTACACCTCCTCGGAGACCTCGATCTCAACCTCGGCACCGAAGGAGGGAAAAGAAGCAAGACCGAGTACAACCACCGTACTCAACAAGTCACACCGGAAAAGGGGACATGATGCAAGATAAATAACAAGGAAAGGTCAAGAGGTTCAATTTGCAAAAAGCGTTTGCAGAATATAATAATAATATTTGAAGATAGTAAAAAAGTAGTAATATTTAAGCAAGTATTAAATAAACACCGTCCAACGCTCAAACCACGTTGCGACAGCCCATCCATCCACCCGCACTAGTCATACTTCAACATTTCATTCAAATAAATAAGTGAGACTAATCAAGGTGAATCTGGTCGATCGCCCGTAACCGTGGGCACGGCTATTCGAATAGTTTTTACTCTGATCAGAGGTGTACAACTGTACCCACAAGACACAATCCCACAACACGTTACCGTGCGCCGTGCACCACCTCGGTGCCCGGAAAGGAACCGTGACAGACCCTTCACATAACCCCTCTAGTCAATCGTACCACACCAAGGTTTCGCCCCCATTCCCATCGGGCAATGGGCAGCCCCTCTAGTGCCGCGGTGAATCCGGAAGCCGATCAACCCTTAAAACCGGGCCGACCCAACTCCATCACGCCCACCCTCTCGGGATACGTTAACTAGAGACAGCTACGCTACAGACCCAGCCATTACCCATGCTGGCTTGTGGTATGCACGGCATTTCTTCCAGGGTTTCCCGAGAACCGGTCCTTAATCGTCATGAGCACGCTAACCAAAGTCCAACCATGTGCTCACGACCCACCTTTTTCATAATTCAATATTATTAAAAACAAGGTCATATCTTAATATCATCGGAAGGTCAACTTTAGTAATAAACTTGATTAGTGTGATTCCCTTAAGTGAGCTAGTTGCGCTAAGCATAACTAAGCAACCTTAAACTATCATCTAGTCACATTGGACCCCAAGTTATCAATGGTATAAGGTAAACAATCCTATGGTTAAGTACAATAGGCATGAACATCCCATGAAATGACATTCTAAAACATATGCGTATTTGAACGAAAAGAGGTATTTACATAAAATAGGTACAATATGGTCAATGTAAGGTATGACTTGCCTTGCTCTGGAGACTGAGGAACCTCGGCGACTACTTCGAAGAGAACGGGCTCGCCGGAAAACTCGGGATCTACACGACAAACAAAGCACTCAACAAACACCCTAAAAAGTCTACTGAAACAGCACTGAAAAGTATTTTTAATGGATTCTTGACATTTTTCTGGATTTAATGAAATTTGAATGGGCTAAAACGGAGCTCGGATTCAAAAGATATGTATTTTAGAAGTTTAATTGCGATTTTTAAACTAAACGAAAAGATTAAATTATTTATTGCGCAATTAAGTCCCTGATGACGTCATCCACGCGCGGCTCAGGGCTGACGTCAGCACACGGGCTGGCGCACGCGGGAGCCGGGGCGCGGCGGCCGGATTGCTGCCACGTGGCGCGATCCGAGCGGCCGGATCGGCGGCGATCGGACGGTATGGATCGATCGCGACGGACGGCGGATCCGCCCGATCCGAAAGATCGGACGGCGCAGAGAGCGGCGCTAGGGTTAGGTTTGGGCGGCGGCGGCCGAGCTCGCCCGCCGGCCATGGCGGCGCGGCGCGCGCCGGCCTCCCGGCGACACCGGTGATGGCGGGCGAGGGTGCCGCGCGGTGGGGAAGCACGGCGGAAGGCGGAAAGACGCGCGGAAGCGGTTCGGGAGAGACCGAAAAACCGAAAAGGAAGAGGGCGGCGGCGCAGTCACCGGCGACGGAGACGACGACGATGGCGACGGCGGGTTTTGGGGCTAGCGCACGGGGAACCAAAAGGGGAAACGCGCGGCGGCGCGAGAGGGGATTTTATAGAGCGGAAAGAGATCGAATCGGGCACGGGATGGCGGGAAAACCTCGCCGTTTGTTTCGGACTCTGAGAGAGAGAGAGGATAAACGGCGGCCGTTCGGGCGGCGGCGGTCGTTGCGGCGCGGGAAAGGCGGGCACGGGTGCGACGGCGCGGGCCGGAGCCCGGCGTGGGGCCCACGCGGCGCGAGGCGCGCGGAAACGGCGCGAAAAAGAGGGAGGGCGGCGCGGCTATGGCGGCGGCGGCGGCTGGGCCGGCCGGGTGCGAGGGAGGCGGCTCGACAGGGGCCCACTCGCCGGTGGCCGCTGCGTTGCTGAGGGGCCGCAGACTTGCGGCACCGGCCGGCACCGTGGCCTCGCCCACGACCGAGGAGCGCGCGCACACGGGAGGCGGCTGGGCCGGAGCAAAGAACCGCCGACGACCAAGCACGGGCGAGGCGGGAACCGTACGGGCGGTACGGAAAAGGGAAAAGAAAAAAAGAAAAAGGAAAAAAAAGGAAAAAAGGATTTAGGGACTTAATTAAATTGCTGTTTTCTTATTTATTTGATTAAAAAATACTTAGAGTGCTCTACAAATTCGGTAAAAATCCTGTTAGTGTATTTTGACATGCGAAATTCAAGAAAAATCCCACCATGTCGTTTCCATTTATAAATTTCATTTTAAAAATTATTGGTTGGCTCCGAGTTAATTTCGAAATTCCGATTATTTTGGGTAAATTATTTAAATGAATTAGGGAAAAACCCAGGATGTGACAACCTACCCCCTTAAACGGAATCTCGACCCGAGATTCGGAGGTCGCGAAGAGTTGCGGGTGCGCGGCCTTTAGCTCATCTTCTCGCCCGTGTAGCTTCTTCCTGAGTGATAAGTCCATTGAACCTTACAAAATCGATAACCTTGTTACGCGTCCTTCTTTCACCGACCTCAAGAATACGTGCTTCTCTCTCTACATAGGTTAAGTCCTCTTGGATTTCAATCAGTCCGGACTCGCCCGCTCTTCTCGGTACCCTTAAACACTTCTTTAACGGGACACATGAAACACGTCGTGAATACCGGTCATGTTGGAGGAAGCTCCGTGATAGGCCACTTCTCCTCGACGTTCCCGAATCTCGTATGGTCCCACGAAACGTGGTGCCAACTTACCTTTGGTTTGGAAACGGTGTACTCCCGGAGTGGTGTAACGCGAAGATACACAAAATCCCCGCTTCAAAAGCGAGATCTCTTCGACGATTATCCGCATAACTCTTCCGGGACTGCGCAATCTTCAACCTTTCCCGAATCGCTCGGACCTTTTCCTCTCGCTTCACTTATTACTTCGTGCCAAACAACCGGCGCTCACCCGTCCGATCCTGAATAGGGGTGTGCGGCATTTCCGTCCATACAGTGCTTCATACGGTGCCATTTGAATGCCGGCTCGATAACTGTTGTTGTAAGAGAATTCGCATAGGGCAAGCTTTTGTCCCATGTTTTTCCAAAATCGAGTGCGCATGCTCTCGCATGTCTTCCAAAATCTGATTCACTCTCTCGCTTGACCGTCTGCTTTGCGGATGATAGGCCGTGCTAAAATTCAAACGGTACCGAGTTCTTCTTGCAACTTCTTCCGAACTTGGAAGTAACCGACTTCCCTATCGGACACGATCTTCTTAGGCACACCATGCAAACACATGATCCTTGCGAGATAAAGCTCTGCTAGCTTCTTCCCTGAGTAGGTAGTATGTACTGGTATGAAGTGGGCCACCTTGGTGAGTCGGTCCACCACGACCCAAATTGAGTCATATCCTGACGTTGTGCGGGGTAAACCCGTGATGAAATCCATTCCAATTTCTTCCCATTTCCATTCTGGAATCTGAAGTGGTTGCAATAGTCCGGCGGGTCGTTGATGTTCTGCCTTCACTCGCTGACAAACATCACAAAGTGCAACAAACTCAGCTATCACCCTCCTCATGCTGACCCACCAAAACTTTTCTTTAAGATCTTGATACATCTTTGTACTGCCCGGGTGAATTGAGTATTGGGTTTGGTGAACTTCCGTAAGGATCGTCTTTTTCAAATCCTTGTCTTCTGGCACACACAATCTCTTTCCCATCCAGATTGTGCCATGTTCGTCTTCCGTAAAACCACGAGCTTTTCCGACTCTCATGTTCTTCTTGAGTTCGGCCATCTCGGGATCTGACGCCTGAGCAGCCCGAATTTGATCAATGAGAGTGGGTTGGGCTTCCAGAGCAGCCACAAAACCAAAATCCACCACTCGTAGATTTAGTTTCTCGAATTCCTGCTGCAACTGGTCACACATCCCTTCGACACCGAGGGTGGTGCAGTAACTCTTTCGGCTTAGTGCATCCGCAACCACATTAGCTTTTGGGATGATAATGTATCCCTAAATCATAATCTTTAATCGGTTCCAACCATCTTCTCTCGTCGGAGGTTTAAATCCGGTTGGATGAAAATGTACTTAAGACTTTTATGATCCGTATACACTTCACAACGATTACCAATTAGGTAGTGTCGCGGATCTTGGTGCATGAACCACTGCGGACAACTCCGATCATGAGTAGGGTAGTTGTTTTCGTGGTGGGCGCAATTGACGAGATGCATATGCTACCACTTTGCCTTCTTGCATCAACACACATCCCAACCCTTGGCGAGATGCATCACAATAAACTTGGAAGTCCTTTGCTGGGCCGGGCAGTATCAACACTGGTGCAGACACTAACTTCCTCTTGAGCTCTTCAAAACTCTTATTGCATTCTGCCGACCACTTAAACTTCTCATCTTTCTTCAACAGTTGAGTCATTGGTTTGGCGATTTTGGAGAAGTTCTCAATGAAGCGGCGGTAGTAACCCGCAAGTCCAAGGAAACTTCGGATCTGCGTAACCGTTTTAGGCGGGGTCCACTTGGTAACCGATTCCACATTTGCTGGATCCACGGCTACTCCTTGGGCATTCACAACGTGGCCGAGGAACTGTACCTCCTTTAACCAGAAAGCACACTTGCTAAACTTGGCGTAGAGTTGATGGTCTCTCAACTTCTCGAGTACTGTCCGAAGATGTTGCTCATGATCCTCCTCCGACTTAGAGTAGACCAAAATGTCGTCAATGAACACCACCACAAATTTATCCAAGAACTCCATAAACACCTTGTTTATCAGATTCATAAAAAAAGCTGGTGCGTTGGTTAACCCAAAAGACATGACCGTACACTCGTATACCCATACCGGTGGTGAAGGCGGTCTTGGGAATGTCCTCTTTCCGAATCCTCAACCGATGATAGCCCGATCGCAGTCTATCTTGGAAAATACCTTGGCCCCTTTGAGTTGATCGAATAAGTCATCAATCCGTGGTAGGGGATACTTGTTCTTGATAGTAACCTCATTGAGGGCGCGATAATCCACACACGTTCTCTTGGTCTTGTCTTTCTTTTCCACGAAAATCACCTGAGCACCCCAAGGCGATGTGCTCGGGCGAATATACCCTTTTGCAACTGTTCATCCACTTGCTTCTTTACTTGCCAACTCGTTGGCTCCCATCCCGTATGGCCTCTTGTGTATTGGGACGGTCCCGGTACTAGATCAATCCGAATTCAATTTCCTTTTTGGCGGCATCCGAGTTAAATCTTCGGGGAAAGCTTCAGGGTATTCTCTGACGATGGGGATATCCTCCAACTTCACAGGGGTCTTGGCCGCCATTTCGGACGATTCCCCGGTGGAAACATGATTCAAACTTACTATGGGCCTGACTTGCATGGGAGAGCGAAAAACAACTCTTTCTCCTTTCATGTTGATTAAAGTAATGGTGCGACTAGCGCAGTCAATTACTCCCTTATGTCTGGACAACCAATCCATCCCAAGAATGACATCTATGCCTTTGGACTGAAGGAGGATAAGGTTGGCTAGAAACATAGATCCTTGGATTTCTACGGTCACTGAGGGACAATACTGAGTGGTCTCCAAGTGGTTTCCAGGGGTTTGAACCCGCATAGGTATCTTAAGTCCCACTCACGACAACCCATGTGCCCCAACAAATTGCTTTGAGATAAAAGAATGTGTAGCGCCGAATCAAATAATACGTGGCGGAGTATAGTTTACGAAACATACCCAGTATAACTTCGGGAGCGGTCAGTGCTTCCTGGCGGACGCATGGTTGACTCGAGCTGGATGAACCTTGGCCCGCGCGTCTTGGCTTTGGACACTTGTCTCGCGAAATGCCCTGGGTCACCACAGTTGAAACAGACTCGGCTTTCCTCCGCAGTCCTTCCTTGGAGGTGGTGGCCGTGATCGTTCTGGATGGCGCGTTGGAGGGCGCGGGTGGAGTACGTCGTTGCCGACCACCGCCACTACCGCGCTTGGAAATTCCCGGGTGATAAGGTCGATGCCGACGAACAATCATGGTGGTAGGTCCATTCGACTTCCGGGCATGAAACGCGCCTCGCCGATTTCCCGCGTTGAGGAGGTCGTGTCCGGAATACTTTTCTCTTCTTGATCATCTTGTTGCGCCGATCTTCCTGTCGAATGGCCTTGTCAACCAGCTTCTCAAAGTTAGCATACTCTCCGGAGATAAGCTTGTCCGTGAGTTCATCATCCAAACCAGCCAAAAACTTTTCCCGCCTTTCGCATCGGCGCACATCTTCGGGGCATAACGGGCAAGACGATTGAACTCGTGCGATACTCGAATCGATCTATTACCCCGCTCAAGAGAACGGAACTCACGCTTTTTCGTGCAACTATTCCCGCAGGAATGTGTGCGGTCCCAAACGCGACGAAACTCTTCCTGTAATCTGCGTTCCGCCGCGAGTAACCAAATAGTTGTCCCACCAAGTCAAGCGGGACCAATCGATGAGTGGCAAACGAGACTTTCTCCCGATCCGTGCACTGCAGCAGATCTAACTTCTTCTCTATGGCATGAAGCCAATCATTAGCCTCCATGGGATTAGTGGTGCTGGAGAAGGTCGGCGGTCGGACACGAAGGAACTCGGCGCTTGATCTGGGGTGGTGGGGCGGCAACCGATTGTTCTCGCTCGCTGTTGCTACATTTGTTGCAGCATTCGCGTTGCATCTCGATGGTGTTGTTGTTGCATTTGCTGCATCATTGCAGCCATCATCTCGTGTCCGTGAAGCGAGCACTTGAGCAATGGTGGGATTCTCGGGTGGCGGTGGAGGAGCATTGCCATTGGCGTCGTGAGCCTCGTTGTTGTTGGCACCGACGCCCATTGTTGCCGTTCGCCCCGCCGGTCCCGGTGTTCACCATCCGAAGGAGACGACCGACCAAAGAGAGAGAAAAGAAAAAAATGAGCAGACTTAGAACTAACCTTTATTATTTGAATTCAAATGCGTTGTTCGATCTTGACTAAAAACAAGGAAAGGCACCAAACATCCTTAATTGGTCGGTCATATCACACTTGATATCGACCGCCGCCTATCCCACACACGAGCCTAACACACAACAACTACCAAGAAGACAAACTAAGTCAAACGGTAAAACTAAGGAGGGCAACTAGAACGATCCACGAGACGAGGAGTCGAAACGCTTCCTTCGTAAGATCCCCATTCTTCCGAACGGCTCCCCGGAGTCCTCGGGCGTCACCTCGACTTGGACTCTTCCGAATCGGTTGCCGTAGCCCAACCAATCCCGCCTCTTCCTCCGAGGAATCTCGAGTCTCTTCTGAGTCCATGTCTTCACCGAATTCTCGAGCTTGAGTCACCGGAGACGGAGATCCAACCACACGCCACCTCCGCCTTGATTCGCCGGCCGGAGCAAAGGTGAGGCGTAACCTGCAGCAGGAGGAACCGAACCGGCGCTGGAGCTGGAGCGGGTGGAGCCGGAGAAGGCGGTGGAATCCGAGGTGCCACTGGATACGGACGCGCGGTGGTGGTCTTCCGAGGCGTAGTGCGGAGTCTAACCCCAACCGGTGGCGGGAGTTCCTTCAACTCGCTACCTCCTTCTTCGGACGAACCACTTCGCCCCCATGCGCGCGATCCTCGCATCTTCTTGTCGTTCGCCTCTTTGGTCGCCTTGTGTAGGTCAAAGTGCATCCGATCCAGTCCTTTGAGCACGGTGCACATGTGACCGAAGGTAGAGTCATTCTCCTCCGTCATTGACTTGAATGCACCGACCTCGGAGGAACTACCTCGACGGGGATGGTAGCGGTAGGAGGAGGTGCGAAGGTCGCATCATGCAGCTCCTCATCCCGGCTAACATCGTAGGCGGCTTCTTGACAAGCGTGATCTCGACGTGCCTCCGAAGCGTGACCTCCATGTTGGGAAGACACGTTCCCACAAACCCGTGAACCTCCAACCGAACACGGTAGGGCAACTCGCCACCGAGAGGCGCAACGTTGTATACTCCGGTGCTTCGGGATATCCAACCGCAAGGGCCATACGCGCCGCTCGCCACGAAGCCTGTCATCCCTTTTTTCCGCAAGTGCGTCGCCGGGAACCCGCCATCTATAGAAACAGAGTGGGAAAAATCAAAACATGCTCAAAAACCCACGACCAACATCCCATTTTCGCAATTCCTAAACCCTAGACTCGACTCCACTTTTCAAAACAACCCTTTCTCTTTTTCAAAACATATGCACATGAACGAATTAGAGGGCTCTTAAGGTTTCCAGTTGGCTTGTCCTACAGTCCAGAAGGCTCGATACCAACTTGTCATGCCCGAAATTCACACCGAATTTCGCAGCCTAATTTGTGCATTACATCCTCGTCCGTGCATCCCGAGGTACACAAATCGACGTTATTGATAATACAGTAATCCTCGTCTTAGAAACAATATAAAAGAGTTACACAAATGCAGCGGAAAGGAAAAATAAAACCGACTTAAGCTAAACTTGACACGAGCGAGCGGAACACAACCTCCACGGCTAAATCTTGACGAGGACAAGCCTACACCTCCTGAGACCTCGATCTCAACCTCTCGCACCGAAGGGGGAAAAGAAGCAAGATCGAGTACAACCACCGTACTCAACAAGTCACACCGAAAAGGGGACATGATGCGAGAGGGGATTTTATAGAGCGGAAAGAGATCGAATCGGGCACGGGATGGCGGGTAAACCTCGCCGTTTGTTTCGGACTCGGAGAGAGAGAGGATAAACGGCGGCCGTTTTGGGCGGCGCGTCGTTGTTGGCGCGAGGAAGGCGGCACGGGTGCGACGGCGCGGCCGGAGCCGGTGTGGGGCCCACGCGGCGCGAGGCGCGCGGAAACGACGTGAAAGAGAGGTAGGGCGGCGCGCCATGGCGGCGGCGCGGTTGGGCCGGCTCGGGTGCGTGGGAGGCGGCTCGACAGTGGGGCCCACTGTCGGTGGCCCGCGGCAAGGAGAGGCCGCAGACTTGCGCGGCGCGGCGGCACCGTGGGCCTCAGCCCACGACCGAGGGGAGCGGCGCGCACGCGGGAGGCGGCTTGGGCCGAAGCAAGTGTGGCCGACGCCCCGGCGCACGGGCGAGGGGGAACCGTACGGCGGTACGGAAAAGGGAAAATAAAAAAAAAAAAGGAAAAAAAGGGAAAAAGGATTTAGGGACTTAATTAAATTGCTGTTTTCTTATTTATTTGATTAAAAAATACTTAGAGTGCTCTACAAATTCGGTAAAAATCGTTAGTGTATTTTGACATGCGTAATTCAAGAAAAATCCCACCATGTCGTTTCCATTTATAAATTGCATTTTAAAAATTATTGGTTGGCTCGAGGTTAATTTGAAATTCGATTATTTCAGGGTAAATTATTTAAATGAATTAGGAAAAACCCAGGATGTGACAACCGCCAAGAGCTCGTCGCCGGCATCTTTCCGTTGCCGATTATTAGCGTTTTGATTCGGTAAGAACCGCATCGGTCCCCTCTTCGTCCCGGTCTCCTCGCTCTCCCGCCGTTGTGCCGCCGTTCGCCGTTGTGCCTACGTGGACCATCCATCTTTAAAATCCAGATAGATTAATCTAAGCCACCCATTTTATTCGGTTAAATCTCACCGTCCAAATCTTTATAATTCATTTTCCCTCTCTTTTCAATGACATATGGGTCTTTTTGCTATATGTCATCTACCAAATTTGATCTAATCTATTTTTCGAAGGATGTTTTTAATCTTTTCTCTCTGTTATAAATTATTTGTAAATTGTTTAATTAATTTGGAAATCGTCTTTTCTTTAATAGGTCTAATTGGATTAAAACTTCAAAAATTCATAACTAATTCATACGAACTCGGAATGAGGTCGTTCAAGTCCCATAATTCATATAAAATTAAGCTCTACCAATTTATAAATTTTAATTGTACTATTTATTTGGTTTTTATTAGTATTTTTCCTTATTTTGTGTTCTAGGTTTAGTTTTTCGTACTTTTGGAGAATCGTTCGTTCATTGGATAAGTTCCTGAAGATGAATTGAAGACTAATTATTGCAAGACAAGTCACATAGATCCCAAATACAATTCTTTTGAGCATGTTGATCCTATCTTTTAATTCTCTATTTTTTTGAAATCTGTATTTATTTTCGAATGACATTGGGTGGTATGGACCTATTCCTTTGTTATGGCCAATTTGCATTGATTACCCTATTTTCTTGATATCTTGGGTTATAATTTAACTATTTAAACTTTATATAATGGTTTAACTAGAGATTAGGAATAATTTGCTTAGTCATGCTTAGAAACTGTAGTGTCATTTTATATGTGATAGTTAATGATTCATTTATATCATATTGATGGATAATTAATGGTATCTGATGATGGTTAATCATGATTGGTTATTGAACTAATGGCCAATTAAAATTTGATTAAATGGTGGGTTGTGAGCACATGGTTTGATGATTTTGATGGGCATGCTTATGACAATTAAGGACTGGATTACGAGCTACTGTTGTGAAGCATTAACCGTACTAACCATAAGCGAATGAGCAACGGCTGGATTTGTAGTGTAACATGTTCAGCAAGAGACACCATGGTGGTATGTTTTTTATTGTGGCAGCAACTAAGTCCACGGGTGGCGACAACTAAGTCCACAGTTTCTTGGGCACTAAGTAGTCTCCCGTTAGGTAACCGACCGTTCCCGGAGACGGATGCTTAGTGGGTGTCATTCTGTTGGGCGTGTTATGCAAAGGGTCCCGCGAATCTTTATTCAGGTACTTTTTGGTATCGCGATGCATGGTCGATATGATGTTGAGATTGTGTCTTGTAGGTAAATTTGTACACATTTAATAAGAGTAAAACTATTTGAATAGCCATCCCCGCGGTTATGGGTGAGCCTAGCAATGTTTTTCATGATTAGTCCCTGACTCTTAGTAATGATAATAAATTAATGACGATAATTTGTTAGCTCCCGTAATGGAGTTTATATCTACGCAACGGGATTAGTTGTGTAGAGATGGTTGGGCAAAGCATTGGGGGTGTTGTTCAGTGTTTATTAATATTTGCAACATTGGGGTACTGTTTTACAAATTCTCAAATATTTGCTAAATGTTGCCTTTGCAAATGAAACCTTATTATTGACATCCTTTGTATCCCTGTGCACTTGCATATTTGTTGTGTGGCTTGTTAAGTATTCTATGTACTTGCCTTGCAATAACCAATCAACCTTAGTTGAAGAAGGATTTCGAAGGAGAAAACCTTTTGGCTTAGATCCCAGTTGAGATGCCTGTGAGAGTGGAGTTGAAGCTTCACTAGATTTTCTTTTCGCAGCAGTTTTCTTCGTGGTGAGGACTAAATATCTCTTTTATAAGTATTTATCACATTAGTTGATGAATCTATATATATTAAATATCGATTTGTGTACCTCGACCGATCTCCGGACGAAGATTGTATGAACAAATTAGTACGAAATTACTATGAATTTCGGGCGTGACAACTCGTTGACTCTAATTAAGAGTGTTATGATACCTATTACCGAACCGCGAAAGGTGATGATGGAAGAACCAAAGGAAATGTTTTAAGTGGATTTTATTTTTAAGTTGGTATCTATATAAAAAATAAAGATATTCTTTTAGTGTTTTGTCCTTTTTCATGAATATAATAACTTTAAAATCCTATTCAATAAATACTAAGTTCTTAATCTGTTTTATACTGTTTTACACGTTATACGTTATAAGACGTTTTGGGTTTTATATAGATTCATGTATGAATCCATATACATGCATCGTACCTTTGTCGAAATTCATATAGATGTTAGTATATTTGTATGATGGATGGAGTGGCCAAAATGACGGTTGAAGGGAGTACATAGCATGTACACATGCACGGATTGTTTTTGACTTTTTCAATAGCCAAATATCTTAAAGTTTGATGAAGATTATAGTGAAATTTAGCAAAATTTTGAACACACAAGAAACGTTTAAAATATTGTTATATTTTTCTATAGTCTTAATCAAAATTAAAAATATTTAACTAAGAAAAAAAGTCAAATAGACTGAAACGGAGGGAGCAGCAAATTAGACGTTGTTTCCCGGCCCAATAGAAGTGCGGCGTGGGTTGTTGGGCCAAATTGGGCCGCATTAGGTATTAGGTATTCTAGAAGGAACGGACAAGGGCTCGCATCGATCCTTGATCCCCTTCATGGTCGAGCCGCCGTCGACGAGCAACCGACGGGGCGCCGGCTGCTCACGCGCACGGAGGGAGGTAAGAGATTCCATCCTTTGTTTCGGAGGTGAATCTGTCTGAATGCCTCCTTCTCGCTGCAGAGCGGCAGTATCTTGAGTCCGATTCCGGCACAGACAAGGTTGTTGTCTTGTCTCCGATTCGATTCTGATTTTTCAGCACTGGGGAGGTTTCAGTCTCCGATTCGATCTACCAGAAGAAGCCCTCACCCTTTATAAGGATCATCCAGGCTAGAGGGAATTGTCGGTCGCCTAGTTGCTCTAGTTTGGTCAGCGCTGATTTCAGAAATTCAAACTTGTGCAGTTCAGAAGCAAAGTTTCTTGTTGGAAATAAATAAAGGAAGAGTCCAGAAGCAAAGTTAAATCTTGTGGCTTGAAGAGATGGAACTGCCGTTGCCGTTGCTCGTCCATGATCTTGGAACCCGTAGCGATGACTCGCAGACGCAATTCAGCATCTGCAACCAAACCCTCAGCACTGCAGCCATCGAGCTACTGAGAGATTTCAGGTGCTTTGAGACTCCACAGGGCTGGGTACTCGCCCTTGATCCTGCCTCACTACAAACCTTCCTATGGAGACCTCAGGACAGCAAGAGGATCGATCTCCCAACCGCGAAAGAGGACTTCCCTAGGAGCTGCAAATGCCTGCTCTCCGGCAACCCAACCTCGTTGTCGTCAGATTGTGCCGTCCTGGTACTCGATCTCGACACCCCTGAGATGCTAGTCTGCAAGATCGGAGGCGGCGAATGGGATTCTTTCAGCTACGAGCTCTCCATTTTGGGCAAGAACGACAAGCCCCTGGAGGTTCATATGGCCAAGCTTCAGGGCATCGCTGCTGTTGCCGGCAAGGTGTACTACACATTCTCAGGATACGCTCTTGGAGTAATCGAATTCTGCCCGGAGGTAAACCTCTCTACCATGGATGTCGACATGGTTGAATTGCCTACCAGCACGCCAAACTTCTCGACCTACTTGATCGAGTCCTGTGGCGACCTCTTTCTTGTGGTTGTGTTCTTCCTTGGCGACAACCTGCACAAGATCGCGGAGGTGGCAGTTTACAAGATGGATTTCTCGGGTCCGGAGTGGTGCAAGGTGGACAGGATCGGTGACAGGGTGTTTCTTCTGGGTGGAGATTTCATCGGAGCTTCTAATTTTGGAGCATCTTGCTCAGCTAGTGACCATGGGTTGTCTGGGAATTGCATCTATTTTGTGAATAATATTGCCGCTGAGGAGAATTTTCTTCATGTCATCGACTTGGAGAATGGGACCGAACAAGTACTACGGCCTTTCAAACACAAAGGCTATCCACTGCCGCTGCGTCCACCCTTCTGGCTATTAACCACCCATGAATGATAATCTTTCCTTGTAGAAAATGTACCTGTTCTTATGACATGTAGTATTTGCACCTAACTTAGGGTTTGTTTTGATCCTTACTCTCAATACAGTTGTACTTGTTTTTTACGACTTACAATTGTTACAGTAATAATGGTTAATGGAGAGGTTACGGTCTCCTATTTTCTCTTTGTAACATATCAGGTCTTTGCTCTTGTGATGATACAAACCGAACTACTACTACCTTTTCTTTTCTTCTGAAACAAGGGCATTTCTGATGCAAACAAGTATATATATTTGTTACTGCCATACCTGCACAAACTATTAGCTTTATTTACAAGCAAGCGTCTACCACACAATGAAGTATTCATCATTTTTTAGTAGTTTTCATTATTTGCTTCAAAAAAAATTGTAGTAACTGAGTTCTAAGTGTCCTACTGTTAAGTTTGTCGAAAAATAAAGGGTCTTGCTTATTCACAATCACACTAGTTCCAGCAGAATTTCAATAGTCCGGTTGTCAAACCGGGACTATGAATCCGGAACTAAAGATCGTCATTTCTAGTCCCGATTGACGCTATTAACCGGGACTAATGATTTTTTTATATTTTTTTTGATTTGTTACTTTCTCCAAGAGTGCTACATACTATATATTACATGCATATATTATATATTACACATATATATATTTTACACACATATATTTATACATATATATTATATAATATATATATATAAATATATAAGTTACACACATATAAATGTACTTAAGAAAGGAAATATATACATATAATATATTATCAAAACATATACACATATGTACAATATTCACATATATTTCGTATGTTATAAAACATTGTCTATTTCGTGGATCCGATGGTTAAGTTACTTAAATTAAAATAGAACTCCCCGCGGGATCAATGATCCGCTCGTTTATAAATCACATCAATTCTTCCCGAGCGGCTTGTATGAAAGTCTTGTGGGGAGGTTGTCTCTTACTCGCATAAGTCGTTATTAATTCGATCAAACGAGAAATAAATATATGAAGTGAATAAGAAATCGAGACGTAATGTATGAATGGCTGTAATACATACATCTATATCGTCGATAGTTGTGACATCGGTCACAAAGCGGTGAATGTAGTCGCAGATGTAGTATCCGCATAAGTTGGTGCCCTGCGACTGTTTTGCACATTAAAGAAGAAATGACGACAAATTTAATATACATTTCATATTTTAGAACAAAGTAATAATTCAAAACAACTTTGGAGCATGTTACTCACTGGAAAGTTCATCCTCACGAAGAGCTTATCTTTCCAATTTTCGCGAACATTAGCCTGAAGCCATTCCCATGCCCTACGTGCAGTTGAAAGTTAGCTATTAATTATCCGAGAACCGCATATATGCAATAGCAAGTAAGATGACATTACCTATTTAGCAGTTTAAATATCTTTGCGTACGTGGACTCGGTTTATCCATTGAGTCAAAGACATGGATCCGCGAGTTATCAATGTCAATTACTAATGAACCTGAAATCTCGCAAATTGGTTTAGATGACACATATGAACATTTATGTATGCACACGGGATTGAAATCGGTATGGAAGGAAGAAAATACTTACGCAAAGTGTTGTAGGGCGAAGGATAAACGACCGGAAGTGGTTTATCACCGCGCCTTGTAAATGTTGTCCAAGTGTTGGATCAGAAATTGAATCGCCATTCTACAACGGTTAAAAAGAATTTTAGTCGCCTAAATACAAGGAGGTAAGAAACGAAATAACAAAACGATACTTACGTGAGCCCACGTGGCTAGAAGTGAGACGTCGAGGGCATCAAGCGGTGCATGTCGAATATGTCTTCGAATCGGATATAGAAGTCATCACCTCCATCAACGAAATAGTCCCGTGAATATTTGCCCGTTACCATCTCTCCACCCTTATCGGATTCTTGCATGTACCACTTGTGGAAGCGGTCACATCCGTGTTGGTAGCTTTTTCACTTGATCCGCTTTACAAGAGGCTTTTCAAGTTTGAACTTGTATTTCAAATGAGCCTTCGCCAGGGAGCACGACCGTGTAATTGATCCATTGAAATTTCAGCGAGATTCCATAAATTGTCTTAACGTGATCGACATTTGGAACCGTGCTGAACTCCGAGGTTTCGAGGTTGCATGCCAAGCTAGGGTACATCTTTGTCCGTTCTCTTCGCCTTGCCGCCAGCCTTTCGAATAGTCCTGTCGTAGTCGGATCGCGAGCTAAGGTTGCGGTTTAGGCCGTGGCGTTAGGTACGTGTTCTTGAAGAAGTCCTTGGTCTCCGGGGATTTCGGAGGCTTCTCAGAGACTTCTTTCGAAGTGGGCCTTGACTTCAGCTTGACGGCCTCGTGCAGGCTCCTCGGAGTCATATCGTACGCCGTTTTCTTTATGGCGGGAGCGGGTCAAGTTTAGGCCTCTTGCTTCTTGGTCCACCGCTGGTTGACCTTGACCGCGTGGCTCGAGATGTTGTCCGTTTAGGAGTCGGTGCTCGTTGTGGCGACGGAGGAGACCGAGAAGGCGATAGAGTTGGAGACGATCGTTTAGGAGTCGGTGCTCATGGAGACAACGGGAGGCGGAGGAGGCAGAGGCGGTGAAGGAGGCGGAGGAGACGGCCCACGTGGAGGCGAAGGAGGCGGAGGAGACGGCCCACGTCCGGGGAATATTATGAAGATCTTCCTCCGAGAAATATTCCGTGAGCGTTTCTCCTAGCGTCGCCTCCCCGTCTCCTCCGGAGATATCTAGCTCGAGATCTTCATAGTCGCGTTCCACCTGTTCAATTTCAACTTTCGAGTACGCAGTGGAACGGGCCGGGAGTGGTAGGTGCCGTCTCGGTCATCGGAATGGCCATGCCCGACGCGACTGTTCGAGAAGATTGTTTATTAGTTAGTAATGAACATTGATTGACAAGTTATTCAAGGAAATATACGTACAACATAAAAGTACGAACATACCTTTATTGTTATGTTCTTTAGCGAAATGTGCAGCTCACATGGGGTCCATGTGTGATGTCATCAACGAGGCATGGCGGACCCGGTTCAGCTTGTGGGGCCAAATTGCCTTCATTTCCAGCTTGAAGCGCTGCGGCGCCGCTGTAGTTGGCTGTTGGCTAACCCAATGGCTTCGCTCCTCCGCCAACCTTAGGGCCAGCCTTTCGTCCATAATCGATCAATCTGCGAGAGCTTCATTTCCATCTCGCGAACCTCACATCCCGCTCTTGCTTTGACCTCATTCAGCTCTTGTATGTGTCGACGTCGCTTGGAACCCTTATTTCTGGGGACGACGCCTTTTCCTCGTGTACGCCCCGGTGCTCGGGTTTTGGAGGGCGAGCGTTAGCTCGTCCCTCTCTGTCAGCCTGAACGCGCCCGAGGAAGTGGCTCGTAGCGCCTCCTCTAACCTCCGTCCGGCTTCTTGAATTTCATCACCAAAGATAAGCTGTGCCATCGACGGGATTAAGTGAGCCGCCGTGAGCATAAAGCCAATGCTTTGATCGTTCGCCGGTTGGTCGTGCTCGGAACGATACCTCGTGCTTCAAGGTTAGCTTCCATTATCTTCCATTTCTCCATTGCTTTCTTATAGCCGCCGACCCAAGCCCGTGATGGTATTTCTTTTTAGCTGCATTCGCCTTGTTCTTTTCTATGATAGCTTGTGCTTCTTCCCTAGTCTTGTGTTCAACAAAAGCATCTCAATGATCTCCGAGCTTTGGGAACTTGTCAAAGTCGTGTCCGGCCCTTGGGATATATTCTTGTGTAACTCTTTCTTATAGTTCCGAAGAGCTCGCCATTTTCTTTAACGTTCTTTCCTTGACCCTTGCTTGTTGTGAGTCCGGGATGGTGAATGTCCGCAGCATTATCGTCCGAGCATCTCTTTCTCTCGTGTCCGGTAGATAGCTCGCTCATCTCCTTCGTCCTTGATCGCCTCCGCTGGCAACGCTTACGGGCACGTGATCCCTCACCACCCATCCGATGTGCGCCACAAACTTCCTTGCGGCATCCTCTCGGGGCAATTGGTCGACCGTCAGGTGCCACCTCCGTTATGACATGTCGACCCTCTATTTTCTTGCTAAGGCCGCATTGCCCGCGTGCCCTCTTCTGTCCAGCGGAGGCGGAGGTGGAGCCCTCATTCTCCTCATCGTTCCTCCGCTCATCCCCCTCGTTCCCCTCCTTGTTGAGGTATTGATTTGTATCTTCATTCCCTACTCGTTGTAAAACTCGTTCCTCGTGCGATCTCATCAAGGAGAAGCCGTTCCTCGTCACGATCCGCCATTTGATTGTTGTGGTTGAGGACTTAATCAAAGAATTCAAAAAAATTATTCGGTTAATACATGTATCAATTATTCAGGAAAATCATGTATGTCTCATAAAAAAGACAAAAAGAGGAAGATGGATTCAGAATCACAGATTATCTCCATCCTAGAAAAGACTTGTGAAGGATATCACGTTCTATATATTCCTTCTTCTCTTTTGTTTCTCTTTGCTAGAACACGACCGACCGACTGTTCGTTCTATCATTCACGTCCGTTCGTTTGGACCCTTATCCCTAACCCTAACCCTAAACTATCGTCCATTCGTTCTATCGTTCATTCACGTCCGTGAGTACGATCATCCGGGGAGAGGAGAGAAAGAGAGGAGAATGATGTGAGGGAGATAAGGAGGAGAGGAGTGGAAGTGGAGAGGAAATGAGAGATAGAGGAAAGGAGGAGACGACCGAACGACCACCGAACGAACGGCCGAGTGTCCGTCCGTCCGTTCGTCCACGCCCGTTCGCTGTTCGTTCGTTCGCCCGTCCGTCCGTTCATCCGTCCGTTCGTTCGTTCGTTCGTTTCGCCCGTCCGTTCGCCCACGCCCGTTCGTCCATGTTCGTTCGTCCGTCCGTTCGTCCGTTCGTCCACGTTCGTTCGTCCACGAACGAACGAATGAACGAACACTCGCTCGTTCATCCGTCCGTCCATCTGTTCGTTCGTTTACGACCGTTTGTTGATTTTGTCGTTCTCGTTCGTTCAAAATACAAAATTCACAATTCACATAAACATTCAAATTTCAAATTTAAATACATATTCAAAATTCACATACACTTTCAACAGTCCATTCACAATCCATTTACATATAACACCATTTACATGCAAAATTCATATATTCAAAATACACATACATACAAAATTCATATATTCAAAATTCATATATTCAAAATACACATATATTCAAAATACACATATATTCAAAATTTATATATTAAACATTCACGAGTGCGCGGCGGCGGCGCGAGGATGCGAGAGGACGGTGGCGGCGGCATGGAGTGGAGGGCAACGCGCACCGTTTAGGGTTTAGGGCGGCCGGCAGGGCCGTGGGAAGGGGCGCAAGGGAGTGGGCGGCGTGGGGAGGGGGCGGCGGCGACGGTGACGGCGGCCGTGGCGGCGTCGACCGCGACGATGGCGGCAATGGCGATGGCGGCGGCCAAACCATAGCGCATAATGTCGGGAATTCTTTGGGGGCGCGACGCTAACTGCGACGCGACGAAGACGGCGGCGCGGCGTATGCAATTTCTCGCTCCGATTTTGATCGTGTTTCGTATCTTGCCACCGCAAATGAGATTTGGAAAGCTTTGAATGATTTTCATCTTGGATCTTCAAACATTAAAGAGTTGTGAAAAGATGTTTTCAAAAAGGAGTACATCAAATTTGAGATGACACATGGGGAGTCATTGGATGACTATCTAGGCCATTTTAACAAAATTTTGAGTAATCTTAGATCTGTTGGTTCTTCTTATAATGATAATTATTCTTAATCCGAGGTTGCTCGTCATTTTATGAATGGTCTTGATATGAAGGTTTGGGAAGTTAAGGTCACCTCAATTCAGGAATCTGTTGATATGAAAACCTTGACTTTGGATGTTCTTTATACTAAATTGAAAACCTATGAGATGAACATTCTTTCTAAAAGGACCGATTCGAAATCTTCTGCCTTGATGTCTACTTCTGCACCTTCTGATTATTCTTCACAGTCGATGTTTGCTTCTTTCTTTGCCATGTCCGATGATCAACTGGAAGAAATCAGTGAGGAGGACTTGGTATCGCTTGCTAATCAAATTTCTCGAGTTGTGAATAATGTCAGGTCCAGGAGAAGAGGAGGACCAATCCGATGTTTTGGCTGTGGTCAACCTGGACACATCCACTCCCAATGTCCCAAGGCTGGAAAAGGTACACAGGAGGAAAAAGCTGAAGATGGATCTAAGGAAGCTAAGCAGAGCAAGAAGCAGGCCAAGAACATGAAGATGAGGAAGTACCACCAGAATTCCTTGGATGAAGCTTTTGCAGCCGTGCAGGTGGATCCAACGATGTTGAGTACTCGAGATGATGATGAGGAAGACAAAGGAAAGAGCATCGCTGGAGTTTGTCTCATGGCAAAGAGTACTGAAGATTCTGATGAAGAAAATGAGATAATAAATGCTCCTAGTGTTGAATATCTTCAAGATGTGATTGCTAGACTTGGTTACAAGATTTCTAAATTTGAAAAGAAGATTAATCAACATGAAGCGTTATTGATTCTCTTAAAACTGAAAATAACAGACTAAAATCTCTTGCTTCGATGATAATTGCAAATCATGTGAAGTTTTATTTCGAGATTAATTTCGTTAGAGAAGTCAATTTAACTACTTGTAAAAAGCTTGATGCTAAATTTAAGAAATCTAGAAAGCTTGAATCTTGTCTTGCTCTTAGCTTTGCCATGAACACTAGATTGATGATGAATTGTTTTTAACAAAAGGAGTCTTAAAGAAATGTCAAATTGCTTTGTTTGCTAGCTCTATGTTTAATGCAATTAGCGCTAAAAATTGAAACAATCTAGTGCAAAACTCGCTCATCTTGTCTTGCTTATGATTTGAGAATAAAAGATGCCTTAGGTCGTGTTAGGCATATAGACGAAACAGTTAAGCAAGATGAAGTGCTTTCTTGTCAAACTTGTAGAAAACAAAAAGGTCTTTTGGATGCTTGCAAAAATTGTGCTACTTTGACTCAAGAGATTTCTTACTTAAAAAGTTTTTTGCAACGTTTTTCGATGGTAAAAAGAATCTCAACATGATTTTGGATCAATCGAGGTTAGCACTGATACAACCGTGGTTTGGGATTTGACCCCTATATTCACTTTTCTAAACATCCTCCCGTTGTTTTGGGTATAACCGAGAGAGGTAAAATTTTGACTAAACCAGATCCTAAACCCATTGTTTTCAAATCTGGCATTATGACTTCTTTGAATGCTTCATGTTCTACCAAGCCTATTGTTAGTACTAAACCGTGTTTATTGCCAAATCTGTTCTTAGTACTAAAAACAATGTTAATGCTAAGCCCGCTCGTCTACACTTGTTCTTCAACTCATCGTGAAAAATATATTTGTTCTTTCCGTGGTAAACATGGACATCTTGTTGGTTTCTATTTTAGACTTGCTAGAAAACGAAAAGGAACGGGAGGTAGCTTTTGCAAAACTAAAATGGCAAAAATTGGCTTTTCCTCGAGGCGGCGGTCGGGACCGCAGATGGTCCGTCTGTCGACCGGTGCGGACACGGTCGGACCAGAGCTATACCCCGCCGACCGACGCTATACCTCGGTCGAGCCGGTGTGAAGCCTCCGGTCGACCGCAAGTACAACGGCGCGAGACCGGCCTCGGGCTAACTTTTCTAATGGGAAACATGTTGAATTTTCTACTAGTTATATTCCTGTTGGTTCAGGTCTCAGTACTGGATTTCCAAATTTTTATTATCTAACCCTAGTACTAAGACTTCGACATCTCGCTTGTGTGTAGGCTCTTTTGGCGAGGATGGAGAACGTATGGATCGTTGATTCCGGTTGTTGGCGACACATGACCGGTGATAAAAGTTGGTTCTCCTCCCTCGTAAAGGCATCAAGGAAGGATTCAATCATCTTTGGCGATGCTTCTACTAGCATGATCACCGCAACCGGATCTGTCAAGGTAAGTGACAAGTTTACATTGAATAATGTCGCTTTGGTTGAAAATTTGAAGTATAACTTGCTTTTCGTTTCTCAAATTATGGATGAAGACTTTGATGTGCTTTTAAAGAAAAGTAGAAGTAAAGTTTTTGATTCTTCGGTGATGTTGTGCTTAATGTTTCTCGATACGGAAGAGTTTTTAAAGCGGATTTTGAAAATAGCATTTCTTCCGAAGTTACATGTCTTGTTGCAAAATTTTCAAAAGATGTGATGTTTTGGCATCGTAGACTTGGATATGTTGGCTTTGATCATCTCACTAGGATTAGTGGTTCGGATCTTGTTCGGGTTTGCCTAAACTTAAGAAAGATCTTCAATTGGTTTGTTCGCCATGTCGTCATGCTAAGATGGTTGCTTCTTCGCATACTCTCATATTTTCTCGTGATGACGGATGCACCAGACAACCGTTACACATGGACACCGTTGGTCCAGCTAGAGTGCAATCCGTTGGAGGAAAGTAGTATGTTTTGGTCATTGTTGACGATTTTTCTCGATATTTTTGGGTTTATTTTGTGGCAACTAAGGATGAAGCTTTCGAACACTTTAAAAATTTGTATCTTTGTTTGGCTCTTGAGTTTCCAAAATCTTTGAGAACTATTCGAAGTGATAATGGTGGTGAGTTTAAAAATGCTTCTTTTGAAAGGTTTTGTGTTGAAAGGGTCTTGAACATCAATTTTCGTCTCCTCCGGTTCCTCAACAAAACGGTGTTGTTGAAAGAAAAATCGTTCATTGGTTGAAATAGCTAGGACTATGCTTGATGAATACTCTACTCCTAGAAAATTTTGGGTGAGGCTATTAACACGCTTGTTATATTTCCAACCGTGTTTTCTTGAGATCTAAACTTGGAAAAACTTCTTATGAGCTGCGCTTTGGACACTCACCGAAGATTTCTCACTTGCGTGTTTTTGGATGTAAATGTTTTGTGCTCAAATCTGGAAATTTGGATAAATTTGAATCTCACTCGTTGATGGAATTATGTTGGGATACTCGCGCATTCACGAGGTTACCGTGTACTTGTTTTGGAAACTAATAAAATTGTTGAGACTTACGAAGTCACTTTTGATGAGGCTAGTATAGGGACTAGACTCGAAATTTCAGGTACCCTATCACAGGTTCAAGGGGAGGATATTTTTGTGGAAAGCGATGACGAAGACGATGAGGACGCGTCGGTCGGTGCCGACGAGAGGCACATCGGCGGTCGACCGCGAGCGAGGAGCGGTCGACCGGCCAAGTGGTTCTTCGGGAGCTTCGGGTAATGATGCTAATAGACCTCCAAAAGCTTCAACTTCGTTCGAACAAGCTACGTGAAGATGAACAAGCTTCAGATGTAAGTGTTCCACTTCATATTCAACGACGACATCCTCCGAAACAGATAATAGGTAATTTGGGTGAACGTACTACAAGGTCTAAGGTAACAAATCATGATTTTCATGCAAATTCTGCTTTTATCTCTAATTTTGAACCCAAAGATGTTACTCATGCACTAACGACGAATCGTGGATTAACGCCATGCATGAAGAACTTGAGAATTTTGAAAGAAACAAAGTCGGTTTTTAGTTGAACCTCCTGTTGGTCACAATATTATTGGAACTAAATGGGTTTCCAAAAATAAACAGAATGAGGATGGTTTAATTGTTAGAAACAATGCTAGACTTGTTGCTCGGGTTTTACTCAAATGGAAGGGTTGGATTATGATGAAACTTTTGCTCTTGTTGCTATGATTGAAGCAATTAGACTTGTGTTGGCTTTTCTTTGCTTCAAAAGGTTTCAAGTTGTTTCAAATGGATGTCAAAAGTTTCTTAATGGTTACATACAGGAGGAAGTTTATGTAAAACAACCACCAGGTTTTGAAAATCTTGATTTTTTCAACCATGTTTTTCGTTTGTCAAAAGCTTTGTATGGTTTGAAACAAGCACCTAGAGTATGGTATGATAGACTTAAAAACTTTTTACTTGCTAAGGGCTTTACAATGGGAAAAATTGATAAAACTCTTTTTGTTCTCAAGCATGGTGATGATCTACTGTTTGTTCATATTTATGTGGATGATATCATCTTTGGTTGTTCATCTCATACTTTGGTTGTGGAGTTTGCTGAAACAATGCGCAGGGAATTTGAAATGAGCATGATGGGTGAATTGACTTACTTTTTGGGATTACAAATTAAGCAAACACCTTAAGATACGTTTGTTCATCAAACAAAGTACACCAAGGATCTTCTACGACGCTTAAAAATGGACGATTGCAAGCCGTTGACTACGCCGATAGGAACTACTACCGTTTTGGATCCCGGTGAAGATGGTGAAGTGTGAACCAAAAGGAATACGGGAGCATGATTGGTTCGTTGCTCTACCTCACCGCTTCGAGGCTAGACATACAATTTGTTGTGTGCTTGTGTGCTCGATTTCAAGCTTTTCCAAGGGCCTCGCATCATCAAGTCATGTGAAACGCATCATGAGGTATTTGAAACATACTCTTGAATTTGGAATTTGGTATTCTACCTCTTCTTCTATTTGCTTGAGTGGTTATTCGATGCGAATTTTGGAGGTTGTAGAATTGATAGAAAGAGTACAAGCGGTACATGTTTTTCTTGGTACTTCTTTGATTTCATGGTCTTCTTCGAAAACAATCAAATGTTGCTCAATCAACTGAGTCTAAATATGTTGCTGCGCTAGTTGTTGTTCTCGCATTCTTTGGCTTATTTCAACCTTGAGAGATTATAGTCTTACTTTTGATAAAGTTCCTCTCTTTTGTGATAATACTAGTGCTATAAATATTGCTAAGAATCCTATACAACACTCACGCACCAAGCACATTGACATTTGCTTTTATTTTCTGAGGGATCATGTTGGAAAGGGGGACATTGAATTGAAATTTGTGGATACAAAGTTGCAACTTGGAGATATTTTCACCAAACCTTTGGATTCTTTTCGCTTTGCTTTTCTTAGAGAAGAATTAGGTGTTATTCATCCTTTTGGCATCAATTGAGGGGGAGAGTTGTTGGCTCTTTGTTGTATGCATCTTTTCCTTCTTCTTCTCGCATTCATGTTTTCTTTCATGCATGGTGTGATAAAAAATGGAAAAACAGAAAAAAATAAAAGGTGGATGAGCTATGTCTTATATCTTTAGTATATTCTAGTGCTTGCTAACAATGCTTGTTAGATAATTTGATTACTATATTAGCTTGTGTGCATTTTAGTAATTACTTGAGATTTTGATATTACTTTTAAGAGATATGATACATGACACATAATTTCATTACTTGAATTAATGAAATATGCAATATTGAAATAAGTGCTTAGTTTGAATGATTAATGCTTTTGTATATGTTTTATGAGTTGTTATTCCTCATATTAATCCTTTTGTTCCAATCACCGCAAGAGTATATAAATGTTTATTTATATGAGAGAAAAATGAATACCAAATCCTTGGTAACAATCTTGACGACAAGGACGTATTCGCGGTGAGATAAAAAAAAAAAAAGGTACCGAATCTTTGAAAACAAATCTTGACGACAAGGACGTACTCCACAATAATTGAGAGAAAAGTATAAAAAAGTTCAAAAAGAATGAGTTAAAAGTTCTCT